>JACCHW010000058.1:1200000-1653961 GCA_018907185.1 Platyscapa corneri | reverse complement strand
GATTTTGTCAAATTTATGTCTAAATTAAGTTTATGTTATAACTATAATTTAATAAATTTGATTTTGATAATACAATCCAATATGTTTATGGTTAATTACTATGAAATTTTTTTTATGTTTCCAACTACGAAAATTTATATATTATTCACTAAAATACATATTTTGATTATAATATGAATGTACCAATTTTAAATATAATACTCTTTTCTAACTTGATAATAAATTATTAATAAATTATGTCATATGAATTTTATTAAAAGTTGGTATCAAGTTGTTTGTTATCTAAATGTTTTTAATAGTCTGATTTTGTTTTCTATATAAGTATAATGCTAATAGAATTAAGAAAAAATTAATTCAAAATTTATTTAATATTTGAATCATGTATAAAATCACCATCGCAACGGCGTCTTGAAATTGCGTGGCTAATTATATTTTATGTTATTAATATCTATTTTATATAATTTTTATAAAAGTAATTACTGAATTAATAATCATTGTTACTTCATAACTATTATTTTTTGGCATTTCCTTCTTCTATAATTATATTATTCAATTTTTGCAAAGGTTATCTATTTAACCTTTTTGTAGTTATCATAAATTTATTTCGATTTTATACATCATTTATAAAGAGATAAAGTTTAATTATATAAAGTGAAAATGAGTCGAAATGGTGAAAGCATATGTTGACTATTTGTGCAATTGCGAGGTCGGATAACAAGAAAGTTGATCGATCAATGCACTCTCCCTCTTTTTGCTTCTTCGGTATTACCTGCATGACGCAGGTTATAGTGTTTCACCTTCACCTAGAGACTACCAAGCATAGCAATGAATCTTGAGCACAGCTTTGCTGTTGCTTCACATTACAATTTTTACATCATCACACATATGCATTTATACTTTTATGAATGTTGAGTACAAACTTTTAGTATTATATATAATTTTCTATAAAACAACTCAATTTCTCTTACGCACAATATCATAATTATATTTATCGTTTGTTATAATATAAAACGGTATTAATTTCCTTATGTATATCGTTAAAATCTCTTTCTTAATTTAAATTTCAAATAAATTGCTTCTTTTAAAATTATATAATAAATTTTCGAAAAAGCAAGTCAATTCGTATTCGTACAATAATATTTAATACGAAAAAGAAAATTAATTGATTTTAAACATTCTGAAGTTTTATTCTATACTTTACTGTATTTGATATAATTTATATAAATTTAAACTAATTATATAAATATAACACAATTATCTATTTAATATATATATAATTTTTCTTTAAATATTATTTTGGAAAATTATTTTAGATTCTGTAAGTATAGTTAATATTTGAAAATCACAAAAATTTTAATCTAAAAATTTTGTTCAGTATTTTTTAATGAAATATAAATTTTTTTAATTTCCCCCATTCCCGCAGGCATTCAGTTCGTTACCCTGGCCATCGTTCGTTGCAAGCGACCGTCCCAGCTCTTCTTTTTTGTCCCTATCCATTCATCCGCTCTGCCCCTTCTTCTGTACTTTTTAATGTCTGTTCACCCTATATCTTAACTATTCTTCCCCATTTCTACTTCTCCAGCGTTCGTGTGCCCCTCTCACGTGACCCGGTCATTGTCTCTTGTTACTCACCTTCAATGGCTGGCAATTACTGCTCCCGCTTTCTTCTTTACCCCCTCTGTTCTTCACCTAAAGTCTCTTTCCATCCCCACTGCTTATCCTCTATTTTTGTCTTCCACACTCTGCCCTTTCCTCTCCCCCTCTATCATTACCTTTTCGGCCTTCCCTTTGACCCCCCCCCCTGCATCTCTAAATTGTATTTACTTTAAGAAATCTTTCAAAAATGAAAATTGAATGTATAATAATTTTAAAACTCTGAAAATATTATTTTATATCTTAGTTTACAAGTGTAAACTATGTATTAAAATATAAATATCATCTTCGGAAAAACATAAAAATATATTAATATTTTTCAAATGCCCCTTTATTACATTGTTAGCTTTGTAAAATTGATTATTTTCTATTTATAACTTAGAGTAAAGGTCATCTAGTCAATTTTTCACTCGCAAGCTTTTTAAATTTCTATGCATTAACTTAGGTAATATTTTATACCATATTACCAGCATTTTCACGTATTATTTACATACGTATGCTGCAGCTTTACACTAACATAAATATATATATACTACTACTTAGCATATTAATTTTGCGCATTATAGTTTCAAAGATTAAATTGTAATTTCAATACGGAAGATCTTTTATAATCGGTTTTAAAGAAAAAACGATTAATATAAGAATAATAAAAAATAGAATAATAAAAAATTAGTTGAAATATTACAATAGAATTTTTTAAGTCAATTATTTAATTGCATAAGATAAGATGGATATTATAATATTATTTTATTTATTTAAAATCAATAATATGTCAATATTGACTTCTTTTTATAATTTAATGTCTTATTCTCTTACTCTTTTTAAAATGTAAGAAAATTTATTGCGTTTTTATAGGCTTAAATTATACAGAAATTATATAGAAATAGAAATTCCTAAACTATTTGTTAAACTTATTTTAATTTATAAAGATGATGCATATATTTATATATTTCCATTAAATTATTAATTATTAAATATTAAATAGATAAATGTTCTTATTAATAACCGAGTTGGTGTAGTCTTGTTTCATTACAAATAAACCTTTCAATATTCCTAATCCAATTTCTAAAGGTTTAAATTATTTTTTATAAATATAAATAAAAAATTTTATTCACTAAAAAATGTTTAACATTTGAATAACATATGATTATATTATGATTATATTACATATATTAAAATCTTCACGAATTAACAATAAATTTGTAAAATAGTATGTTATTTACACAGAATAATGATATTATAAACTTAGTTTTATCTGTTTTTAAAAATAATTTTAACAAATAATATCAATTTTTTCTATTTATATAATTATTATCTATTCTTATCAAAAGTTTCGATCATTTAAATTCACAAAAATTAATATTGATAGTTGTAGATTATTTAAAATTAGTTTTTATTATTTAAATAAAATTAATTATTATATTATTTTTAATATAACGAAAGATGATTCGCTACAGTAATTTTCAAAAAAGTATTTATGAAAAAAAATTATTTTTACCGCAGACTATTTTTAATATTAATAATTTTGAAGTAAAGTAAAGATTTTCAATAATAATATCTATAAAAATAAATATCAGTACAGAGCAGATAAGAAATAATGATAATAATTTATAGAGTTTATATTATAATATTATTAAAATCAAATTTAAAAAATAATGTTTTACTTATAGAAGTATTATTTTATTTTTTCTAATTTATGAAACGTTTGTACTTTCTTTTAACTTTTTTATAATAATATAGGATTAAATATTGATTTTAAAATTAAAAAAAAAAAAATAAAAAATAATTACAAATAAATATTTTGATTTTGTCTTTTATTTTAAATTATTTTAGATAAAAGGTATATTTTTTTTTTAATAATAAAAAATTAAATAGAGTTTATATACAAAAAATTTTATACAATAAATTTTTTATACATATTTCTTAATTCATTAAACAAATATTTTGTGTAAATTAAAATTTCAAATCTTTTTTAAGATTGATTTATTATAACATTTGTTTTTATTTTTAAAGGTATATATTTAAACGTATTATATTTTTTAAAAATTGTTTCAAATATTCGATGAAACTTTTAATCATCTACCTAACAAATAAATGTATATATAAAACTTATTAAAATAGTAAATTTAATTTTAGTTTATTTATTTAAAAAAATGTAATTAACAATGTTGTCTTTATAGTTCTTCTAAAAAAAAAGTTTTGTTTTTAATATGGTATTATAATGCTTTCGTCTAGTGTGGTATTAGGAATTTATATATTGTAATATATTTATTGTACACATAGCTTCTTCTGAGGAGGTGAATTGTTTGACAAATTTGAACCACCTAGTTTTTAGAAATTACCTTACTCGGGCGAAAGAAGAGATTTTAATTCCACTAAGAAGTAAGCTTCTATACATTTTTCCTATGTAAATGAAATTATAATTTATTAAATTATTATAAAAATTATTTAAATACATATCTTTCAATTATTTCTTCTTCTAACTTGATAGAAATTTAATTCTATAAATATGCTTATATTTAATAATCACATAATTTTAAGGAGACTATTTAAAATATAGATTAAATTGAGATTTTATAGTAAAATTTACCGGAAATTGGAAATACTAATTGAAATTGAACTATTTAACAAACAAAATTAAATACGATTTGCTAGTAAATTCGAATTACCGATATCTGTTCCTATACTTCAAGACTGTTATCGGTTTAATATAGTAAAATTTTGATTTTACACTATATACCTCAAAGTTCTTGGAAGATAAGTTTAACTTTAATTATCTAGTGCACATATAATCTCTAACTTGTCATTGAAAATTAATAATAAAAATAAATTTATAATGAATAAACAAACGAAAATTATTCTGAAAATGCAAATATCTATAAATATAAAGTAGAAATAAAAAATTGTAATTATTTATTTAGGATAGGTTATATTATTAATTTAATAAAGGAAATAAATTTATTTTTTCTAATTATGAAGAAGTCGTTTTTGTTACTATGATAATTTTGAAATCTATGTAATAATTTTAAATAAAGTGAAGGTGCCGTTGATTACGTCTAATTTTCCTTTGGGATTTTTCTTTTCGTTTAAATACGCTATTATTTCACAATATTATCGATATCCACAGTGACCACATATCTACTTCCCTTTCGTAAAGCTTAACTTGGCCTTCGCCGGCCGATGGAGGAGAGCCTCACAGCATTTGCCAATGTGTTGTTCAACTATTTTGCGCGTTTCGCTCCTCTTTTTCTTAATTCTCTTTAATTGTGACCCTTCCTCGATTTTAGGTGACAAATTATAGGAGCAATTACCCATTCAGTTACGAACTATGTTGACGTGTTTCATAGTCCACATAATCTAGGTAAAATGCTATGTTATGACGCAGACTAATTGAAATTAATGAAAACTGTCTGGCTACAAGCAATTTCCTCGATTTCCATTACATCCCCACATAGTGCCTTTTTCTCTTCCCCTGCTTATCTCTCTCCTTGTCCCCTTCCCCTATCAATGCTCTGCGCTCCCTTCTCACCCAAACTCATGGTGCATAACTATAACAAAGTAAAATTTACTAAACTTTATTGTTTTATATAGAAATAGTCAAGATCAAACATGTGGTATACAAAAACTTTTGCGCCATGAGACTTTCGCGTGAATGAGGCAAAGCGGTCAAGGCTGCGGCTTATACAGTGTAACGTACGACGAAGATATGTGTTTTTATTGTTATTATCATAGATGTCGTCCATGTCGTGATTACTAGACTACAAACTAAGAACTTTTTATTTTTTAATCTTATTTCGATTAATTCTTATCTTTTTTCATAAAAAGTCGAAATACGAATTGATGTGAATGCCTATTTTAGTCTATTTATCTTTACGTATTTTGAGCAAATGGACCAATGAAATGCTTTTTTCGTTGACATTTTCGGACGTTATTGTACTTATAAATTTACATAATACAAATTAAAATTTTTTTTTAATTTCTAATTATTTAATTTAAAAATTTGTTTGTGCATATATTTTTTAAATTTATTACATTTATATGTGACTCATTATATTAATATATCCCCATATATATTGTTGATAATACAATTTATTTATTTTGATTTAAAGTATGTTTTTATAAAAGATGATTTGGATTATCAAATTACTTTCCTACAGTAAAACTCGAATAAAAATATTTTTCTAATTTGATCATATATTCTTTAAATTTTAATTAATTTATAGCTTTGAATAGATACCACGAATCGACTAATTTTTTACTTTATATAAGAAATAATTTAATAGCGATAGTATGCAGTTATAGTTGTGAAATATTCAGTTTAACACATACAAAAAAAAACTGAAAAATTTTAATTGACACTATCATTATAAAGACTTTTTGAAGATAAATTGAAATATTAAATACAAAACTATTTATATTTATGTTCTTTTCTGAAACAAATTTTTATATACTATATCCTTTAAAATAACATTTACAAAATGTATTAAATAATTCTAAATAATTCTATCTAATAATAATAATTATACAAATAAAGAAATAAATAAATAAATAAATAAACAAATAAATATATATATCTTAAAAAGTTAATAATATAGTTAATAATAAAGTCACAATATGGTAAATCATTATTTCACACAATACTTTTTCAGAATTTTGAGTTTTGGATAGTTCACGAGCTTGAGCACACTATTTAGTAAATTTGAATAGCTCTATTAATAATAAGAAATTAGATATCTATTTTTTGAAAAAGCAATATGTTTGTATTATCTTAAATTTTTAATATACTGTAGTTTATAACTAAAATAGTTTTGTAATAAAATTGAGAAGAGAAACATCGTGTTACAAATCGTCACTGAAGAAATAATTGTTGCACTCTTGAATATTTAACAGTAAATAAGTGATGTATTTAAATAATGTTTGTTCAATAAAATATTTCAATGAATTATTTATAATATTCTAATTAATAATTATCTGGTTAATTGTAGTTTAGAAAGTTATAATTACAAAACTATCAAAAACTTGAACATTATAGAATCTAGTCTAGAATTTGATGCTTAAGGATTTTACAAACATCTCGATATAGGTATTGACATGGCAGTTTGCATTTTCAATTATAGGTTACAAAATGTAAATACAACTATCGAATTGATAAATAACACTATATAATCATACTCTTATAATTACAATGGTTTATTAATTGCAAGTGAAAAGGTCGACAGAGCGTTCATGAATTCCATGGAAGAGTTATTTAAAGTTAAGTTAAGCTCGAGTTAATTTAATTGTATTTGACACGAAAATAGATACAACAAATAAACATTTGTTTTATATTGCTACACTATAATAAATTTCAATACTACAGATTAATTAATTTAAATTTAGATTTCAAAAACACAAAGTTGTAATTTTAAAACTTATTTTTTATTAATTTCATATAATATTTCAATTATTTTCCATTTTCTTCGAGTTTTTCCTAAAATTTTTAAACTACTATTCAGTTATAGTATATGATTTTTTTATATTAAGTAAAATTTTAATTAATAATCTAGTTTTTATTATGTTCTAGATAAATAATTAATTATTACTCACAAAATATTTTTAACTAGGCATTCTTATTTAAATTTATATTTTTTAATTTAAAAAAATTATGTTATAAATATATTAACATGTGATAAGAAATTCTCTAAAGAGAATTTCTTCTAACACATATGTACCATTTTATTTAGCTTTGTATCTAATCAATGCATAGTTCGTTAGGTAGGTTACGAAAGATTAAGGAACAATGGATTTAGCTAATAGCAATTGTGAAGTAAAATTGATACAGCAGTGGCTATTTAAAACATATAAAGGGCGACAAAAAATGTCCGAAATAGTCACCGATAATTCTTTTCTAAGCCAATTAACTTTTCCGGCAAGCGCGAGAAACCAAGTGTTAACGCAATAAATGTTTACCTCCTGACATTATTACGTTCTTCTTCGTCTTTTAGATGAAGAAGATGCCAATATCATTTCTTCTAGAATTCCATCTAGAAATTAACCTTATTCGGTAAGATCAATTTTTTCTAAAGTAGGGAAGGTATTTCCCTTCATTTTTAAATTGGGAATTTTTTGAGCGCTATATTTACTAATATATTATATAATTTATAATTCAATAATACCAACCCTTTTTATTCATATATTTATAAAATGTAAGAATATGTAGAATTTCAATTACAGGTGTGAAGAGGTCCTATTTGTCTCTTTCTTCGTAGCTCAATATGAATATTTTTATATAATTTATGTATATATTTATGTATATAGATCATTTACATGTTGTTTCTTCTTTAATTTTAATTTCAACAAAATAGAAAAACTTTTATATTGATAATAATACTACAAGATTTAAGTGATGTTATATATTTTTCTAGATATTCGAGTTTATTAAGAATGAAAGAAATTATATTTTGAATTTGTAAATTTATCTTAATTTTTAAACCAATTACTTAAAAACACTCAAAAGTTAAAACCTAAATTACATAATTTGATTATTTAATCCTGACTAACCAGTAATAAAAATCACATATTAAAGAAAAACTAGTAAAAGTTTCAATTTCACTTTGTTTTAATATACATTAAATCTCTATAATTCATATAAAAAGTACTTTCTTATACTTAAAAAAAATATATATTTTAAAAATTAATAATAAATATAAAGAAAAAAGAAATTAAAAAAATAGATGACTTTAACGCTTAATTACTTGCGTTCTAAATAGTTATTTCGCTAGATTAAAGAAGATTATTAGTTTAAAAAATAAGATTTTACCATGTATTATTAATGTAAGTATGAATAAAAATATTTTATTCCTTAATTTTTTGAAGGCAATAAGAGATTAGTATTTAATTGAATTAATTTAAAAACCATTAGTGTTCATTAAATTTACCAAATGAATTAGATTCATTCATTTAGTTTTCTTAAATGTAAAATAGTTTTTCATAAAAATTTTTTTTAACTTATTAAAGCAATATATTTGTAATTCTTCAATAATACTAAACCATTAACAATATTTTTTTTGTCAAAAATGAGATTCAATATAATTGAATTTTTTTTATTTATGTAATTTATATTATTAAATAATATATTAAACTAAAATTAATCTAAAATCTTGTTGTATTATTCCATAATTATTATAACAAATATATAAATTATCATCTTTGTTATTACATACTTACGTAATAATAATGTACGTAAGTACATTATTGAATTTCGAATTATACAATATTGCTGATTGAATAAATATTTTTAAGAAAATGAAAAATTCTAAAAACTTTTTATCTAAGTTATACATTATGTTGAAATTTTTACGTGAAGAATGCAAATTTAAGTAATTAATTAATTATTATTTTTAACATTAATTATGTAAATTTATTAGTATCAACATTTTATCGATCTTAACAGTATATCGGTAGATAAATTATGCATACAAGATCATTGTTTTATTTTCTGAACAAATTACTATAAAAAATCCAATAATTACATATTATTATATTTCTATAGCTATTGCAATATATTTCAATATATATTGTAAGACAAATTATTTATTATATCTAAATTTTATGCGAATTCTTGAAAAATTTCAATTTTTCATGAAGTTTAATGATTTAAATAATGTAAATTAATAGTTTTTTTTGTTTCTTTATTCATCTTATTTAAATATATATTTTATTGTTAAATGAAAACACGACGATTGTTATATTTATTATTATTAAAATATTAATTTACGGTTTGTTGCAATCTTGTTCAGATTCTATAATCAAATTATGGGGTCATGAAAATCTGCCATTGTTTATGCCAACTACTATTTGAAGAAATTTGTTTCGTATTCTATTTACTGATATCAACCTGAAAAAGCCTTGAATGGGGGCGAGAGTTATAACCATCTTTTTGATACGGCATACATCTACAACCTGATGCAACGAGCTACAACTCTCATGTTAAGGTATGCTTAACGAATTTATTTTACTTTTTCTACTTTGTTCTTTAATTAATTCGATTTAAATTAATTTTTTTAATTTTTAAATATTTTTCATACATGGTATGTTTACATAATTTTCTCAAATTATAAAATAAAAACAATTCTTTTATTTAATACTTTAATGTATATTTAAAATTCATTAACTTTATAATTAATTTGTAAGTGTTAATTTAAAAAAATTCTATTATAGTATTTATAAAATTCAAATATAAAATTTTGTTATAACTTAAAATATTTACAAAAAAATTGGCAACAATCATTTAATTTCTGTTTCACTTTTTTTACTAATAATTATTCTAACTCTTTTGATAATGCAGAAATATAATATTAATTTATGTTCATATTATAATTAGAATTACAAACACGTATATAATTAAAAATTCGTTTCAGAAAATTGATTTACTCATGATAGAATTATATTGTAGTTTTGAAATTACATTTAGCCCTATATTCATAAATTTAACAAATATTTCAGAAATATTTTTCTTTTTAAAATACAGTAATAAAATTAGATAAAAGTATTATTAAAAATTTTATTTAAAAGTAATATAGCGTTTGGCAGTTTTTATTTTTCAAATTTAATGAAATATTCTATATTTATCACATTGTTTGAGTAGTTAATGATTGACCTGGTTCTTTAAAGGTGAAGAAAAGGAATACTCGAATAAACTTTTCACGTTTTATATCAATTTATGTTCATGTATCGAAGCATAAAATTCTTCTATTCACATTAAAAAAAAAACGCTACAATGGTGCATAAAATTGCGAATGACATAACCCAGTGCGTAACTTAGCTCTACTTATGATTCACCACTACGACGAGGCCTCGCTTTCTTTATATGCTGTTTTATTATAAAATATACATTCAGATATGCCACAGCGTGAGATGCTTTGTTAAAAATAAGCACATTATTAATGTCCCTCTACATAAATATTCTTTGATATTTATAGATATGTAAAACAATTGCTAAACCAAAACGAATGATTGTATTCATTCGTTGAAAAAAAATTTTTTATTTTTCAAAAACAAAAAAAATTGTAGGATTAAACTTTTTTACTTTTCATAAATTTTATAATATTAACGCATAAAGTATTCATATACTCTATACAATTAATAGCCTTCTTCATGTCTATATATTTATTAAAATATTTTTAAATAAACTTATGTAAAAAATTGTTATATACAATATTTAATTAATTTTCAATTATTAAGCAATTCCACAAACTTAATTCTGAAATATATAAACATGCATCATAATGAAATAATGATTTGTATTCAATGATGAACTTAATTTTAATTAATTATCAAAATTTTCTAAACATTAAATATTAATCAAATATTAATACTTTACAAAATTTAATATTACTATACATAATAATTACTAGTCTTCTTTAATTATTATTATTAAATTTTTTGTTGTTTATATTTCTATTTATTTTTTGAAAATTTCTCTAAGTTTATAAAATAAAGAAAAACTACTAAAGCCTAATTTATTAGACTTAATTCCGTAATTTCTTAAAAGGTATATGTGTTTTATATTTATTTTGCCTAAAATTAAAAGTCAGTATTAGTTCTAGAAGGAGAAGAAAGGTAAAAAGTGATACTTCCGAGAAGATCAAGTTATATAGACTAGCGATTTCTGAAAAAATTCCAAATCATTATACATTAAATATCGGATACTACTAAAACCTTTCTCACGAATACGTGTAACTTATTAATTAGAAAATACTTAAAAAAGAAAGTTCTCCAATTATAATATCAGTAAATTCACACAAATTTGAAAATTGTTTGAATTATGAGGATGTACTAATTAATTTAAATCACTAAAATTACTGGAATTATATCTCTGTAATATCAACAGGCGTTCCTAAAAAACTGGGATGCTTTGTTTACGTGCAGTTTTTAAAGTATCATTTTAATATTAGCCAATCCATTCATACTATGCAAATCTATATACCTTTTAGTAAAATTTGATAAAACTTAGTTTGTAGAAATTATAAAGATTATGTATTATTTATTTTTGTTGGAAAATTGTTAATATGTTGATAAAAAAGTATGTTTAAAAAAGATATTTGAAAGTAAAATCTTATATTTCGTTATCTTTACTTAATTTATAATCTCCAAAGTGAATTTAATGAAGTAATGAAAAATATATTTTTAATGCAGGTCTTTTCTTAAAAAAATAATATAATACACTTGCATTTATAAAATTCGTATCGATATTTTACATATTATATAAATAATAATGTTAAAATAAAAATTAAGGCTATATGAATAAAAACATCTGTATAAAAATTATAGCAAAATTTAATTTTAAATGATACGAAAAATTTGATGTTAGATTTTATTAGATTATAAATGATATTTTATAGTAAAATATCAAATTACTGTCTATTTTTTTTATTATATATATATTAATAATAATAATAACACTTTTTTAATATCATTAAAAATGATGCAAATTATTAAAAACATTTTTTGGATTTAATTTTTTTTAATTTTTTGTGTCAAAATATATTTCTATTACCTTCTACAGCATTAATTAAATTTATTTCTTTTAATTCCAAAATATTAAAGATTCTAAAAATCACTTTTTATGACTTTATTTAGTAATTAGTTACGAAAAAGTACTCTAACTTATCAAGTAGCTTCAAGTTTGTTCTATGTTAGCACCTGTTATAAATCTTTGCTCGTAGAATCAGTCTAGTCACGCTTGAAAGAAAATCGATACCTCGCAATGCGTATATAGCAAATAGTGAAGCGTATATAGTAAAGAACAATATTACTTTATACGTATTGATGTATTGAAATTTATAGCTAGTTTAATACATATATTTGCATTTTATTCTAGATTTATTACATGCATATTCATATTAAATAATTTTCTTAAGTTTTACAATAGAGCAAATGAGTTTTTTTTCTTGCTATATCGAGTTATATGATATGTACAACTTTTAAATTAAAAACACCAATGTTAAATGTAGTATATAAAGTAAATCGAGTATTCTATAATTAATAATTCAAACTAAAATAGTGATAAAAATTAAAAATACTTATCAAATAGCTAACTTAATATTATTAATAAATAATATATAAACACTATCAAGGTGATGTAGTTAACGAACCAATTAAAACCTTAAAAAAAAGTGATGGATGATATAAGATTTAAAAAAATCATTTTTAATAATAAAATTCATAATTTATCTTACTAATATTAAAAAAATGCATGCCTATAAAATTCGTTTTTAATTTTTGAATTTTTATTACAAACTGTAATATTAAAAAATTATTAATGTATGATAATTAAAATTAAGTAAAATAAATATAATTATAAATAATGTTATTAATATTCATCTTTATGAAATGATTAGTTTTTTATTTTTTTAAATATGCAAAGTCTCAGATAAATGATAAAAATATTAATGTTTTTAATCAAATCAATTTATAGAGTTAAATAAAAGAAGACGTAAAAGAGAATCTGATCCATTGATTACTCTTGAATGTATTAAGCGATAAATGTAGAACTCATTTTTCTCTTTTGCATCGTAAGAAGAAAATATACCCGTTAATTTAATATCTAAGTTTCGTGAATACCCACTGTTTCTTCAGCGTTGCATAACCTTGTCTCTAACCTAATCCCTTTTCTCATCAGTCGCTTGCTCTTACCCTTAGCCTCGCGTGTTTCCTTTAACTCGATTCAGTCAAAGAACACACGAAGATTTATGTCACCTTGGCGTGATAAGTTATATACTAACGAAAGCTGTTTTATATTTATTAAGTCAAAAGGTCAAGTTCTAAAAATTATTGAAATCTCTAGTTTTATTTAAACTTAAAATCTTTCATGAAACTGATATCCTCTGAAGTTTTTATATAGTTGTGTGCAATAAAAATGATAATATACCTAAATAGCTATAAAAGTTTTTTAATGACTACAATAATTATATCATCATTAGAGTGAGAAGCATTCTTATTAATTTTTCAATGAAAAAATTTATAATCTTCAAGAATCCAATTATATATGGATTAAAACTAAATATTATGTAAATTAGTTATACATAAAAAAATTCCAAATAAAATTTTTGTAAAATATCTTTAAAAATTTCATTTTTCAAATTAAAATTTATTTTTTTGTTACTTTAAAATGATTTCTATTTATAAAGTAATGAACTTTTTTATTTAGAATTTCATAAAATCAGTTATTCAAAATTTTTTTTATATAAATTCGTATTATAGACCTAAACAAACGGTTATATTTCAAATGATAATGGCAGCAGAATAAATTTTTTGTAAAGTGGTTATAAAATATCTTATATAAATTATATGTTAAATCATATTAGAAATATAACATACATGAATATTGATTATATACATATATACAGCTAAACATGGATATACACATAATTTCAAATTCTTTCAAAAAAATTATAATTTAAGACATTGTTTGTCATATTAAAAACCGTAATTTTTTATAATTTTTCTTTACATTATAAATTTTTTTCTGATAAAAAAATAATGTGATGAATTAAAATTAAATTTTTTTAATTTTATAATATATCAAGTTTACTATATATATATTGTATAGGATAAAAAATGTACAATACAAAAATACACGAAACTTATTTCAACAATCAATTTATCTATTGGAATTCTTGTCCTTAAATTTATATATCATAACGTTTGAAGATTTTTTTTTAAGATAGTCGCACACAGTAAAAGTTATGAATATATTTCGGAAAAAATTTTTATAATAATATACTATAGGATTTGATTTTTATAATAATTATTAATTTATCATTTTTACTAAGGCATCTATTAAAATATTAGTAAATTTACTTTAAAAATATATTTTAATTAAGTTAATTACGATACAATGTTACAAATATTAAGAATTATTTATTTGATTTTAATTTATTAAAATAAATCTGAAAACAAATTAAAAATTATAAAGAAAACAGAAAACTCTTAAAAAAAAATTTGAAAAATGTAGCACATAAATGAAATGATATTAAGAATTTGTATAAATTTTTACTTGATGAAAAATTATTAGGTAGTCAATGCAAAAAAATTACTCGAAAAAATTACTTCAAAATTATAAAATCTTTTTTTGAAATTGACCGATATTTAAGTATGTCAAGGTATACTTTGAAATTATATATTTTAAATCAATATAGCGTGTAATAATACAACTCGCAGATCAACTGTTATAATATTTAAACGTGGTTTTCTTTTCATTTTTTTCATCTCATACTTACGAACGTCTGAAGTTATTATGCGGTTATATGTTATACAAAATTTCAATATACACAAAAGTGGATTTTTTAATTATCAAAAATAATAATTATTAGATATTTGTTTCTAAAGTAAATATAAATCTTTATATATACAGAAATGTTATTTTCGGATAAAAATTTGATGCTGAAGATTGTAAAAAATATGAAAAATGTATAAGTAAATAAAAAGTAAATAATAAAAATATATAAAGTACTTAATTTTAAATAAGTCGAAGTTTTCAGTGAAAAAAAGAAAAATAATAATCGCTAAAATAAAAATAAATTAATATAAGTTTCTATAATATTTAAGATTATGAATAATGTTTATATATTATATTAAAAACCATTATTTAAATAGAAACTTGAAAAAAGTAATGATAAAGTATTGGATAATAATTTATAAATAGTTATAATTTTGTTATATTGATATTTTTGACTTATGTCAGAAAAATTTCGGATCCATATATCTTACTTTCATACATTTTACTATTTCTTGTAAATTAATAAAGTTCCATGAGATAGCTATTTTTTGTGTTGTAATTAATTTTTATAAAGATATGTCATGTTACCTTTCAGATTTAAAGTTGTAAAAGAGATTTCAAATTAATGTAAAATCGAAAATATAATAATTTTAAAATTATTTGTATTATTTTAAATTTTCTTCATTTTTTTTATCGATGTAGGTACGTACATTTACTTGTGAAAAATTTATATAAAATATTGTTAATACAATGGGATAACATCTTTTCTAAATATACTATGATTTACTTTGATAATTTTATATGAGTTATAATCTATTATTTTAATCAAGTTGAAATTCATTTTTCAAAATAGCTTTTAAATTTATTCTAATTTTTATAATAAATTTAAATATTTTATACCAATTAATTTAATGATTCATATAACTTAAATTATGTGCATTTTTATTCATTATAACAATTATTTATTATATTAAATGACTATAAAAAATAATTTTATTTACTTTATTATTTAGTTACTTAGATAACTAACTTTATATTTCAAAATATTACTTATTATTTAATTAAATCAGAGAATATCAAAACTTCATCATGGTATATAGTACTATATAGTATACATGATACATTTTCCTTATAAACAATAATAGATAAACTTTGATCATTTTAAGAATTTCAAAAATTTTTAAATTATAGATTGATTTAATTCTAATAAATATATTCGAATATTAGGTTTTAATAAATATTTTTTAAAATTTAAGAGGAACAGTGTATTTAAATTAGAAATATATTTTTATTAACATCGATCAAACATTTTATATCTAAAAATTACATCGTTATTATACATTATTATAAATATTTATAATTATAATATTTAAATAAATTAAAATTTTCTTAAGGTAATAAATAACTAATTCTATCATCTACATAAGATTTTTATAAATATTTATATTATAAAGATGAAGTAAGTTCTACTGGATTACCAAACAATACACATTAAAATAAATATTGTCAAAAGCATGGAAAGAACAACGTATTATTTGTCTTTTCAAAAATAAAATTTAAAAGTTATAAAAGTATAATAATTTTATAATAAAGTGTTTTAAATATAATATTGTTAAGTATTAACTAAAATGATATTAAACCATAAATGGTTACATTTTCGGCAGGTATATAGATTAAAAAAAATTTTTTTAATATTAAAATTTGTGCAAAAAACATTATGGTAGCTAAAATATTAAAAGTTATATATATATATCAACACACAGCTTTACTGGTGGTTATTGACTTAGTTAAAGTATCATCACTGGTGTTGATTATCAATCCGCAATTTTTTATATACAAATAAATAATAATGTATACGAATAAAAAAATACAAATCTGCTATTTTCTTAGCACTTATCTTACCAGTACTCTGTTTACAAATTTTAATACTGATTATTTTACTTATATAGCTATACTGATTTTTTATATACAAAAAATGTCAGTATTTAGAAAAAGAGTTTATTTCAAATTTACAATAAGAATGAAACTAAAGTAAAAAAAAAATAGTGATGGAAAAAATTTTAATAATTCAATTTTTACTAAGAAAAAAACATGATTTCAGCTGCAATCATAAGTAAATCAGATACTCACGTACTAGTGATCCTGTAGTTTTCATGCTATACGGATTACAAAATATTCAATGAGAAAGATTATTGTTGTAGATCAACTTATCAATTATTTCTATTTACTGATTAATAATCCTTCTCTGATTTACTTTTTGTTGTACATCTCTCTTACTCTTTTTTCTAAGAATAATACAGCTTTTTTATTCACAGCTGTCTTATTCAAATATTAGATATACATTTTTATATTTTTATTAATATTATCGTGCATACTCTTTTTTTATATATGTTTCATTATAATTTTTTATTATATATGTTTCATTATAAATTCTTTTTGTTTAGTAATAAATAATTTAATTTATTTCACTGTGAAAATAAATATTTTAATATATTGTACTTTTAAGATAAATGATTTAATTTATTTAACTTTTAAATAAATATATTACAATCATAATCTTATACAAAAGTATATAGTATTAAAAAAAATTATATATATTTATATGATTCCATTATAATATTTCGACTAGATAATTTAAATATTGAAAAACTGGAAGTGGAGGATGTATTGCATAAACTTTTATATAATAAATAATGTAAAAACATGACGATTTTTTTAAATGATTTAAAAATTAATAAATTTAATTACTAAAATATTAAAGTAAAATATTGGATCAGCGGTTTCAATAATTTTTCAAATCAATTTTTATATTAGAAATTTGGATTAAATTAATGGTTTATAATTTTTGGATGAAATTAATAATTAATAATTTTTTGTCCATGCTCATAATTAAACTTCAACAATAATAAAGTATTATAATATCGAACATATATTATCACACATCGAAAAATATAACTCATAAAGTTATTTTTTTATAAATAAAAATTGATAGATATATATTTATATAAGAAATTGTTTTGTATATATGAGATTTATCGTTGAGAATAATCATCTAAATTTCTAAAATATAATTTTTTAATTCTAAAATAATAATAATGTAGATAATTGATTAATTCAATATACAAATAATTTCTATAACATATATTGAAATGGTACAAACCATATGATGCATAGATATACACATAAATACGTATATTTTACATATATACTTCAGTTCTACTCTCAACCTAAATTGAAATACATTCGAATTAAATATTTTAAATAGTATTCTACTTCCTTAGAATCAATAAATTTTTTCTATATTGAATTACTTATACTTAATTAATTTTAAATAAATAAGAGACATTGAGAGTTTGTTATTTTCTTGTAATTGAATTTATAAAGGTATATTAACAGTGAGAAAAACTTGATTTAGAAGATATTATACAGAATAAAAGATTCTATAATTTAAAAAAAAAATCTTAGATAAATTCTGATTTAAATAATTTAAAAAATTAAATAATATAATTTATTTAATAATTTTAAATAATTTAATAGAAAATTTTAAAATCATTTATATATTAATTTTAATATAACTTATAAATAACTAAAATTCAAAAAGAGCTTATAGTTAAATAAAAATAATAAAAAAAAATAAATTACTTAATTAAAATATAAATAAATAAAATGAATAAAAAAAAAGTTTTATTTTTAAATTAAATTAAAATTTAAATTATTTCGCGTAGCCTATTACAATTTGTGTGTTTTTTCTTTTAATTTCAAATTGAAATTTTAATAGTATTTTAAATTACCATTGGCTTTACGTGTATTGTAGTTTCAATTATAATTATATTATTTTTTAGATAAAAACAATTAATTCTTAGTTTTTTTTAAACTTATTTTGACATATTTTTAATTTTTAAATACTTTATTATTTGTAATTTACTATAATTTACTGTTTTCACTCATAAAATTAATTGGTATTTTAGATAATGTTAGGAATGTAAATAATTATTAATTTATAGATATAACAAAATTAAAAAATATTTAATCAAATTAAATCTTTAAAGAATATTAACTTACATAAATAGAATATGTACAAAAAAATTTTTAACCATAAGATTCATTTATGATGATAAGATTTTTTATCATTTTTATTTTTAATTAATCAACTATTCTTAAAAAAAATAGTTTAATTGTAACAGCTACATTTTATAGGTAGTTTTGTGGAATTTCTATTGATGCAGTTTGGTGGATACGGACATATCTAGTGTATTGAACGAGTACGACCTACAAAAATATTGTGCTATATCGTTTTATGTTACATGTATTAGAAGAAATAATATATGTATATTAAATTAATCTTGTGAAACATCTTACTAAAAAAATATAGTAATAAGTAATAAAAGTATAACCTTCATTGATTTTAATTAACTATTTCATAAATGTAGTCAAGTATGTTTTACATATGTGTTGTAGCATTAAAATAATGTTTTAATAATTCTAAGACAGTGATGAAAGATAAATTATATACCTACTTTACATTACCATAAAAAAAAATTTAACTCAAGAATAATAAAAAAATATACATATATATTGAGAACACATGCTTCGTTTGAAAATTGTACTTTATTTATCTAAATTGAAATATTTGTGTTTTACCTCAATAATATAATAATAGCATGTAAATGAAAAACTTTAAAAATAATATTTTTCTTAAAAGAATTAGGAAATTAATGTAAATAATTTTTTAATATATGATGCTAATTTAGAGATTAAATATTATTAATACCAGTGTTCTATTCATCATTTCAGATATATATAACATAAGTTACAAAATAGAATTTTATTCTTTCTTTTAATTTATATATTGTATTTAAATTAAATAAATATAATAAATTTTCTTTTTATAATTACAGTTTCGATAAATTATTTGAATTTCATGATGTATAAGCCTTAAAATAAGAATATAGGGTTTTTAAATAATAAATTATATATACGCTACGTATTTATTATATAACTACATAAAAATAATTAAAAACAACTTAAAATGCAGAGTGTTTTAATTTAAAATTAAATTTTTGAAATTATTGAATCGAAATTTGGAAAAGTCTCACAAATGTGCAGGTGCGCGCGCGCGCGCGCAAAGAAGTAGGTAATACGATCTACATCGCTTCATGCCGCAACGCTCGTATTGATCGTTGGAAGAGAAAAGGAGAAGAAAAGAGAGAATATTAGCAATGTATTCTATTTTCCTTTTTCTTTTCTAGATATAGTTCACCGGTTGACTAGTATTATGACCTCATCTACTCATACATGGATGCGCCTACATAAATTGTCTCTTAAAGGATTAGGGCAAAGTAAAGTGAAGGAAATCGAAGTCAAGTGAAACCAGCACTTATACTACAAAGTCAGCCATAATATGATCAGTAGACTATAAGTTATGTTTTTCTAAATTATTGGCATTCAAATATATCTGTATCTGATCTAAGAGTGGAGAAAACAATTTTTTATGAAGAATATCTAATTATTTAATAATAATAATAACAATAATAACAATAATAATAAAAAACAACAACAATAATAATAATAACAATAACAATAACAATAATAATAACAATAATAATAATAATAATAATAATATCAATAACAGCAATAATAATAATTTAATTATAAGATATTTATAAAAATTTCTTAAAAACTTATAAAAACGATGATAATTTTTTTTAAGAAAAACAAATAACTAATTATAAATTATACAATCAAACAATTTATAATCACTGATAATATTTAAAAAAATATAGAAGAAATAAACCTTATAGGTAAATTTTATAAATCTTATTGAATTTTATAATTAGCTTATAGTAATACTTTATAAAAAAATATTTTTTTATATGAATTTGCTTATTTAACGCATTTTGACAATTAAGAAACATATTTTTTGTTAAATCCTTAAAATCAATTTTTAATTATAATATACTAAATTTATACTGATATGATACACTAAGCTTCATTGTTTACGATCGAACATTACCATAATTAAACGATGTTAATAAATGAAAATACTCGAAAAAATTAGAATAAATAGTTTTTGAAAGTGAACAACAAATATTTTGAAAGAAAAGCTGAAATTATACAAGAAATGCTTATTAATTTTATAATCATTTTATTCTAATTTAATTGAAAAAAATTTTCATAAATAAATGTTTTTCTAAAAAACTGAAATTATTAATATACTTTACGATATTATAAAAATAAATATAAAATAGTGCATATTAGATAACACCACTCTAAAAATCAATTAAGTTGTAAACGTAGTTGCTTAGGTCAAGTATGATTGCAATACTTATTTTTTAATATAAAAATAATTTAGTGTTTTTCTTAGAAAAGTAAATTATGCGCTCTTATGCTAAAATAAACAATCGGTAATATTAATCTAAATGATTTATTCAAGAATTATTATAAATTAAATGTTACAAAAAGAGGTTTCTTTCAAAAATAATATTATAAAAATAATATTATAAAAATTATAGTATAATAATGTTTATCTTACATTTTATTTAAAAATTTTTGTTTATTCGAGTATTTTTAGCACGGTAGTAAATATTTGAATAAGTATGGCAAGTGAAACATTTTCATTAAAAAAATTATAGGAATACAAGTGTACATAAAGTATTTATTATTCATTTCAACAATACTATTTTTTACATTTTACTTTAATGTGTACATAAAACAATACCTTATCTCAATATGAAATCTAAATGATTTAGTTTTTCAGTTTCTTCTTACGATAGTTGTATTAAATTAAGTAGAAACTTCTTAAATAAAAGAATTTTCTAATTACCTTCATTTTTCATTATTAATTTACAGTACTAGTAATATACAAATATTATATCTTATTTAAATATATACATACGATAGAAAATTATATATTATAAGAAATCTATGTAAATAAAATATGTATTATGTAATATTAATTTCTTTGTAATATTTTTGGAAAGTTAAAAGAAACCTAAAACTTAATTTAAGACTATTGCTTTTCCATTTTATATTTTTAATAATTAGAAAATTTAATATCTACATAGATATTTTAAATTTTCAAAGAAAATTGTTTAAAATATATTAATGACAAATATAATTCTATACCACATAGAGTAACTAAAAATTTCCATATTATATGTTAGAAATATAAACAATTTGGCAAAAATGCTCTTTTTATTAAAACTTTTTAATTATTGTTAATTTTTACTTGTTAGTTTTAGTTATTTTATAGTTTCATAAGAGATAGATATCTGCTATAAATAAATAAATTTTTATTATGGCAGGTACAAGCAAAAAGGTAGCTGTTGTACACAAAAAAAGCTTGTGCACACATATTTAAATTATAAGAATGTGTCATTAAATCTTCTCACTGTTAATAATACTTGACACTGATTGTGAATGTCCGCAATTCTAAAGCACATTGTAGTATAAATAACATTTTGAAATCTTTATACATTTTATAAAAATATAAAAATTTATTAAATTTTAAAAAACAATAACTTTATTACAAAAAATTGTAAGTAATCTAATATATTCAATTAATTAAATGTATACAATATAAAGAAACTCGAAAATTTTATATTTTTCTTCAAAGTTTAATTAAAAAATTATTAATCTATAAATGTTTATTTTTCATTTTTAAATAATAATAAAACAGTAAATTTGAATTGTAAATAATTTTATATTAATATAGAAGCATATAATTTATTATAACTATATTAAATTCGTAACTGAAGAACGCTGAAAGAATAAATTAAATTAATACAAACATATTTTAATATCAATTACAGATAAATATTAATAGATGATAAATTACTAAAATCCTTTATCATAAAAAATTACATGAAAACAATACTAATCGTCTCCCTTGCTGAATTTGGTTCCAAAATATGTATTTAAATTTGTGTATAAGAATTAATATTTCATTAAATAATATGAGTAACGTTGTATGCAGAGTATATAGATTTAACAGTGTTTTTTAAAAAAACTATATAAAAAATATACAATTAGCTTCAATTATTTCTTTCAATTTTCATTCCTACATGATGCACTTCTTAAGTTCGATTTTATTTTTTGCGATTACTTGTGAATAGATTTTTATACGAAAATGTATCCATGTAACTTTATGTTTTCAATATTCAATAAAGTTTCATTTTTATGAATTGTGACGTGTCAAAAATAATAACTTTTTCTAGGATCTTTTTTTTAATAAATTAAACTAATTCGAATAAGTTTTAATTATCTGAATTAATTTAACGGCATAAATATATAAAATTTGAAGATTCTTTAAACAATACAATGACTTTAGTCACTAGTATTGCAGTTTCCATTGTTAATAATGGTTTATTTAATATTGTAAGAATTAAGGGGATATTAGGCAATATTTATTAGTATTAGATTATATTACTAAAATTATTTTAACTAGCTTACTAATTGCATATAAATCTTCTGAATATTTGTTCACGAATGCACTCCGCTGACTTTCATTCTTATCCTCTACATTGTATTAGAAAGTAAAAAGAATCGAGAATTTAAAAAATTTTTTTTAATAGAAGTATTAAAGCGTAAAGGATACGAAGAAAATGATAGAGAGAGAGAGAGAGAGAGAGAGAGAGAGAGAGAGAGAGAGAGAAATAGAGATATATAAATAAATATATAGAAAGAAAGATACAATAACAAATAGTCACAATCACGAATTATTATTAAATAATTATTAAATAATATTAAATAAATTTAAATAATTATTTACTTAGATAATAAAAAAGTACTGTCACTTTTTTTACTATTTGAATTCAAGTATTTAATATATTAATTTATTATATGTTGGCACATCGGTCATTTATTTACTGTTCAAGCTGCCAGAAAAAAATAGATATACAGGTATAGAAATAAACAAAATTTCATATTGCCCATCCTTTAATATTGGAAAAGCTTTGCGTATCCTTGCATCATTTCTGTATATTCTCATTAGTAAATATACCATGCTTGGAATGAGTTTTATTTGTATATTTTACGTTCCCCTTCTGTTAGATAAACATTTAATATTTACTGTCCGCTGTCCTGTACTATATAAATAAATCTCTCTAACTTGATGCTTCCCATGTACTATGTTATAAACACTGATACGAAACTAATTAATATTTATTACTTTTCGAACAGTTTGCATGGTACATTTTGCTGCTTAAATAATGAAAGCAAATAAATGAAACATATTAATATTGACGAAAGCAGAGAGATAAAATATTCGCTGATTGAACAAAAAAAAAATTGCAAAGTTCAATAATTCTTAGCGCTATGAGCTGCAAGAGAAAATTATTGCCTTGCCAGAATAAATGTTTTTGGCGGTTGATTGCAGTACATAAGTGTTCTTCCACCGCAAAAAGAGTCAAACTCAAACAATCATTCGAATATATAGCTGCGTTTTATGCGTTGTATAACATTAATTTCAGCAGATTTGATTGAATTCGCTTAATTTTCATTATTTGAACATTGAAAAATGTGAAAATTCTCGAAAAATTATCATTTTCCAAATTTTATTATATAATGAAGTTTAATATACTTTATGAAATTATAAATAAAATGTAGTATCTTTATGTAGCACTAATGACATCGCATATAATTTAAATATGTTTAATTTTTTCAGATGACATAGAATGGGTTGGGTGGCGCTAGGACGGCGTGCGAGTGGTGGTGACCACTTTTCACCATTCTTTTCGCTGTCTGTCGCCTCCTTCGTTCAAACCTTTTTAGTCGTATTTTTTTGTTTTATGACTCTCACCTTTTCATTCGGCAGAACTGCAACCACTGATGATGACGTGTACGTATTTAAATCTTAAACATCTAGTGGTTTCTATTTTTTCTGTACATTTATTTATAAGATGCACAAAGTATAAATTTTTATTTTTCTCATACTTACATAAAGAATATAAATTAAAGTACTTTTATTCAATTTAAACTTGATAACATTAATATAAAGCAAAATTATAGCATTTATAACTGTGTAAGATGAATCCTAAAGTTTATAAGCATTTATTATATCTTTTTTAATATTAAATAGTTTCAAATTTAAAAAAATAATAATCAATGATTATTTATTCACTTACTAGAAAGAAATAATGAATAGAATTCTCAGTCATTTTATGTAATCTCAGTTGATAAGAATTTTCGTTAATAAAACTTAATTAATGAAGTCATAAATTTGTTATTACTGTTTCTTACTTATTGTTTTTGAACTTATAAATATCATATTACGATATTCATAGGTAATACGATCACTTTTAAGAATTTACATTTATAAAAATTTAAGCATATATTGCTAGAGTATTTCAATTCAAATTAGTACATTCTATAAAATGTAAAGATTAATTTGAATACAAATCAAAATTGTAATACACAGAAATTTAATTAATACTCAAATTTCAGACAATAAGAAGTTGATTTAATAATTACTACAGTTTCGCTTGCTTTTGTGATAAACAACTTCAACAGTTGTAAAAATTTACCAATAATTCTAACATATTAATTCATAAATTATATAATTAAATAATTACTTAATTAACAAAATGCTAATAAAAAATGTTAGATTAAATATTTAACTATATTTTATTAACCTTTTTATGTATAATATAAACATAATTTGTTGTAAAACTAATTTGTAGTTGCAATAAATATCAAATATTTAATATAAGTAATTTTTCTTTATAAATAAAAAATTTGTTAAAACAAATCATTAATGTTATCATTCTTATTAAGCATATAATGAAATTAAACTAAAAATGTGTAATACATGCATTTAAAAAATTGTATGAAATTCATATGCAAAATAAATAATTATACTGAATTTAAGTAAAAATATATAATTCAGATCAATAAAAAATATATATTTAAAAAATATTTATGTATCTTAATAATTTTTAATAGTAATTTTTAATTAAATTAAAATATTAATAGGTATTTTTGTAATTTAAAGTATAGTTCGATTTTGTTAAATTTGTATCGGCTTATTTTTTTCTGTATTAAGTAAAAGTAAATTTTTATTCTTGAATCTCGTAAATTCTGATGTAAAAATATTACGTAAAAAAACTTTTTTAAAGTAATATCATAAATTTTATTTAACTTTACGTCTACAATCAAATTTTATTTCATTGAATCGAAATATTAGAAGTATTACTAAAATTAAAAAAAATTGTTGTTGTAGCAATGAGGAAGGAAAGTCAGACAAGGAGATCCTGGATAATTTGCTGAAAACAGAGCGTTACGATAGGCGGCTACTGCCTCCGGTTCAAGGTACACTGAGGCCCCCGCCCCACATACGCCAATTAGATGACAACACTCCTGACCTTGAAATACCACCACAACCGTTACAACCATCCAACGAAACTGAGTATCCCGAGCACCTCGACAAACACAATCATCATCATCGGCACGACCACCACCATCACCATAAAACAGCACCACACAACTACAGTTCACTGCTCACTCCCCGTCGAAAGGGTATTTCGTAACCGTCAATCCGACTGAGACTGTTTTTACTATCATCATCATCATCATTACCATTATTATTATTACTATTATTACTATTATTACTAGTATTACCGTTATTATTATTATTATTATTATCTTATCATACTATTATTATTACTATTATTATTACTATTATTATTCTTTTATGTAATTATTGTATTACTATTTTATTGTCGCATGTGAAATAAGTTTGGGTAATATTATTATATAAATATAAAAATTTTTAAATAAAACGTTTTTATTAATACAGTTTATATTTTATATATTTACACATTTTTACATATATTTAATAGATATTTAGTCGATAAAGGTTCTATAAGATAATTATAGAATCTAAAAGTTTGTTAATAAAAATAAAACAAAGTATATTATACAGTGTACGTTATAATTGTATATATAGTATATTTCTGTTGAATCTTGAAGATTTCATTGTAATTTATTAATAATTATTATTGATTATAATTTATAAAACTTGTGAACTACCCAAATTTATTTTACCATGGATTACTTTTACACGCTATATTTTTCTGAAATTATAGTTTTAAAGAAGCTTAATGTTGCACTGATAAACGCGCACTACATAGGGAATTTTTACGTGTATTATTACGAGTGACACGGCGAACAAGTAAAGTTTTGCTTTTATATAATAAATTTCTATCATTTTCTTAGCTGTGGAATCGCATGATCAGATAAAGCATATAAAAGGTTGAAAAGATTGATGTTAATCTATCTAATCTCACAATCATATTTTTGCCGTTTATCTTATACTTTGAATAGAATACATATGATTACAATATAAATTAAAATAAAAAAAATTGTTAACGTTACCTTCTTTATATTTTATTTTATTAGAAATATAGTACAAATTTTAATTTTTAATCATACAAGAATTCTATTTTTTAGATTTTGAACAATTATAATAAATAATTTTATATATATTTTAAACGATATATTTTGAACAATTATAATAAAAGTATAGAGCAGAACTTATTGTAGATTAGTTTAAATACGCCTCTATAATCAAATTTAAACAAATTTTTTAATTATTTTTAATATTACTATTATAGTTATAATTGTATAATATATTGCAAGTTTTTTAGTAATCTGTAATTTTTATAAGAAACTAAATACGTATATATTTTTATTTAAACTAAATCTTAAAATAATTTAAAAATTTTTTTCGAAATCATTGTTGCTTCTATATATTTCTTTTAATTTTTATTATTGAATTTTAGTAAAATAAAGAAAATATAAGAATCAAGATTTTTATTATATAATTTATGTTCCTACATTGTTCGCATGTCACGATTTAAATATGTACAACTTTGCAGCTAGTAGTGAGAGGTTGCTTTTTGGAACTATAAAGCTTGCTCCTTATTACTAATATAAATTTTCAAGCAGCTAGCACTGGAATCTTTTGCTTTCGATACTTTTTCGTTTTCAAGCTGCTTAATATAAACTTGCTATTATCATTCATATGACCCCTTTTTAGAACAATAAAAAATTTGATCTGATTATCAGATTAAATGAGTTTAAAAATTCAATAAATTTATTACGGTACTTCATTGTATATTTATAAAAAAGTTGGTCTTATTATTAAATATAATGATATAAAAAAATTATATAAAATTTTTAATATATGTGCAACCAAGTATTTATCGTGATAGAAAGTACAATATTTTTTATTCTTAACATTAACAAATATCAAAATTCAAAGTATTTTCATGTATTTTTGTATATTTTTCATGTTTCTATCCAAAAGTAAATATTCAGATTAAAATAAAATTAAAATTAAAATACACACAATTAAAACCCACAAAAATTAATAATTTGACATTCTAATTTAAATTTTTAATATAAAATCGTAAGGATTACTTTCTTTGTAATTGAAATAATAAACATTATTTTTGTTTAAAACATAATTATCGATCATACAAAATCATATTCAACTATACTGTAGACATGTAAATTTTCCTTAATTTATCTTTCTTTAGTTAAGGAGACATTAATTTAATCCTTTGTGTTTCTGGAAAGAGTTGATTTGCACGTGACATGGGATATATTCCGTAAAAAATATTAATAATGTAACAAGCATTTTTAATAATGGAAAAATTTAATTTCAATTAAATTTTTTTGATAATTATTAATTAAATTAATCAATTAAATTTTCTGTTAATAATTGTTAATAATGGAAGCAAGATCGAAGAATGGAAAAAAATTACAATATGTTTTTCTTAATTACATGGTATTGAAGCAAAATTGTGACGAGATAAACAATTCTTTATGACTAGATCTGAATAATATAGAGAAAGAGATAGAAAGAGAGAGAGAGAGAGGGAGAAAGTGAGAGAGGAATAAATAAAACACTTCGTTTCACAACAACTTCATTAAAATAAGCAGTAGTAGATACATTCTTGGAATCCAGAAATATAACAATATTTTTTTGGATTTTGAAAGCAGGATTTCTAAAACTAAAAGACGTCACTACTTTTATTTATTAATTAATCGTTGTCACAAGATTTCTATGTCTTATTTATCCAATTTTTCCTTGTTTAATTATCTCTATAAAATTTAAGTGTATCAATCAATTTGTTTTTACCACCGTTGTCTTCTTCTCTGTCTCTCTCTTTCGCTTTTTCTATAATTCCCTTAAAATTATTTCTACTTTGTTATTCAGCTATTATATGCACAGCATAAATTATTCGAAGAGTTTTTTTCATCAGTTTAGATCCTTCGAAAAGCCCATAAACTTAAATAGCAAAATATATATAGGTTAATATAAATAATAATATTATTTACATAAGATTGGTAAATTATTATATAGATTTTATTTAAATTTACAATTTTAAAAATACCTACGAGCAAATTTTTATGAAATAAAAAAATATTTAGTAATAAAATAATTATATTATCAAACATGAATAATTTAAAAAATAAAAGTTTTATATTCCAATTTTCGAAATATGGATGTAATATAAACAAAAATAATTAAAATTTGATAGATCAACAAAATTACTTCAATTTGAATCATTCAAAAGTTAAGGCATTCAAACAGAAAATATTTTAGATTATAAATTAATAGATTTCTAACTAATGTAATGGTTACAGTGTACAATATTTTTATTAATACGAGCGTTATAAACGCTTGGAATTTTTAAGTATTAATTTTAAATGTTATAAAATTAATTAACATAATAATTTAATAAATTGGAATAAGTATATATCAATTGAAAAATTTATATTTAAACTTATAGTCATTGGAACCTACTATAATTTAAAATATTAATTAAATAATTTATTAAAAAAAAAAATTAGTATAAATTATAAAACTTTTATCAATTTATATACCAATTCTAACAAACACTTGCTAACTTCATTTTCATTTAAAATTGGTTCATGCTCATAAAATATATATTTATTAAGTAAAAAACTACTTTTATCGCCAATTTCTAGATCAGGGCATATGGCCTTATATTAATCCTAAGAGCATCGTAGATACAAGAACACTGAAGTAAAAATTAGTGGTAATTAAGTTGATAAAATATCGTCCATTTTTAAAGAGCATTGATATATAATACTTTTCATTGCATACTTCAATTTCATCTTCTCTATAATCAGTTTATTATAGTCAAAATAAGCTAATGCTCTGTCTTTTTTAGATTAGATAGAATGAAGGAGATAAGATATTTTTATTTATTTTTTGTATAAATAAATATACTATACATATACTTACAAATATTAATTTATAATTTATACATTTATAGTTTAATTTATAACTAATATTCTTATATTTTTATAATTGTTTATTCAGTTAACTTACAGTCTTAGTTTAGTTATTGAGAACATATTAAAAATAAAAATAAAATACGAACAAAAATTATTTCAAAATATACTTATTAATACGTTAAATATAATACTGCATTATGATTTCTAATTTACGATTTCTAATTCTAATACTATTTCTATTAAAATTTGATTATAAATGCTTGCTGTTAATACATTATAATAATATTAAGTATTTTTTATTTATTCCATTATTTATAATTATTGCAAAATTATAAAATATTTAAGATAGTATATGATATAAATTTTTTAAGCTTATGATATTGTACTTATTACTTTATTATAAATTTTAAAATAAAGTTATTGAATTTAATACATGAATAAAAGAATAATTTATATTTACTATGATTAAATTATTGAGTTAATATATTTTTTTTTATATAATATTCAAGTATTTTTAAATAAATATTTCATTATTTTTATATTCGTACAAGGGTCAGGAGTGGAGATTTTCAGTTTAGTAATTTATATCAATTTTTCGAGTAATTAAAATAATTATTTATTAGTAAATTATATAATAATTAAATAATAATTATTTAATTATTTAGCTGTTTATAATTATTGTCAGTTGTTTATAATATTTTACAATGTTTATATTATTCGGAGAATCGTGACTGGAACTTATAATAACTTGTAGAATTAATTATTTATCCATAGAGAAGAGCTTGTAAAATTAATTGTCGATGACAGTGACTGACACTGAGACTGAATTTTGGATTTAGTAGAATTAGAACGGCACTACAGCTCAATCGAATTTGAACTGGAAAAAAGGCTATTTAATCATAAAATGAGTAGCTTTTATATGCTGGAAATTCAATTCTACTATTGTAATAATGATTAATTTTCGTGGAAATTGATATCAGAAGATTCGAGATAAGTGTATGGTTATTTGTTGATAGGTGCGAAAAATAAACGAAAAGCTAAGAAAATAGTCTTTCAATAATATATTTCGTGTAGCAATGAAAATCCAGAATCTGCTTGTTTTCAAGATCCCGTATCCTATACAGCGTAATACAAATAAAACGGCTTTTGGGGTATATTTTCTTTCCCTACTTTAGTATTTTAGTACACAAGATTTTTCATTTAACGATGGAGTATATTATTCACTATAAACAAATAATTAAATTATATTAGTTTCTGACAATGTTTTAGTTAAATATATTAAATTTTATATATAAGTAAGAATTATTACAAAAAATATTTAATTCCATAAAGAGAAATATATCAAGTAGTTTCATATGTAAACTAAAGTATTCCAAACATACAATTTTAATATTTACGTGCGCTGTGAAAAAAATAGTGACATATTTTTTATTTATAAATGGTTTTCTAAGAAAAAATAAAGATATACTTAATCAGATTGAAATTTTTTTATGAAATACTAAACTATCTACAAAAATTTAAAATGAATCGAACAATAATTATTTAAAAACTATTGCTGTTTGATGTATTAGTCTAATTTATCAGTGTTTTGAAGCTAATAATACACATAAATAATTATTCTTTTTATAAATTTTAGTAGTTTATGATTTAATAGAGAAAATATAAAAAAAGGTTTAATAAAAACTTTTTCGCTTGTCACACGTGTTATACATATAAAATTTTTTTTTAAATCCTTTGTTCAATATTAAAAACTTATTATCAGAGTTTTTCAAATGATATATAATTTTGAAAAAATGTAAAATATAAATTTTATTTGTAAAAGTTTAAGAGGTACAACCAGTACAAAGTTTTAAAAAACTAATAGGAATCTGATAAAATAACGGCAAAATAATAAAAAATCTAGTCAATGAAAAGATTTTTAAATAATATTAATTTCAATTAACATCTCAAATTATATACATTTCTTATTGTATTATATAATTAAGATTTTATCATAATTTTTGATAAATCTGCTAAATGATTACAAAATTGTACTATCATTTACACAACATGAATTACATGATTAGATGTTAATACTTAGTTAATTTCAATTACTCATTGTAACCTTTAATAATACATTTTCATTTAAAAAATGTAAAAATACTTTCGAATATTCTATAATAATAACAATAATAATAATAATATAATAATAATAATAATAATAATAATAATAAGAATAATAATAATAATAATAATAATAATAATAATAATTTAATAATATTAATTTATAATATAAAATGAAACGTTTTATATGATTATTTTTATTAATTATTCATAAATCTAATAATAAATTGATATTATACAATTAAAAAAACATTCATATAGATATTAATTAATACGGATTTTCTTAAAATTATTATTAGAATTTTTGAGAAACTTATATTACTTTTACAAATTTTACTCAAGCGCATCAAATATTATAGGTCGAGAAAATTGTTATCTTTTCTGTCCATAAATAAAAAATTATCTGTTATTAGGCATATTTATATATATTAATACAACAGTGAATTTAATTACATGGTTTAGACACTTATTCATTGTCCTTTTTCGATCATCTCTTTTTGATTTCTGTTTGAAATGATGATTGATATCATTAAATCATGGTATAATTACTGGGCTTTTTCTTCATATTTAATTGCAATATTAGAATATGATAACTTCATTGATTTAAGAGTTTCTTATATATTGTCTATTATCTATTCATATTAATTTATTATCTATTAATTCTCTTTATTCAAAATATTTAATTATTTTCTTAATGGTTTTTAACTAATGCCATTACTATCATCACAATAAATCATTCAGAAAATATTTCAACTATTAAAGCAGCAAAGTTAATGCATAAAAGATATAGAGAAATTTTGCAGATAATTCTTTGGTGAAATACTGTTTTTTTAAGTCGATGCTTTTACTATACGATAAATATTTTTACTTTTTCTTGTTATTTAATGTTACCAGTAAAAATGTTTCAATGAAATATTTGTATTCTATATGTAAATTGATAGGCACATTTCATTTTCATAATACTTTCTGCATAATGTGTACTAATTATACTTTACGATATCAGATTAATATATTTTTAAAACGTACATTGATTAATTTTGTAGAAATATTCTATTTTAAAAAAATCTAAAATCGCGTCTATATTCTGTCACAATGCTTGATAGAGTACTCACATGGTTCATACCTATTTCAAGTTATATTTATAACTTGAAATTTATGTTATATTTATAATAAATATAACGAATAATTCATGTTGAAACTTCTTCATTTTTAGAATATATTTGAGATTATTATATTTGTTATCAACCATTTGATAACAACATTTGTTCATTATTATTTCTGAAATAATTATACCTTAATATATTTTGCGAGAATCTAATTAATAAGATGAAGCTATGACCTAAAATATATAGTAATTTATTTAAAAATAAGATAAAGCTTTATAATCTGCACTTATTTGAAAATTAGCTCTCAAATTTCCATTTTTTTCCTATCAATTTTTTCATGAAAAAAATAATATAATAATATAATATAAATTATAATATAATAATTAATAATAATCTATATATATATATTAGTTAAATATTTTAATAATATTTTTATAAATTCGATAGATATTTTTTTATTAACATTACAGCTACAAATGTAGTTCATATCAATTGTAATTTAATAATTAAATTTATATATCACTTATTTATCTTGAATAAATTTCTTAAAATTTTATGTTAAAATATCTTTATTTATGTATTCACATTTTTAGGTACACACTTATTCACATATTAGATTTTACCATATTATTCTGTAAATTAGCAACTATAATCAATTTTGAAACTTATTTCTTAGAATGAAAATATGTATCTTCCAAATAAAAATTTTTTAATTTTCATCTATATTCCATTATTAATTTTATCATAATAGATAATTATTATTATTAAATTATTCAATTTAAATTTAATTTTATTATCAACGATAATTTGCATTAGATAATGAGAATAATTAGGCTAGCTATCTAAATAGATAATCGCTAATAGCATTAACTGTTTTTTCTGAGGATATTTAACATTTACATAATAATTATTTAAGAATAATAGTAATAGTATTATTAATATTATTGTTGATATGTTTAATACTCTTAGCAAGATTAACGATTACGAAAATATTTATAAATTAACATAATGTATTATATACTTACTAGCTTACATAAGACTGAAATCAAGGTTGAAAATAGTTACAAGTGTATGTATGCTGTTCAGTATATATTTTTAATATCTTATGTACATTTTTATATAATACATATTTTATTTATATAATTAAATATAGTATTAATGATAGGAATCGTAATGAGGAAGATGGTAAGGTGCAGTAAAAAATCTTTTAAGTTTATAATAATGTTTGTTTCTCGGCACTTATTAATATTTGAAATATAAATAAGGGAGGAGAAGTAGCTTTTGATACTTGTATCAAAAGCTAAGTGTTTATCAACTCCTCTTCAACAATCTCTCTTCTCCCTTTTACAGGTTGATTTTCGTCCAGCATGTGACAGCTCGCACGACGGAATTCTCCGAAAACCTTATTGCGACAGTTTTTAATATTAGTGACGTCATTTAGACGTCATTTTCGCGTGATAACAGCTGTTTTGCTCTTCAATCCCGGAATAATGTAACTCGATTGCCCTAGGAAATCGACGATCGAGTTTCTATCGGCAACATCCCTCCCCCGTTTACTTCGCACTACTGAACGTATTGTCAATTTCGATCTATACTTCGCGACCTGGTATAAAAACCACCTCTGTGCGTGCCAGAAGGAAAAGCCCATACATTCTAAACTTCTTACCCTGTTCTTAAAGGAAATAAGGAAGGCCTTCCTCTTCCAATCTGCGTGCATTTCATTGTGCAACGGCGATAAGGAGTCGTGGACTCCCCCTTCCCCTATATCACCACTAACGGGCTGGTCTGGCCCCGTTTTTTAATCATTAGCATCCCGGCGCAACAGATTAGCCTCGGCTCTAAATTCTTCCAGACCTGACTCCACTGACTTGCTCGGGGTGCATTGGGTTCAAGATAGCTTCATTAATCTCACTGGGCCCTATGTTTCCACCGACCCAGATTCAACCGATCGATTCCCGAGATACGATTCTGGCTATCCGCACACTTCCCTCAGATCAAAACCCATAACTTGCACGAATTTGCATTGTTTAATGGGAGGGGAAAATCAGGTTTAAAAGGACAAATGTATTAATTTTGGATTAAAGGAGTAGAAAGATTGAGTTTGAACGAACGAGTAAAGAGACATAACTGTGTAAGTGATAGAGAGAAAGAGAGAGAGAGAGGGGGAAAGAGAGAATGAGAAAGAAAAGAGGAGCGTGAGATATGAAGAGAGCATAAGAAACAGAAGGAAAGAGAGAGAGACAGTCTGTCTTGATCGTCAGTAGTGAAATTGTACTGCGCAGTACTTAGTGTGTATATTTGTCGAGGAGAGGGGCGACGCTCACAAGTGCTCGTCTCAGTATACCAGTGTTAGGCGGAGGGGGGAGGGGAAGAGGAGCGATAGAGGCTTAGAGAACGAGTGAGTGAGTGAGAGAGAAATAAAGAGAGAGAGAGAGAGAGAGAACGCGTGAAAGTGGAAGCGCGAGAAGAAGGAGTAAGAGTGAGACAAAATTGGAAGAAGAGAGGTGGAAGTGACCTGCCTTAATCCAGTCCCAGCGCACAGTCGCGCGAAATTAGAAGAGGATACCTTCGCGTGTGACGCTTACAGCCTTGCTTCGTGGTGGCGCGTTTTCGTGTTTTATTGGCGTGTCTACTTCGACCGTCGATCGACATCACTTATGCTACTTATTGTTATCGTTATTGAATCAACAGCTGATGCACCATATGACCATTTAGGGAGCCAAGACTCTACATATGCCTAAATAGTACACTGTCACCCAATAACATCGAAAATATAATCTATTAATAATAAATTTAAACAAAAATCTAACGTAACTCTCGATATGATGCAAACATTTGATCTTTAAAATATGATTTCGCGATTTGACGCAACGGATGTTGCTACACGTCTGATGGTGTTACTACCTGGATCCATCTATGTGTAGGGCGCACACACTTTCTTATCACGATCTTTCCTAATTTCCAGGTGTCGGCCGCTTGGCTCTATTATTCTCCGCTATACTGGTGTCTGTTTCTCGTGTGTGTTGCTGGAGGTTCTATATATTGTCTAAATAATGTCTATAAACCTTACCGCTCGTTCCTCGCTTGGCTTCATAGTCTCAAATTGCATGACGATGACCGAAACAGGCAAAGCACAATTTGTTTTACCACACAAAAGGCCATCGCTCGTTTATGTCTGCGTCTAAAAATCACGCAAATTCCGCGAGGTTTGCACAATCCTTCTCGCACGCTATACATTTGTTATTTGGGTGCTCCCAAACCTCTCGATGCGACGTAAAGTTCACCAACGCGTACCTAGTTTTTCGCGGACCCTAAACGTATGTTCGTCTTGCCCCTACCACTACCCCTACGTTTACATATCCTATTCTCTTTAATTTTTTTATTTTCCGGTTTACGAATTCCGCGATTCTCTCCAATGCTGTTTTTCCTGACGCCTTTTCGGCTAGGAAGTCGCCGTAGTCGTTCGCCCAATTATTTGGCATTTTTCTTTCTAGGCAGTCGTGCAACTCGTCCGAGTCTAAAATTTTGTACATTCCGAATTTCTTTAACGCGTTCGTCCCGTCCCTGATTTTTATCGCAAAGTTTGCTATCGAAAAACCCGCGTAGCTCGGGCATGGTAGATTTTTTAATATTGCTACAGTATTCGCGACTTGCTTGCTATCGTAGAAATCGTCTTTTAATACGCGAATGATTTCATCCACTTCATTGTTTGCCGCGAGCATTAAACGCACCGATTCGCGCGCTTTTCCATTTAACGCGTTATACAGTCTTTCAAAGTTTTCCTCCTTGGAAAATTCTCCCTGCTGATCTAAAGGCATGTTCGAATCGCGGCTACTCGATCGGATCTCCCGAGAAAGTCGGAAGATCTTTTTTTCCTATTAATGAGGAAGATGGTAAGGTGCAGTAAAAAATCTTTTAAGTTTATAATAATGTTTGTTTCTCGGCACTTATTAATATTTGAAATATAAATAAGGGAGGAGAAGTAGCTTTTGATACTTGTATCAAAAGCTAAGTGTTTATCAACTCCTCTTCAACAATCTCTCTTCTCCCTTTTACAGGTTGATTTTCGTCCAGCATGTGACAGCTCGCACAACGGAATTCTCCGAAAACCTTATTGCGACAATTTTTAATTTTAGTGACGTCATTTAGACGTCATTTTCGCGTGGCAACAGCTGTTTTGCTCCTCAATCCCGGAATAACGTGACTCGATTACCCTAGGAAATCGACGATCGAGTTTCTATCGGCAACATGTAGCATTATACTCTTTGCTTCAAAATTCATAAAAAATTATTTTTTTGGAATATTTAAAAGTTTAAATATATATTATTACCTATACCAAAATTTTCTAATCTATACAAACATAATTTAAACACGAACAGTACCATCTTTTCTAGTATAGTAAGATAGTGTACAATGTTTATGAATATTAAGAGTACCTTTAAACATTTTTTTAATAGATTATTCACAGTATTTCTATTTATATTAAAATAAAAAATGGAATATTTATACATAATTGTAGAATTCTAAATCGTACAACAGAAAAATTGTTTCAGATAAACACTGAATTATCTTATTTTACTTTGTGAAAATTAAAACATATTCTAAATATAAGTAAAATTTTAATAAAATAATTAATTATAGTAATCAATAAGTTAAAATGGGATAATTAATACAGTATTAAAGTAATTATCAATAAAAATATCGTAATATTAACATTCTATATTTAATATAATTATTTAATTATACACGAGCTAACGTTATATTTGAAATCTCAAAATCTTTCGAATTTATTATATATTTATAATAAATGAATATTATTAAGAATTACCTTGTATGCAATTTATAAATTTTATATAAAATAGTAAGAATCAGTAATAAAATAATTTAATTGTTATATTAAGTTTTATATTCTTCTTCGGGTCTTTTGTATTAGATATATAGTCTTTTCTTTGAGTTATTTTAAATTTCATTTTATTCTATATATATTTAGTTGTGTAAATAATTTTTCACTTCTGTGCGTGGGTACGCGAGCGTTTGTGTACATAAAAAAGTATTAAAAATATAACTAAATTCAATAACGGTAACGGTGAAGAAACACTATATTATTTTTTATTTTATATGAAAAATGTATGAAATATAAGTAATAATAATTTCACACATTTTATGAAATCAATTACATTTCTTACATACTCTTAAACCTACAAGAATAAAAATTTCTTAATTTTTTTGTATTTTTTATTTCTTGATCATCTAGATTTTTATGTTTATTAAATTATTATTATTACGCATCTGATTCACGTTAAACCTTTTACATAATAGCGTAAAGCTTATAATCTTATAAATCTATTTATATATAAAACTTGTGCGAATTATAATTTTTTTTAGTATACATATCTATGTTTTTGTAAGTAATATAAACTTATTTTATTATGCACATATTTTTAATTGCAGAAAATTTATAAATTTATCTTATATCATGAGTTGTAAATACTTAAAATTAAAAAAATAATATTACAGCTGTATTATATTAATAATTATTATTGTATAATTTATATTTTATAATGTACAATAATTTTTTTATTATATTTTCACGAAGAAATTAATTAAATTTAAATAATAGTAAGTCATGCAACTTTAACATTGTTTTATTGAATTTTTTTATATTAAAAATATTTAATATTTTATTATATATATATATATATACCTATCTAGATAATTATATATATACATTTCATCATGTCAAATATATTAATAAAATACTGGGATTTTAACTATACAATGAATAATGAATGAACAACCGAATGATCTAATTAAAATAATTATATTAAATTGGAAATTTTATTACTATGTATTAAATTGTATTACTATGCACTATTTGTTGTATTCATAATATTTTATTATACAATTAGTTATATAATAAAATTGTTTTTATACTTAGACATTTAGAAATTACGAAATACTTTTGAAAACAACGAAAAAAATATTGAAAGGAGATGAAATGGGACGGTGGCGCTCTCATTTTAATATTTATTATACTATTTCCAACCAAAAGTAATCTCTCAAGCTATCATTTTATTATCTACCTTTCGCACTTGCAATTCCATAATTGATTATCTAACATTTTTCCCCTATAAACAATTACAAATACATGCAAATATTAAATTGTATTTCTTTCTTTCTATTTACATTAAGAATTTCCACGGTCAGTTTATGCTATAACTACAAAATCTCACACAGAATCCTAGTTACTTAAGTGTAAACAATATAATCATTTAGACGCTTTCTATAATTATATATAAAATACTTATATATTACTTGTAATCTCTACTCAGAATTTTCAATCCCTCGCTTACTGGTAATACTTTGATGTCTTTCATTTAATGATTTTATTATTTAGACTATTATTTAGAGTTAGAACCAGCATGGTTTAACGAATTACTGGTTTCTTCCATTCATTGCTTGCCTAAATAATTGCTCGATGTTTAATTCGCTCATCATGATGATAATAAGTAGTTATCCATTTAACTTAGTCTTTGCTATGTAAATATTCATCTTCTATGTACAGATACTTGATTAGAATCCCTTTTCTATGATATAATCTATTTAGTAGCTCGTTTTTTCTAGGATGAGCGATGTTATAGTTTGAATTCTTGTGGTAGATCTGCAGCTAACTCGCAAAATGAAAGATTTTTCAAAGACAATGATTGTTAGGAAATAGTTTTCCTGTGTCATTATCAGGGATTACGTTTGTTATACATCGAATCTTCAGTGTTCTGATATGTTCCTCTTAATTTTGTGGCACTGTATTCAGAATAAATACTGTACAAGATTTTGTTCCCTAATATTTATTCATGCATTTTTTCATAACATAGGATATATCCAATTAAAGCAGTAATAAAGAGAGTCTCAATCTTCTTGTACTACTGTATCGATGTCTAAGAGTCGATCTGTATCACCATTCACTTAGCTCGAAGAGTTTTATAGAAAATCTAACCACACATATCGTCTGTATCACAACATTTGCATAGCTTTTGTTAAAAAGGTCTTCTTACAATCGAATTTCAAGTAGACACATTTCATGACCATAAATATTTTAGCTGAATTCCGTTTTGTTACAACTTTCGAATTTGGGAAGAAGACAGCAATAGCACACATAACTCCGTAAATTGCTTCTGATTGTAATTTTCGTTATATTTCTTTTGCAACTGGTTGTTGACGTGCATCTAAAAATCTGTATCAAACTTATTTGCTATATAATCCTGAGTTGGGACTAATCTGTAAATCAAAAAAATGAAGACATATCAGTGAAATAGAACATATGAGTGAAAAAACTATAATAGCGGTAACCACTCCTAGTTTGATACACTACTAAAACGAAGTTATTCTCTTAGCTCATCATTGTAATTTCTCTCCTTCTTCTCATGATTACCTTTTTAAATCAATATACATACACATACATATTTATTTTTATAACTACATATAATTAAAATACAGCAATTCTTTTGAATAAATTTTTCATGTTGGAACATAAAATATACTAATTCAAAACAATTAATAGATACCATATTTCAAGATTTTAAATTTATGCTTTTGTTAAAATTAAAATGTTTTACTTTGAATTCGAAGTAAAATAATAAAATTTGAAAATTTTGTCTAATAAAATATAACGGGAAATTTTCTAATAATTTATGTTGATATCGAGTACATTAAAAACTGCATAATTGAATCTTCTTAATAGTTAGCCAATCATACTTCGATTGTACAACGTGTTGTTACAGTGGTCGAAAAAAATTTCATTTATCTGTACTTACTCTGATTTTATTATGAGATTATTTGTTTTACTTTTCAAGTTAATATTAATCCAAAATAAAAAATACTTCATATGTGTTATGCTAGTGAAAAGGGTAGTTTTCATTTATCGGTTTCCAACATTGCCTTCGTAGCCAGTATTTTTAATTACCTACAAAATCATAGATTGTCATATTAATAAATACACTGAAACGTTTCTCATATAGATATATAAAGTTAAATGTTTATTTGACAAATATTTTATATACAAATATTAAAATGTATAAATTATTCTAAGTAAAAACATAAATATAATAAATATAATACTAAATAAACTAAAAATAACAAAGTTATAACTAAATTACTAAAGAGTATCATGTTTGAAAATCATATAAAAAAATATAATGAGACAAATGATGTATTTTTTTCTTATGTCAAGATTATAGTTTACACTTATCTTTTTTAATTGTTTTTAGAAAATTTAAATTAATCTCAATGATATTCTATTGAATTAACTACTAACGTACGAATTACAAACCTACTTTAAAAAAATAATTAAAAATTAATTAAGTTTTATAACCATAATTTTAATATATAATATAAATTTGATTATATTATATTAATTATACTTTATTTTATTAATTATAAGTTAATAATCTGAAAAATAAAAATTTTGAAATGTTAAAAACGTAAATTAAGATCTATTCTTGCAATTTATTTACTGATTAAAAATTTGTGATATTTATAAAATAATTCCATAGATAAAAGTTTACTCTTATTAAAACATAAGTATATTTGATTAAAAAAGGATATATTACCACTTGATCGTTTTATCTATTTTCTTAAATGAAACTGTCTTCTATACTTGAAAGACAAAAAATATCATTATAAATGTATGATCTGTACTTAACTGATAGTTAATTATTTACTTAAAAATATAATATATAATTATAAAATATAAATTAGATAATTAATAATTAGCGGAATATTTTTATGAGAAAGAATATAAATATCATTTAATATTTTGAATTCGTACATAAAAAGCAAAGTTCTACATAAAGCGTATACGACGAATTTATTATAGTATGAGATCGTTTTAGAAAATTATTATAGCTTAAAATTATTGATTTTATAAATGCACTTAAATTATGAAAATTTTAAAAGTAAAAATTAAATTTATTTAACTCATTTATAAATACTACATTAAACTTAATTATTAAAAATATTGTTGTTTGATATAATTTTTACCTAAATTTCTACATTTACTTCAGATCTGAATACGTAATGGACATGTAATTTTATATTTTTAATATAATGTAAAACTCATTAATAAAAATTAATAATTTTATTATGTATTTATTATTTATTAAAAACTATTTTTTTTTTTAATGTTTTTTAAATTATTTTGAATGATATGCATATTTTAAATTCAATAGAAGGATATCGAATTAAAATCGAAAAACAATATTCTAATTATGTTCAATTTTCATAAGTAAATATAGCATATTAATTTCAGATTATATTGGAATTATATTTGCTAAGGTTATTTTTAAGTAAACACATAATACATAATATATTATATTTAAAGTTATAATTTTTTTAAAAGATTATATTTAAAATTTTAATTATACTAATTCATATAAAAAAACTCATTACCAATTTAATTAATTAACATAACCTACAAAAATCATTCTTTGTGAAACTATCTAAAAAATAAAAAAATTATAAGTTATAAAATACAAATATTTTTTTTTTTTATTTATTTTAATAAATAGTTGTAAATTTAAAAATTATTGGTAAATATTCTGTATTATTAATGTAAATTTGTCTTTAAATATATAAAGGAATTTTTAATTTTGTAACAAATAAATTAATTTTAATTAAAATTTAAAATTAATATTCGTCATTTTGTAAATATCAAAACTCTAAAATTATAATAAAAAATAACATAATAATAAATTATAACATAAGAAAATATAAGTTTAATAGAATAATGAGAATAGTTTGTGGTAAAAGGAATTAATAATAACAATTTCTAATTTAATGATTTTGTAATACTATTAACTTTAAACTTTAACGTCTAACTTAGGAAAAGTATTGCTGCAAGATTTTCTTTTTGAAATTAGTTAAAGTGGAAATTTAAGCAGCTTAATTATTTCCTTTTAAAAATTAATAACAATTATTCTTCAATTTTATAGTTAAAAATATAATAATAAACATTAAATAATATTATTTTACTCTCCCTTAAATTCCTATTGATACGTAACTGATGATTAATGTTAAATATTAACCAACTTTTATATAAATTAAGAGTTTGAATATAAAATCCTAATTACACCATATGCGACATAAAATATAACTGTCTTTTGATACCTGCAATGAAAATGAACTATAACCTGGTGGCTTATGATAGATAAGTAAATTATTAAATATTATAATTTTAATTATTTATTTAATATTTTTAATTATTTATTAAATATTCATTAATTGTTTATTAAATAGTTTTAATTATTTATTAAATAATTTTATAACGTTGACGCTTAATAACAATATGTATATTAATATAATATAATTCTGATTAAATATATTTCTTTTAATATATAATGTGACTTTTTATACAAATTTGTTTCGATTACATAAATTTAACTTCAAGAAATTAGATATATATTCAATATATTCTTAAACATATACAATTTATTTATATATCTTATATATATTCAAAAATATTTTGAAGTAGCGTAAATATTAAAATCATAAATTTTATATAGTAGCTAACATTATATGATTAAAAAAGTAAAATTTGGATATGAACATTTTGTTCGTTACAAAAAATAAGTTTTATAATTAAATTTAAAAATTTTCTATGAAATTTTATAATAATGAATATTTACATATTAAAGTAGTGAAAATTAATTTTAACACCTATTAAATATGATAACGAAAATAATCAAATTTTTTAAATATAATAATCATATATATATATATATAGATATATATCTATATATATATATAAATACCGCGATTAATAATTATTCTATAATAATTTAAGCTAATAAATATAAGATTAATAACAGTAAAAGTGCGAAAAAACAAATGTTTTGCGTGGTCTTTTTACACTAAGAAAAGAAGATAATAGGAATCCACGAAAGGGTAGAAATAAAATTGCTTTTAGCAAAAGGGCCACGTATGTGTTGGGTGTTACAGATGCAGATTTCTGCTGTGGAATGCGTTGGCCTGGAGATGCAGAGGAAATTAAAGAGATCAATGATTCGGCAGCCGCAGATGTATCCAAACTATCGAAAGGCGTTTTCGACCTGAACAGGAACCAGAAAAAATACAAGCCGTATCAACAACTTCGCACTCACCTACGCGGTCCGTGTTTCCCACTCGAGTCTTTTTAAAATGATGCTCATAGTTTGTCTGTGAATTATGTTAAAATTTAGTTTAAAATATTTTTTATTCAAGTGCCGCTTTATGTTTGTATTTTCTCTGTTTTTATTTAATAGTTATGCATAATATGGAAACGTGCAAATTCTTATCGACTTTGATCAAATTTATCAATGAATATCAATTAGGCTATATTATCATATGAAAATATGACGCAGTTTGCATAAGATAATTTTAGAATTATTATTAAAATATTTTAATAGAACATTTTTCAATAAAATAAACGTCAAAAAACTTAATTCAAAATTAGTAGTATATTATATATAGTATTATAATTTACAATATACTGAAAATTACTTCTAATAATAATTAAGTTGAAACAAATATAAAAATTAATTTTTTTATTAACATTAAATTTATGAATATTAAAACAATCAATGATAAACTTATTAAAACGGCTGTGTCTATATTCATTTACTTTAAGTTAATTATATTTTGTGAATGATTGTTTACAAGTACATTATTGCCATATTTTTAAGGTATGCATTAATGCTATTTTTTTTAATATGTTATTTGTTTCAAGAATTTCTAATTCTTGAAATTGTTTTAAACCGTTATCTATATTTGGCATTTTTGTGTCGTTTAAATTACAATATAATTCACTTCCATTGATGTTGCTACATGCTCTTTGTAATTATAAAGTAAAAAAATAATATCAGTTTATTTAATTATATAAACTATTGAAACGTATGAAAAGAGTATGACGCATATTTTTTATTTAAGATGAATTATATAATTCATATTCAATGTTCTATTTATTTATTTTTAATTTATAATAGTATATTTAATATTTTGATGCAGCTATTTTTATAATGTGTGCTATAACATAATTAATAATTATGTATTTGTTTTTTTTTAGATTTTACTTTTAAAACAAAATTACTATGTATAATTAGTAAATAACATTTATTTTTTTTATATATTTGGTAATTTTATTTAATATGTAGATATGTACTTTACTTTTTGCAGTTTTTTACTACACCTTTTTTATATTGAGTCATTAGATTATTTCTAGTACTGAAAATATAAATAATAATACTATTTAGTACTAGTGGGGTTTATCGCGTAATTTATTTTTATAATAAAATTATTTCTCTTAGTCTTTTCCCCCTATTACTATTAGTAACCGTATCTATATCTTAGTATTATATATTCAATAATAATTAGTTAATTCCATAAATATTGGGAATTTCATAATGTCTATGATATGAATGTTAAAAAAAACAATATTTTATAAAAATATAATATATTAAAATAATATTACGATAATAATAATTGCAATAATAGAATAATAATAATATATTCATAAAAGAATTTTTAAATTGTAAGTTGAATTTCTTTGATAAAAGGAAAAGTGGCTTTGTATAAAAAAAAATTATAATGAATTTGTAATTTTACAAGATAAAAACATAATAAATCTTACTCAAGAGATAGTAAAAATATTTTAACATATAGTGTAAGTTATTATTGTAAATAAAAAATAAAAACTAATTATTATATTCATGATAATAGAGGAATAATTAATTTACAAAAGATCTTAGTTAATTTTCTTAGGCTTTTGCTTAATATATTCATGGCCTTTTTTGACCTCCGTAATACTAAATAACAAGAATAGAACATTAGAGATTAGAGCAGGAAACTAGTGATACCTAAAAAATAGATACTTTACTTTCGTATAGATAGATTTGAAAGTAACTAAAAGAGCTATTTAGGATATATACCCAATTACACCCAATAAAAATTGAAGAACAGCTATAGATTTTAATCGCAGTTTTTTATCATAATCAAATTATTCAAAAAGCAATACTTTTCAACTATGATTACACTTCATATTTTTTTTGACCTGACTGGACATACATTTGAACATATAACAGCAATAACAAAGAACAACAGACATCCATTTATTTATTACTTCCTAAAGCTAGAACCATCCTTTTTGTCCATCTCATAATAAAGAGGTTGATAATTTCAATAAAAATCTTAATTATGAGGAATATCAAAAAATTGTTCCATTATAATCTCTTCTTTCCATGTAGCTAATTTACAGTTTAAATCGAAAAATTTGACTCTTATATAATAAACAATTTCGCTTCTCAGTCAACATGAAATATTGATGAAAACTACTATGAAATATAAAAATTATTATAATGTTATATTTAATTTATCAATTGAATTTAATTTTTAAGAGGCTTACATTAAATTTATAAGTTTTGAATCCTGATTTTATCTTTGTGCTTAATACATTCATATTTTTTCATTATTTCTATATAGTTTAAAAAACAAACCGAAATGATTTTCATAAATTCACTTGTAAAGATATTTATTCCAAGTTGTATATTATTTTTTGTATTAATAAAGTTGGTAATAGAATTAGATTATTTCTAAATTTTTTAATCAGTTTTTCATTTTTAGAGATATTTTGCGAAATTGTAAAGATCGATGAAAATAGTGTCACATATTTGATAAATATACTTTTCACGAGAATTGTTTGCAATTATCGAACCAAAACTATTCTAACTCTTTTTCTTTTTTTATTTTTGATCCATCTGAATGATAGTATTTCAGATTATTTTTATCTTAAAATACTATTTTTATTTATTTTTAAATATTAAAGTTTATTGTTTTAATTTTTAATTCACTTTATTTATATACATTGAATATGGAAATAAAATACTTGAAATAAAATTTCTTCCTTCCTGTGAAACAATATATTTATTTTGTTGAAAGTTAATAACTCCATTATTAATAATTAATAATTATATATTTGTAAAATTATTAATCTGTAACAATTTTTTCGTGTTCATAATAAAAAAAATATTAAGAATAATAAGAATAAATTTAACTTTAATTCAAATTAATGAATTTCAATATTAAAATAGTAAACAAACATAGTAATTCGAATTTTAAATATTTCATTTAGTATTATAATTACAAACACTTTCTTATTATTCAAGTATATCAAATTAAAAAATACATTACATTAATAAACTTATTGAATTTCATAAATATGTAGAATAGCTATGCAATTTAAACTTTGAATTTAAATTATAAAAACGCAATCATATTTGATAGTTGTATTATTATGATATATTATTATAATAATATATCTTAATTATGAACAAAGAAATGGTATACAAATACTTCAAATAAAAATACTTTACACGTAAATTTTTTCTGTGAATAAAATAATCACGAAATTTTTTAATTATTTAATATATAATTTAATTTGAAATATATGAAATTATTATAGATTAATTTTCATAAAACATTTAATGGTCATGTTCAATGTTTAAAAAAATATTTGTACGCTAATAAATATAATATTTTTTACGGTATACTTATGGTACTATTGAATGTAAAATCATTTTATGACAACATAATAACTTAAAAATTTGGTCTTCCGTACATTCTTATTGTACAATCGTACTTAAAAGGAGATATTAATATGATACTGCGACTCATTAATCTATTAAATTATGAATATTGATAAGTTCTGAGCAGATTTTTATTTGTTTCCAAATAAAAATTCATTATCACCATACAAAATATTATCTTATGATCCTTTAAAATTTCTTTATGAGCTTTCACATGAAAATATAATTTTTTTAACAATGCAAAAGCATAAAAATAAGGTTTTTTTAATTGTTCAATAAATTTTTTTTTATTTTTAAATCGAATTGTCTTTAAATAAATATAACAAAAGAAAACTTAATTTCCAAGGTTTTGATTAATCGATCTTATAGTTATCTTTAAAAAAAATTTTTTATGTTAATCATTTTATATAATAATTTTTTAGGTGTTTTACTATTGTTGTATTCTAAGATGGTCTTAATAGATAATATGAAATGAGACTTAATTTTCGTTAATCTAGTTATTATTCTTGATGTTTACATCTTTATTTGAATTATTTTATTCAATAACGAATGAGAAATACTTCTACTATTTAAAAATACAAAGATTTTGAATTTTTAAGTTTAATTTTAAATTATTAGATCTTATTATTTTTAATAAAATTGTTGAATATATATATTTGCATTTTACCAATAAATAATTCATAATTTATTTTTAAATCGTAAAAATATGCTTTGTATAATTTAAAATTGTTAACATTTATTAAAGTAGATTATTAAAATTTTAAGTATTACTTAAGTATTCAACAATAGTAAAATAATTTTCAGTAAAAATCTGTTGCAGTTGAATTAGTAGAATAAAAAACCAAAAAAATCAAGGTGAAATTAATTTCCTGTTGCAATTGCACATTGTACGAAAAATTGCTGTAAATAATAGTAAAAAATAAAAATCATCTTGAAAGCTTTTAAAAAAATGCATTGATTTAGAATCATAACCATAAGAATTATTGTGAAATGTAATTAGTAGAAAACTTGCCTTATTCTCCATAAGTAAAAAATTTAGAAAATTTATTAAAATTAAAATCTGGAAAATACATTTGCTATTAAAAGGAAAATTTTAAAAATATCAAACTAAACTTTTTTCAATAGGTAAATAATAAGTAGATATTATTTATGTAATGTATTTCTCATTTATGTAGCAGAAGATTATCCACGACATGAATAATTGTGGCCTATATTATCCAGGTACCTACACCAGAAACTAATGAATAATTTATCCATAATAATGTTTTGTACCAGTACATATCTAATCAGATGTATAAATTTTATAGTTTCTATAAATGTAATAGAAGATATTTAGGTGCATTTTCTTTGAATTACAAATTTTGAAGCCGGAACTAAAATCAAATATTTAAAATATTAAACAATGTGATAAAACTAAACGTGTTTGCTCTAAATGTAATGATTACTTTTACTAAAAATTTTCAAAAAATACTTAGTCACACACACCAACAAATTCATTGAACTATATAGAATATTTAAGCTGACACATTGTATCAGTAAAATATAAAAGCAAGCCAGGGTGGTACAATGATGAGAGATCTCGGTCACTTACTTTTATTGTATAGTCTTCAAGTTAAGACTCTCAATAACTAGATGTAGGACAAAAATGAAAACAATATTGTTCAATGACTCGAAGAAGGTAAAAAAACCAAGGTACATCAATACGTTTTACAAAATCTGTAACTTATTGATTATGTCAGTCACAAAATTAGATATCAAAAGTGAATTTAAACTTATAATATCGTATGCAGATTGATACCACGAAATTAGAGAAAAAAATAATATTAATAATAATATATTTTTAAAAAATAAAGACAGCTTAGATAGCAAATTCTTATAAAAATGTAAGTATTATTTTTTGTTTTAAATATATGTTTTATACGTCAATAAAATAAAAATATTAATAATAAAAATAAAACAAGCAAAATTAATTATATTGCCTAAGCAAAAATTCATGTGTATTCTTACGAAAAAATTAAAAAAGAAAACTAAAGAAAATAATAGTTTATTTAATTTATGAATATATTCGTCTAAAAAATAAATTTTACATAAAATTGCAAATGCTAAAATTAATAAAAATAATTAGTCTAATCCAATGTTTTTTTAAATTATCACCTCTAAGTATCATTGTATTCGAGAGACTTTTCTCTGTTCAATAACAATTTTACTTTAAATTAAAAATATGATTTAACAAATCAAATTAATTTATTTAATAAAATACAGAGCACGCTATTTAAAATTCATAAGTATTTGAATATTTAATAAATCATAATTTTGAAACACAAAAAAATATATCAATAAAAATAAAAGTATTTCTAATATTATATTAAATAAAATTAATTTAAATTTAAAATATACATTAATATCTATACTAATAATATGTTTATTAATAATTTAATTAAAAGAAAAATATATATGACTAATTAATATTATAAATAATTAATTTGTTATTATAAATATTTCTAGTTGTAATACTCTGTTTAAATACTGTGCTAAATTTGAAATGCTCTATATCTAATTTTTTCATACATAGATATAAATTATTAATATAAATAAACTATAAACTTTTATAATATATTTATTAAAATTTATCCGATACAATTAATTAAATGTATGAGATATCAACTTATATTTTTCTCATTTTTATTAATGTATGTAACTTAGTTCACGTTCTTGATGTGATTTCATTTGATAAAAAAATTGTGCAAGTCTAGATATTGTCAACTTGAAAAACCTAGATTTTTATATATATTTTTATCATCACATTATGTAACGATTATTATTAAAGTGAAAATAAAATCTTTGATATATTAAATTCTTCATAATATTATTTATAAAACAGAAATTTTAAATATTTTTACAGTAAAAGTAGTTATATCTTCTTCATTCGTTATTTCTTGCTGATAATATACAAAATATTTCAAACAAATAACAATTTTATAATCATTACATAAATTTTTATTATTTATTAAACGGTTTAAAATTAAAATTTAAGATTTTTTATATCTTTATATTTTCATAATATATAAACATAATATATACATTATTAACCATTAATATTATGGTACATTAAATTATAATGTCTGATATTTAATAGTTATTATAGTTTGCATGTTGTCTTTGTTGTTATTTTGTGGATTGAGTTTATAGGTTTCATAAATAAATATCATTTCATTTTCTTAATTAACTTCTGAAATGATGAATTAGATCATTATCATGTACTTAGAATATAATTTATAAAATAACATGAATAATAAATCAAAAATTTTTAAATTATAGAATATTTTATAATAAAAAAAATATTCACAAGAAACGTTTTAATTTAATAATATTTTTCGCTAAAAATACGTCTAGTGTACGATTAATTTTCTTTTTGAAACAATTTATTTCTAATTTTTAAATACATTTACAAAGTACATTTTTTAAAGAATTTTAAATATTTAATGTGTTTAATAAATAAAATTTTCTTGAAAAACTATAGATTTTTTTAAGAAGAAACTGTTTTTTAATTTTATTTTTATTAAAAACTTATATAGAGTAATATTAAAAAATTTTAAGCAGACTTAAAATGTCAACTGAATTACTTAAAAAAACATCTTGTATACAAGTGATAAGCCTCTATTCATATAAACGTTTTGATAATTATTTGGTATATCTATTTTTTATTTTATAAAGACAATTGTTTTAATCAAATTGCGTAAATATTTGTTTTATATATAATATTCTATTTGAAATATTTTTTATCTAATAATTTAAATAATTCAATAATATTCAAAATGTGTTATTTATATAATAATAAATAAAAATAATTCAATAACATTTTTGAAACTTTAATTTAAAATAGATTACATTATATTTGGGTTAATTTTTTAAATTATATAGTAATATTATTGTTATCGTTATTGTTAATACATCCTAATTTATAAATCTTCGCTTACATCGTACAGATAATTTTAATAATTATTTTTAACGAAATTTGTTCACATTTATGTTTTTGTATCGTAGTTATTTTCCTTAAATATAATTGTTAAGAAAGCAAATCGCGGTGAAGATAATGGTTAGTAATTAAATGCAGTAAAAGGAACAGAATTATTTTAATATTGTGTTTATTGATGGCACTTTACAACTCGCAAATTTAGAGAGAAGTGGCTTGCTATCGGTATCGAAAACAGAAGTTAAGTAAGTAAACCCGTTCCTGATGCGTTCTTTTATAACTTCCCTCTTCTCCCTTTTACATTATGTTTTATGTCCAGTACGCGATCGTACTAATTTCGGCTAATTCGCGAAATTTGTCTATATATGTTTTATTTAAAAGGCGCCATCCAACCGTTGTTTAGTCGTCGCGCAAGTACAGCTGTTGTTTATTTTTTGCCGCCTCGTTTCAAGGAGCTTTGCCCGACTCGGCTGTCACGCGAAAATTAACAACCGAGTTTCTGTCAGCAACAATAGTACTTATCATATTTTAAGTTATTTAGAAAATTTCTATAAAATATAAATTTATAAAATGATTTCCATAATTCGCTGTATAAATTTATTTTTAATTAATTTTGCTTTTCACTAATTAATCATGATATACTTAAAAAATTTTTTGAAAACAATTCATGTAACTATAAAAGGAAGTATTAATGAGTGTTTAATGTTAAAAATAAACCTAAAAGATTGTCATGCACCAGAAAAAGATTATACAAATAAACAAATGAATATAAATTTTCATAATGTATAAGAATAGAAGTGTGAATATAGTTTTTATACTGTATATTTTAGAAACTGTGAAAACATAATTAATTTTTATCTACACATACTGATTTTATATATCGATGTGATAATAGACATTGAAAAATTGTAATAGATACAATAAAAATACTTCTGTATTAATCGAATTTTAATTTTCCTACTTTGAATTATAATACTTAAATAGAATTTCATACATCAGCTTTAAATGATCTATATATATTATTTATATTTAAAGAAGTTATTCTCAGTGAAGTTTATCCTATGATTATTAATTTCATCTTTAAAATTCGTTAATAAAAAAATTATGTTTTTTAAATTTTTTATATAAATTATTTATTTTGTGTACTTGTTGCATTGATATGTTATAACGTAGAACTTAAACCAGCTTGAAATTATGTATTTCACATTATTAATAAAAATATTTAATGCTCGTTGCGTTCGATATTGTAAAATTATAGCTTACAATTATACAACTGAACTATTTTTATCAATATTGAATTAGAATTATTATATATTATCTAGAAATTTAATTTCATAATATATTCTTTGTTTCATATATTTTAAGGGATAATATATATTCATATGGTAAAAAATTATAATTTTTTGTATATTTTGATTATCTTTTGTTTATATTTTAAAATTATATTTTTTAAATTTAATATTTATATATTTAATGCCTGGAAATTTAGATATTTTATATATTACAATAACACAAAATGAGAATTTTTAATAGTAAACGTAAATAAATTTCGTGTTGAATACCGGGAGAATTACAATATAATTAAGCACTTTATTAAAAAAAATTAATTTATTCTAATTTTTATCATAATAATAACAATTTTTCAAATATTTCTAATATTCAAAAGTGAATTTTAATTTTAGAGAAAAATATAAATCAAAATATTTTAATTTATAAAAATATTCGATTTCATTAAAATTAATTTAAAAAAAAATTATATTTTCAATTAATAATAATTAATTAATTAATAATAAATATTAATTTAAAAATCGATATTATTATTAATTAGATAGTAATAAATTTGTTGTTTAAATTTGCTAAAACTAATAAATTTTCTCTAGTAACCTTATGAATTATTTTTAAAATTTTAGGATAAAATTTTCATGAATTATTTAACATAAAAAAGTTATTTTTCAGAAAAATATTTTATAATCCTGTAAGGTTTGAGTGTTCTTAAAATTTTCTAATATAATTTCTACAGTGGAAACCGCAGTAAGCTATTTATAACAAAGCTATTATATTATCCATTATATTATTATGTAGTACATAGCTATTATAATATTATCATATAACAAATTAATGACGTAATTACACTACCCATTTAAACTTTCGAAAATAATTTTAGATATAACTAAATATACAATATATGCTATTATTATACAAATGTTTTATTACTTTATCTTATTACTTAATATACATAAATATAAAATAAAATAGCTTTTTTCGAATATTTCCAATCGTGTTATTCTGTTAGTTAATTACGTTGTTACTATTAAGTAGCTGAAGAATGAGTTAAAAAAATTTTCAACAAAAAATAGTTTTATTAAAATTATATATGAATTAATTATTTTATTTATATATTTTAAAATATATTTCAAGTACAATAAGTATAATAAGTATAAGATATATTTTACAATTAAGAGTATTGTAATTTGAATAAAATAAATTTCATTTTACGATTATTTATATTAATTAACTTAATTAATTTTAAGCATGTACATACTTATTTTCATACAACAATTTTTTAAATTTGATAACTAGAGTAGTTTTAATAGTTAATCTCTATTAATCAATTGTAACAGTTTAAAAAATATTAAATAGCAGTTTATTCGGTTTTAGAAGATGAAAATAAAATATTTTTTATCTACCTTTTATTGTAAATCGTTTTTAATTGCATGAATTAATTGTTAAAAAGCTTGGTTATTAAAGTTTGTTAAAGTAATTAATATTTTTCGTTTTCAGACAATCTAGCGAAATAAAATCGAAATCTTTTTCAATAATGGTAATTACATATTATGAGTTGTGTGTCACACGTAAAAGTATATGTGGTAAATTAAAAGTAATGAAAATATTGCTAATTGAGTTTTCTAAATTAATAAAATATGTAGAATATAATTATTTCGCATGATCATTTTCTATACTTACTATTGTTTTAATTCCAGAAATATATTAAACGTATTTTAATATGAACACATTTTTCTAGTAAAGAAATACAGCAATAATTGAAATTTTAGCAAATAATTAAAAAATTATTACAAATATTTCAGAGTGAGCAAAGTATGAAAAACATTTCTAAAGAAGTCTTTATATTATTAGATATAATAATATTCGTTAAATTTAACGTTGAATTATTAAATAGTATAATATCTGAGAAAACTTTACTTAAACTACTTTGAATATAATAGAACAAAGATAATTATAAGAGCATATCTTAATAGTACAATAAAAAAATATTCTATTCATTGTACCACAATCATATAATATTTATTTTATATTTTCTATACTTGTAAATATAATATTTTTAATTATTAATTTATTTATTTTTATTGAAAATCAGAAACTAATTACTTATAGATATTTAATTTTTTAATTTTTTCAATGAATAAGCTCAAAATGATGAATTTTTTTATGCTTAGGAAACAAAGTATTTTTTTGGTTTTCAACAAAATTTACTATTTAAATAATTTTATTATAAAATTACCATTTCTAAATATTTAGTCTTTTAAAAATTAAATATAAAGATAAATATAAAAGATCATTTAAATTTATATTTATAAATATTAAAGCTGTTGCTAGAAAATGTCATATATAGATCAGTGTATTATATCTGCTACAATTTATTTTAAAAATATTAGCAATTATAATTTAAAATTTTTATAAAATTTATAATTAGACTGAAGTAATATTCTTTATAAAACAAAAAAATACAAAAATGATAAATAGTAATTTATATCAAAGTGTTCAATTAGTTTCATTAGGAATTCAAATCTATAAATCAAAATGTAATTCTTAGAAAAGTAAGTTAGCATTTAATAAACGTAAGAAAAATTAAACAACGCTACTTCCTTCCGTTATTAGAGGTTTCAATATTATTTAAATTATTAGTATATTTTAATTTCATTATACAATAATATAATGATATATTGACGTTAGAAAAATAAAAAGGAGAAGCATTGAATTTATTGCTAATTAGCCTAATAATTCTGCATGTTCAACAGCTTGTAAATATTTTGACTCAGTAAAAGTTATGTAGCTTCAAATGTACTTGAAAGATTTCAAATATTATGCTTTTATTATTATTTATTTCTTCTATTACATTTTAAAACTCAAATCATTAATCTATAGTTTTTTAAATAAAACAAAGCATTTTATAGATATAAGATTGTTTAAATTATTAAATATTAAATTACAATTTTATTTCATTTAAATGATTTTTAATACAATTTACACGTTAAAAAAAAGTTCTTCTTTTATTATACCAAATAATTAAAGATTTATTTATTTATTACATTTATTTATATTCATATTATATTATAAGTAAAATTATAATAAATTTTTCACTTTTAACACTATTTTTTACTTAAATGATTCGATTATTCTTCAATGAATAATTTAGAATAAAATGACGAACAGAATATATCTCTTTACTATAAATTGTTTGTGGATAAATTATAGAAATTTTAAGGACAAAAATTAAAGCAAAATTTGTTTATCATAATAATTAAATAATCATTATATTTCATTCAATAAAATATAGGTACAGTAATTATTTGAAGTTCATGTATTATTGTACATTACTTAAGGTATTTAGTTAATTATACTTAGTTTGAGTACTATATACATTGTTCATTAAAGTGCACATATTTGTTTGCTTAGATTATACTTTTAAATTATTAGCTATTTACTTTAAAAAAATTCTTTTGTTAGTATTTAAAGACGTCAACATAGAATTTAAAAGTAGAAATAATACTTTTTCCATAATAAGCATTTTTGACGGACGATTTTATATATAATTCCAAATACTTCATGTGACGATGCTGTTTATGTGTTGACGTCAACCTTTTATTATGAGCTTCCTATTTCCGTTTGCCTAATTTCCATTTTTGAATGGTAAAGCGACTCTATAAATCTGAAAATATAAATTACATATTATCTGTTACAATTTGTTTCAGGGACCTTGACTGTGAATGTAAGCGTCTTATTGCTGAGTCTTGCATCACCTGATGAGTCTAGCTTGGTAATGAAACGTTATATTTTATATATATAAAATGTAATTCCATAATGATAAATTAAATAATAATTAATAAATAAAACTAAATTAACTGATTCTACTATCAAAAGAGCTTTAGCCCAGAAGTATTAATAAGAACAATAAATTATTATAATTCGTGTATATGTAAAGAATACTTAATAAAAAGAAGAAAACCATTATAATCTATGAAATATATTGTATGCGCCATATATACTTTCAAATATTTAAAAATATAAGTACAAAAGTAATAATAATGAAAAAAACAGTTTTGAGAATTGTATAAAAAATCAGTTTAAAAGTTACAAAATCTTTCAAAAGACAGTAATACAGTATTATTTACTCTAAAATTATTATTCTTAATTTACTTTAGCAAACATTTATTATTATTTTTATATGGTGCTTTTAATGAAATAATTCACTTTTATATATATTTTACAATTTACAAAATTCAAATAAAAATGATTACTAAAATCCTAATCTAGTATTTTTTTATTTTTTAATCTTGTGTTTATCTTTAGTTTAGTATAGTAGTATATAATTTAGTTTTATAATTGAAATTATAAATGATATAAATATGTTATTGAGAGATAACTTAAATAATAAATTAATAACTAAATTTTAAATCATAATTTAACGTAATATAAAATTATATAAAAAATGGATTATTAAGGATGAAATTAATTGTAAATATTTTTTAATTGGTATATTTTTAATATATATTATAAAAAATGTTATTATCTCGATGGTATGAGATCAAATTTAGATAGTGGTAAAATGAGATAGACGTTCACTACTTAGCATAGGGATTGAAATAATAGAGCAAAAAAAAGCAAGATGAAGAAATAAATATTTTAGTCTTTCACTTCGTTTGATCGTTCGCTTTATTATTAATTTACAGTAAATTTTACGTTTAAAGATGAGCTATAAGATGAGCTAATTTTATTATATTTGTAAATAATTTTGCGTTAGCTTTTTTAGTTTAAAAAGGATTCATCAAAAATCTTTTTAATTTCATAGATTGACAATATGGTACTTTCTTTAAGAACTATTTAGTTCTGAAAAATGATAAGATTATTTTAAATTTACATTAAAGTTTCAAAAAATATGTAAATATAACGTATATTAAATAAGTTAAGTATTTAAAATTTTTCTCTGAACACACTTGTAGATAACAAAGTATATATATATTTTGAAACTTATTTTAAACTGCAAGTAACTCATAGAAATGATTTTGATTTTCTTATTTAAATATCTTTTATTAAAAAAGTATAAGAATCATCTTTTTTGTATCCTTTGCATTATTGAATTTTTATCAAATATATTACCAGTGTAGTTATATAGTGGACACTCTGGAATGTACTCTTGTCTAATTTTTTTACGTAGAAATACGAGGTGGAATTCCTCCTTCAACAACAGTGGTTCGATCCACGTCTACGCTACAATAATAAATCACGATACGAATTCCTGAATGCTATTCATCATCACGAAAATATTTGGCTTCCAGACACCTACTTCATCATGCACGGAGATTTTAAGGATCCTCTTATACCAGTTCACTTTGCCTTGCGCATTTACCGCAACGGAACCGTAAACTATCTTATGAGGTATTGGTATTGAAATACTAGAGTATTATAGATGTTATCCTCTCACTCACTCTATCTCTCTTGTTCTCTTTCTACCTCTAAATAATCTTAGATTATATTACAATCCATTATTATATAGTAAAATCTGGCTTATATTATAATATATTATATTATCAAAAAATGTTTACTTAATCATGATTTTCATTTATTTAAGAAACATATCTTATCAATAATAATTTATATATAATAAATTATTAAACTAATTTTCGTAACTTTTTACCTTAATAAATTTTCTTTTCTTATAGCTGATATTATCTTCTTTGAAAATTTTTTTATATTTCTGTCTTGTATGTTTATATTTTTGTATTATTATAAGAAAAATATTTTTTAGAACTTTAAGAATTTAATTATTTTATATTCTATTTAGTTCTACTTATATTTTTATTTTTGAACAGACAACGGACTGAATAATAATTAAAATAAAAATTGAACTTAATAAAAGACAAAAACTAATTATGATAGATGTGGTCTCAAGAAAAACTAATGAAAAAATCTTTGTAAATAATTTTCATAAATAATAGTAAGCAATAACAACGTTGTTATAAATTTAAAAAAATATAAGTGTATATGGATTATTGTGTGTTTTTGTTCCAGACGTCATCTCATCCTTTCCTGCCAAGGCAGACTTAATATATTTCCCTTTGACGACCCATTATGTTCTTTTGCTATTGAAAGCAGTAAGTAAATAGGAATAGATTTAATTAGCAATGAATTTATTAATGTATAGTTACGAAAAATGAATTGAATCAAATTTAATTCGAAGATAAAGCAAATTTAGTCTAAGAATTATTTTTCTTGGTTGTACAATTAAGTTATAATTATTCTGTGAGTTATAATTATTAAAATTAAAAATTTACTTGCGGAAATATTTTTTCTATTTTGCTTCGACATTACATTTTCAATAGATTACTATCCATTATTGCAAAGTATTCTATTCATTTTTTTTAATAATCTATATAAATAAATATTACTAAAAAATGAAATCATAATAATTTAAAATCAAATTTTATCTAATATTATTAAATATTGTATGATTGTACATCGAGCAAAATAAAATAAATATTTATTCGATTTTTTATATTATCAATAACATTTTTTTCGTTAATACATCATTTTATATAAATATAATTCAAATTTGAATTAAATTACCTTTAATCGCATTACAAGAATAAATGTAAAATAATGTAGAATAAATGTTCATAATAGAATGAATCTTATCGAATCAATATTATACAATAAAGTATAAGTATAATTATTAAATTCAACATAAATAAATTTCAATAATATTTTTTTATATAAATTTATAAGTAAAATAATTAAAATTTATTTTATTATATTTTGGAAATTAGAAATATAAGAAATCTATTTTTTCGTATACTGTCAGTTCACATTATATAAAATTACATGAAAGGATCTTAAAATAAATAGCATTAACCATTTATGTAATAAAAAAAAACTCATTACTTTGAATTACATTGAATGAACGAATTACATTTATTGAGCTAACAAATTATTTATAAAATTTAAATAATTTTAAAAATAACTTTAATTTTTATACTATGCCATGGTCATATAAATATTATAAGTAATGTTCATAATAATTTAAATATTAATTTTTTAATTTTAATTGCAACATTGTAATATAATATAATGATAAAAAATAAAATTAAATTATTTTCTACTTTTTAGTATCGTATGAGCAGACGGCAATTACGTATGTGTGGAAGAACGATGAAGATACGTTGCGCAAGAGTCCCAGTCTTACAACCCTAAATGCTTATCTTATTCAAAATCAGACAATCACATGTCCGATTAAAGCTAGCTGGAGAGGTGAGTCTTTATAATACAAGAACTTACTCGTATTAGTTAAATATTTTATATTTTAAGAATTATTCTAATTTCTCTTTTCGAAATAAACAGATTTATAAATAAACATCAACTTAAACATAGCCTATCTACCAATTGTATATAATTACAAAGATATTAGAAACTTCGTTTATAAGTAATATAAATGACCATTATGTGTATAATCTTACTTACTTTATTATTACTCTATTATTTTCTCATTTTCACCTACATGAAACTTTATATTAAACAATAATAATAGAATTTGGTCACAATTTCGTCTTATTAATATAATATGGTTATTATTCATTATGAAAAAAGTTATTATTAATTATTATAAATAATATAACTAAATAAAAAAAACAGTTATTTAAAATTTATACGTAATATTTAACGTTATGTATTATCTGTGTAGATTATATAAAAATGATGTTGTATTATACATGATAATTTATATAAAAATTTTGCATGCTTTAAAAAGTTAAAGTATATATTCGATTTGTCACTAAATTTAATTTAATTTAATATTATTTGATTAAAAATTCTTCAAAGTTTCTTAAATGTTACAAAGAAGAATAGTAACAATAAAACATTAATTATATGTTATATTATAATAAATTTATAAAGAACAATACAAGAAAGTTACGATGCCTTTATAGGTAAGTGTACTCCGCAATTAATAATACGTAAAGTGATACCGTAAGAGGATTACACATTATTAATCGAAATCAGCGTATGGAGCCTAGTAATACGTTAACAGTTACTGTTTTTATATTGCCCTTTGAAATTTTGTGTCTTATTATGTAAACCACGATATATTGAATTCTATGTTTCGCTTAAGTTTTAATTATAAATTGATTATTATAAAACTGATATTAGACTTATACTTAATAATGTTTATTATTAATTGAATAATATATACTGTATATGATTTGTTTGTTTATTATTATTCTTAGATTAATATTCTTTTTAAAAATCGACAATATTTATCTATTTTTAATTTAATTTTTAAATACATTTCAATAGTTTATAACTTATTAATTTTAAAAATTCAGATATTCTAAATGTTAAATCTAACAAATTCATTACATTTTAAGTTGTATGTGTAAAACAATTTTTTAACATATTTTCATTATTTTTTAATATTTTTTAATTATAAATTAATATATTTTTAATATTTTTGCACGTGTATATATTACTGTATATATAAACTATATTATCAATTGTGGTTTATAGTATATAGAAGCATATATAGATTTCATTTTAGCAACATTTTGACAAATATACATCTTATGAAGTCGTTAAGTTTTTCACTGAATTCAATATAATAACAATTTTAACGATTACTATACTTGTAAATATTTATTTTAATTTAATATGAATGTCTACTGATGTGCGATAATGCTTTATAATATTTGTAGTAAAACTATGCATAAATAATAAATAATAAAGTTCCTGCTTGCTTGTAGTATGCATTTTATCCTTACATCTATATATTCTACGTTTGGTCTTTTATTCCCAAATGAATGTTTATATTGTATATATATTATTTATAACTAAATGTATTTATTTATATTATATATCTGAATGTGGAATGATCATATGTACATAAAATTATATACGTTAGCTTAAATAAAATTAAAAAAACTCATTTAAAATATGATCACGATTAATTTAAAATTAAATTAATAATATTACTAATATTACTAGGAAAAATAATATTACTTTTATATAAGTTTTATAGTCATTCAACAAACAATATATTTCATTTAAAAAACTTCTATACGAGAGCTATTTAATCATGTAAAACTAAAAGAAGAAAAAAATCTCAATACGTAATCGTTTTTTTAAATATGATTATCTCGACTTCATTTACTTTCAAAAAACATATTGTAAGTCCTAAATATAGTAAACATCATTTATTGCTACAAAAACTTTTTCATTTTTTTGAGACAGGCTTTTTCTACTATTTTTCGTTTAAAATTTATTCATCATTTATTTTATTCAATTTTAAACTGTATTCTAAAATTTACATTTCTTCAATTTGTTAATAACGCTTCAATTATAATGATATTTAGCCTTTTATTATTCATAAATTGTATAAAAAATCAAAATTAAACTTCTCTCTTTCAATATTTATATTCTATCTTACCACATTTTTTCATTAATTTCTATATTTAAAATTTTGGCATATTATCCAGAGAAATTTAATTTAAATTTTCTTTTACACATATGTTAACATCTTAGTTTCGTCTTTGCTTTCATAAGTAATAATTTATTATATTTTGTTTGATTCATTTTTTATAATTTAGAAATTTGACTAAAATAAATATGAAAAAACGAATAATAATTAATTTTTCTACAGTTTTATGTGCGTTCCAGTACAATGTATAAATACTTTAAAATAGTCTAAAATCTATACTACAAAACTTCATCTGTACGTATAAAAATGTATATAGTTCTCGTAAAACTCTTACTTTAATTTATGTGTTTTAAAATTTTAGATTTACTATTGTTAAAGTTTGTATCAGATTATAATTAATAATCAGCTAAATAATTTTAGAATTTTTTAATAATAATTTAAGATACCATAATGAATATTAGATTTAAAAAAATTAATTAAACACTATTTATAAAATTTTATTTCAATATATTTATTCCTGTACAATATATACATATATATATTTTATTTGAAGTTTTACAAATTGTTTTATTTATAATAATATACATTTTCAATAATTATTTATTTGTACATTGTGTCAAATTGTAGTCTATATGCTTGCATACGATTTATTATGAAGTACTTTTCATAATTAAATAATGTATATTAACTATGCTAATTCATTTTTAATTTAGATTTATAAAAGAACTAACACAATATACAGAATAACTTATACGACATTTTTTCAAAAATATCTGTATTCAATTAAATATTAGAGAATGTTGCATGTTATAGAATGATATTATAAAATATGTATATATTTTTTTTATTTTTTTTAATATATTCAGAAATATAGATTATATTTGCACTATATCGCTAAAGATTGGCAATCTTGGTCTCTGTCTTGCTTTATAAAGAAAAATAAGCCTAATGTATCACAGTATCACGAGGAACCTTCATTTATCAATCTTCTGTGGAATTTCTACTATTCGCTTAAGATCTAAAAAGTACTTTTTAATAATAGGAAAGGAGGCAATTGTATATTATAATAACTAAATCATTAATAATTATTAATGAAATTTAATATAGTAGAAGTTATATCAGCGTTTTTTAAAGTAAAAATATTTTTTAGTATTTATCAACATTTGAATTCTTCAGATGACAAATTTTAACATTTACTTGTTTGTTTTTTACTTACAATATTTGTTAATTAAATTTAAACGTCATTATGTTTGTTGAGATTAAGTATTATAAAATTAAATATTATTTAATATAAATACAATATTGTAAATTATTACTGTAATTAAAATAAAAAAGTGAAAATATATTCTTTTATAAGAATTACTTATTAGTAAAAGAAAATTTCTATAAAAAATATTTTTATATAATTTCTAAAACTATTAAATAGTTTTAATAAAGTTTTTTTTATAACATGTTATATGTAAATTTTATTTATATATCCTTTTATATAAATATTATTAGTGTGTAAATTTTCTATAATCCACAAAATTTTATTATTTAATTATTTAATTAAATTATATGTACCGATTCTAAATATAACTGGTTAAAATAATTTTTTTTACTAATATTTTTAGATTAATATTTTTCTATGGAAGTTTCAAATTATAAAGACAATATATTTTACAACATGATATTAATTTTAATAAGAACATATTGATATAGATTATTGAATATGGAGTTATTATTATTTTTATTCGTGTTTTTTTTTTTATTTCAGATTTCTTTGATTACTTTTACTTAATATGTAAAATAATTATACTTTATTTACTAATGAAATTATTCGATCTGTGATATAGTAAGCAAAAGTTCAAAAAAATTGTGTTGGATTTTATATTATGTATCTATTTTCATATAACAAATAATATTTTAATTATATTAAAATATTTTTAATTTTGAAGACTTATAAATTACTAAATGGTTGAGCTAGCCACATAATTTGCATACAGCATGGTGCCTTCTAAAATAATAACATGCAAATATTCATTTGCTAATTTCAAAATTATTTGACAATGTAATGTAGGTTGTATTTTACATTTTAGTTATTCTTAATACAAATAACATCATATGATATAGAGATCAATAGATTATTTTATAAAAGTTTACGAAAGAAACTTTTTAATGATTAATAAGATACTTTAGTACGTTGTTGATAAACATTACATTGTTATTATACTTTTACAATAGAGTTACTGAATATGCAATATTCGATATATAATAATTTAAAATAATAATACTTGGTTACACAGTGCAATTTTTAAGTTAAAATATATTTTACACACGAAATAGTAGTCATCTTAAACAAATTATAAAGATATTATATTTTTACATATTTTATTACTATATATAAATAAAATTAAATTAGAAATTTTTTAGAAAATTATTTGATACAGATAAAATTATTTTGATATAATGTATATTTGTGTTTTTAATAAAGTTTTTTAAAGAAAATTAATTTTTCTTGAAGATCATGGTTTGAGTCAATTATGGTATAAAAGAAATTTTAATTTCCAAATTTAGAGATCTAAAAATCTAAAATAATTACGATTAATTGATATATTATTACATTACACATCATTAACAGATTATTTTATATTTAACTGACAATTTTAAGTCAGAAATTATGAATTTAAATCAATTTATATATAGTGAATAAATAAAATGTAATTATATATGGATATTCTAAAGTATAGGTAAAGATTATAATATTTTAAATGCACAAAATAATAATAAATAATCACAATTTCTTTTTAATATAATTACTCATATCATTAATACAAGTGAAAATCTAAGCATACTTTCGATAATACACTTAATAATTACATTATAGCACGGAAAGTCGTGTACTATTAAAACATATGTAACTAATTAGAAGCCATATGATTTATATTAACAAAACTGTTCGGAAATATATATATATTTATAAATGTGTTAATCTATAAGAAAAACACATCGCACATATAATAGGTATTCTTACATACATGATATTGTTACGTATAGGGATAACTTAACGCAAATTATCCTCGATTATTTCTCGATAATTCCAATTCCTGATAAAATAATATTATCGAGTAATTTTTTATCTATCTTCTGTATAACTAGAATTTGTTATCCAGTCTGTAAAATGTACTTGATATAACGCAAATTTTCTTTCTATTCCCTTACATAATAAAATTATGATTTGTAGTATAATCAAAATAAGGTAAATCAATAAATTTTTATAAGTACAATAATATTTGTATAAAGTGTAAATAAATAATGTTATGTTATAATCTTGAAATAAAATAAAATTAGTGTTTTTCTACAGATTTTTGTTATTATGAATTTAATACGTATCAATGATTGTGTTTAATATTAAATGTTTTTATTGTGTAACTTAGAGTATAACTTTTAATTAATTTAAATTTAAATAAATCTTTGTTAAATACTTTTATAAAAAATAATAAAACACTAAAACAATTAATAATAAGTCCTAAAAAATATTTTTTTTACATATAATTCTAATATATTTTATACAATTACATAGATTGTATATTTTTTAAATTTTATAAAAAAATTTTGTTATATACTAATTTTACAGTTTATTTTTATTAAAATGTTTTAAATTTTACTTTTATTTTATTATAAAATTTATATATTTATTTATTTAATAACAACTACATAAATTATGAGTAGATGCATGAACGCTGTTACTTTTACTTCTTGATATATTTTATAATAAACAATTATTAAAATTTTCAATTAAATGTACACTTTAGTAAAATAGATGCACTTTAATTAAAATGATTATGATGTCCAAACACTTATATTAAATTGAAATTTTGAAATTAAATTGGAAAAGATTTTCTGTAAATAAGATATGAATGAAATTTATGTTATTAATGTGATATTGAATTTGAAGATATATTTAATTGGAGAGATTATGAACAAATTAAATTTGATACTTTAATTTTGAAATTTTAATAGTGAATTTTGATCAAATATCCAAATATTATGTATAAATTTATAAAATATTTGATCTACGAAGATTAAAGTTCAATATTTTATTGTCAATATTAGATTCGTTATTTCAAATAATGCTTTGATTTAAAAAAAATTTTAATTAATAAACTGAAATATTATATAAAATTTAAATTGTTCTTTCTGAATTAAAAAAATCTATATAACTTTAAATAAATTAAGAAATTTTATAATTTAACTTCATTTTTAATATAACATCTTTTGTTCTAAAGTCTTCTTTATTACAGGTAGATTATGAGGTAGCAAATATAAAAGTATGTAATTAAAATAAAAAATAAATAAGGAAAAACTAGATAGAAAAAGAAGTTAAATCAAATGAAATGAACAGTGTTTGTATATAAGACAAGTAACTGTAAGTACACATATATTATCTATATATTATATATTATATATTATATATTATATATGATATAGATGATATTATTCACTTGGTTATAAAACGCAATACCAATCTTATTATGGTATGAATGATTTTAATGTTTCTACTAATCATAAGGATGTTTTTCTGTCCTGTTTATTGTATGGTAAACCATAAATTATCGATAAAGCATTTATTATTAGAAAAAATGACTGTGTTTGACAATATAAATTTTTGATTTTTGATAAATTTTTGACATTATATTTTTATATTATTATTCTATATATATATTATTTTAATGCACACTGCTCTTTAAATAATTGCTCATTATTGCTATAATACATAATTTAAATATTTCTTATCATTTTAAAACAATATAAAAATATGAATGAGTTAAGTTTATAAAATAAAAAAAGAATTTTTGAATTTACACAAATTATATAATTGAAATACTTTACGTAATTTAATAATGTTTTACTACATCATTTTATTTGCGATAATTTTACCGTAAAAATTATCATAAAATAATAAATTATCTTCATAAATATGATAATATTTAAATATTTCAAAATTTTTAAATCCATGTATAGTATTTTCTAACTCTATTTTCTGTACTATGTTATAAGTAATATAGTATTTTCTAGCAAATAATTTTTTAATTTATTGCTATTTTCTATTTTAGACTTTACTAATTTATGCATTATTTTTATAATTTTAAGTACTTAATACTAAATTTCTGTGCTTTATTAATATTTAATTTAAATATTTAATTTTATAAAACAAATTAGACTAATATTAATTTTTTAGTAATAAATGTGAAAAGATAATCTAATCGTGTTGAGCAATCTGATTCATGTAACTAAAAATTGTCTTAATCTAATATTTCAAATATAAACAATGTGTAACATCGATAACACAATTATCAATTAAATTAAATTTTTAAGATATATATCTATGTACTTTTATATATTTTCAGTGAGTAAGTACCGTGGTTTGAGTGTTTATTACCCTTATTTCATTAAAATGGCTTAGTATTCTATCATATCAACAAGGTAAAATTCATGTTATTGAAAACAAATGCATATGACGTTGTAATTTTTGCATATATGTATTATTTGCTTAACATAATTAAAGTTTGGAATATAATACAACATGTAATATAATATATTTTGCTTTATAAAAATTCTGTATCGATAAACACAAATAAATTCAAACTTTACAGAAGTAATCGCATAAATAACCTGTTCAATTTTTTAATTCAATACTTTTATAATAAAATAATATAAAACTCTGTAACTTAATGTACGTGTATAAATATAATATATAAGAATAAAACTATTACAAATATTATAAATAGTAATATTTTAAATCAAAATATTTTACATCAACTAGAATAAATAAATTTTTTAAATTTATTGTAAATTTATTAGTATTGAAGAGGTGATTAGTATTTAATTATTTATTAACATATTTTCTATCTGTAATTATAATAAATACATTTTCTAAGTTCTAGATAAAATTCTTAAAACTTTATAAAATAAATATTATAATACATAAAGAGTAAAATATCACATTACATTATTCATTTTTCAAATATATTATTTTAGTAAAATTAAAGAATTATAAAACTTAATTAAATCAAGATTTTTTATATTATATTTAATTATATAATTCAGAAATACTGTGTTATACTTGTTTCTAATGAATTATGTATTAAATTTAATTATATTTCTCCTTAATCTTAATTCAATTGTTTACATTTATTTCTAAAAATATAGATTTATAAAATATGATATTATACTGTACGAAGTAATTTTAGAAAAGATAATTATTGCAATATCATTAAGAAAAATAATAAATTGGTAAATCTGAATAAAAATGAACAGAATTTTTATATTTTTAAAATAGGTTGTTAAAATTTTTTAATTTTTTATAGAAAATAAACAAGATAAATGTGATAAGCAATAAATTATTAACATGTAAATTCTTAACAGCTACATTTATTGCAATTATTGAAGAATTCGTTGTACTAAAAATAATTAAGAATGAAGAATTTTGAAGAAATATTCGAAACATTTTATAAATAAAATATTCATTTTTCTATATCAAAAATCAATATTGTAAATGTAATATTTTACATAATATTATAAAAATTTACACGATCTACTGCACTTTTGATTTTTCATTACCTATTCTATCAATAGTGTATTAATCTCAGTATTTGTGTACGAATACACTTATTTTCTTCAATATTTTAGGTAGATGACTTACCGAAGTGCATTATTTGCTAATTTGTTCTAAATTTCATTTTTCAAAAGACAAATATTTGTACTTTAAATTTAACAAGTTGTAGATATTTTAACGTTAAAAATTATGGTTTAGAAACTTAAGTATTACCGTGAATAATCAATTATCACAAGTTTTTCTGATAATATTATTAAAGAGATTCACAATAATAATCTCTTTTTCGTCTGATTACTTACATATTATAAAGATAAAACTTAAAATTGTCAAATATTAATTAGAATAATGCTCCTAAAAGCTTATATATTGAATCTTATAATATAAATGATTTTTTAACAGCAATATTTCCTAAAGTTTTCTCAAATTACTTTTATACTATATCTCGAATTTTTCTAATGCAATTTTTGCACAAATTGGAAAAAACATGTGCATGAAAAATTTTTCAAATCTAATAAACGATGGTTACAGTATTGTATTATACCTATATATACATATATATGTAATAATGTTTTTTTAGAATTAATGTAGATCTACTAATTACATCTAAATATAACATAAATTAAATATAAAAATACAATAATTCTTACTTCATCAGTTAACAAAATATCTACTTTATTCTTATGTAATTTCCTTGATCTAGTAGCATAGATCTAGAGATCATTTTGTAATAAATTAATTATCTTAGAAAAATCTTCTATGAGTATAAATTAACTGTATATCAAATTTGGAATATTTACTTCAAATAAACAATATTTATTTTAAATAAATGAAAACACTCTCTCATTACTTAAAACTTTGATTTTTGTTTTTCATTTCTGTTTTTTTTTAAATATTTTCGTAAATAGATTATAAAAAGCAAAGTAAATATATGTTAAATTTATAATAAATTATTTTATAAGTAAATTTATCAGAAAAGATGATAAAAACTAATTTTTTGTAAAAAATAACCAATTTTTTTTGCTTATCATATAAAAGAAAAAAAATCGCAAAATGTCAAAAGATTATAACGAAAAATATTTCAAAAAAATCCATAGAAACTTAAAAAATACGTAGGTAGATCGTGGATTCTGTTTCTAGCTGATGGACAGCTGATTATCGACTACGAGGACGAATATGATGAATTCGGAGACTCGAAGTGCTCGCTGTGTCAACGAAGATTTGAAGAGCAAGGTAAAACAACCTGTAAACATTGTGTGAATTGTAGTTTTTGCGTGCGCAATATTTAAAGCGTGATTAAATCGCCTTTGTTACGAAATATTTAATATTATGATAAGAAACTTAGAAAAGAGACAAGACCAAGTTTACCAAATATATAATTTAAGTGCTATCTTATATATATTATATAAGATAATAATATAATAATGAGATAAACTAAACAATCTTGTAACTTCAATTAATATTTAATTCAATGCGTTAAAAATTTTAGCGTTACTCGTATCAAATTTTGGTGAAATTGATAATTTTAATTAGATAATTGATACTACCGGTGTGTTCTACAATGTCTAATAACAAATTAATGTTTCAAAATATTTATAACTAATCTTATGTTTAAGTTATTATTTTATATTGTTAATAAATATAAAATATATATATATATATATATATATATATATATTTATGAATATCATATACGTAAGTACTTATGTTTTTTAACATAATTATAAAAAAGCAAATTTTATAGCTAATATGTTTGTTATATTTATTTAATCTGTATGTTTATCATATTATGTATATTACTGCTATATTTTTTAAATGTAAAATAATATTTTATTATCACTCAAAAGTTTCATTACATCTAAATTCTTGATTATTTAATATATTATTAATACCAATTAATAATATAATACCAAGTAAATATCTGCACAGTTTAAAACACATTAAGCTATTAAACTTATATTTTTTATTAAATATTAACATTTTATATTCATAGCTTAAGATTCATAAAACCATTTAATTTTTTCATCTTCTAACCTTCTATAAGTCGTTTATCAAGATTTTCATGTATAAAATATAAATAGACTATTAATTAAGTATTATTGAAATATTAAGAGACTATATTCTAAGAAAATAAAATTTATAAATTTTTCTATTTGTAATATTTATTAGTTCAACAAAAATATAATACATCAAATTATAAATTAATTTATGCACAATGAGATATCTAAATAATAAATTATAAAGTTTATATACTTATAAATTATTATTATGATGGTTATAATATTCATTGTTATTTATATATCCTACTTATTTTATCATTTAATCGTAATTCAACTGTGGAATTCATGTACATTAATATTACGTAGGTTAAAAATGTTTCAAATCGATATAAACAAATTACTCCTTATAAAAATGATTGCACCAAAACGTAGATATTAAAAATGCTTTTAGACATTAAAGAACATACAAATATATAAAAAATTATACGTGTAACAGTCATAAAGAAAAATAAATATAATTATTATAATAATTAAATTTTTTAAAAGTAATCAATCGATATAAATTTTTTATTAGAATATAGTGTTGAAAATTTGTTAATAAAAGATAAGATCACCTAAATTTGCAGTAAGTATTTACATTATCGTTAAACAAAATACTTTTTTTGTGTAGTATTTCTATTGTTATATATTAATGTTACAAAGTATAGCTAAGATTACAGGAACTAAATTAATTCAAACATGTTTTTAACTATTTTTATTTCAAATAGAAGAAAGATATCAATTAAGCAGTTTTTTTTATTTGTGTATTTTTTACGTGATATTTTATGTATAGAATAGAATATTATAGGTAAAAACAAATATTTTATACAGTTACCTATATTTTGAAAATATAATTAAATATTCTTTTTAAATTATTTATGTTCTTGATTTCATCAAGTTTGCATTAAATTTTTTGTAATTAGTTAATTAGTTAATTGTTAATAATATTAAATAATCGAAGATTAAATTATCTAAAATGATATTACATCAAGTATTGAAGTAAATTATATAATTTATATAAAATAATTTTCACTAAAAATTGTTTAAATTTACAGATATATACCTCATGTAATGTATACGTATTCTTATTTCTTCTACCCTAGTAGCTTCACGTAATTGATGTTCATTGTTTAGTTTTTGTTTCGTACAATTTTATTATAGATACACATGATAAAAACTTTTAGATTCATTTTTTAAATATATGATTGTGTACAAACAAATATGATTGTATTTACAACGAAAATCATTTAGATGCATGCAGTGAGTTATATTGAATATTTCAATTCGAAACGATCAAGAAATATATTTAAATATTAGTTTGATTAAGTTAAATAAATTATTTGAAAAATAATAATTAAATTATTTGATATCAGTTTATGTAAGTATATTATTAGTATTTGAATATAATTCAAGATAAGAAAAAAGTGAAGATAAATTAAAAAACTTTGTTGTTTTTCCATTAGTATAAATAAAACGTAAAACTCATTTTCTATTAATAAAAAATTACTAAATTATATATTAATAATGAAACGTAATTGTAGGAATGCAGATTTGAAGCAGTGATTTCATCATTAAATATGATATTTTTTAGCACAGAAATAGATTATATTGATTAAATATAAAAACATAATAATAAATATATAATCTAAAATTAGTAATAGCAAGAATAATTAATAATTGAATATATTGGATTTTAATATCTGATTTATTTATTAAAATAATATTGGTTAAAAATTTATTTTTTAACATCTTTACTAATGATAATGTATTCAATTATTTTATAAGTAGTTCGTAAAGTTTTAACGATTTATTAAAATAAAATTTAACTATTTTTAAAAAAGAAATATTTAATATATATGTATTTATAAAAAACAAAAATGATAATTTTGTGATGATTTGAAATAAATTGAGATTAAGATTTAAACATTTATTGACTTGTAATATGGTTAAATGAATAAATATTGATTTATTATAGATATTAAAAAATTTGCATAAAAAATCGCAATTATTTAGATATAAAGAAATAAATAGATTCAATATATTAATATATATTAGATAAAGTTAGTTAGCCTCTTTATAAATATAAATAAATTATAATAAATACATTTAAATAAAAAAACTATGATCATAATTAATGATCAAATTAAATCACATTATCTTATCAGTAGAAATAAGATCTTGATGATTAAGTGTATAAACACATACATACTTTTTACACTATTGTAACAACGGTGCGTAAAATATCTTAAATTTTTATTGTTAAAATAAAGTATTTTTACTTTATATGAGAATGTATTTTCTTTTATTTATTTTTCTTTTCAAAAGATAAAAAAATAATTATGTTTAAATAATTTTATTATGCATTTGGTCATGTCATATATATTATTTTATCATAAAAAGTTGCTTTCATATTTTATTACTTTTCTACTAAGAAATTTTAAAGAAGCATTATTATTGCATTCATATTAACTTGTCATTTGATAGCATAGAATTCAAAATTTTTTATAATAGTTTCTTACTTTAGCAAATATACATTAAGCTAGACTAATACAGCTTTATTGCGTCAATAATTTTATAATAATTATAAATTATAATTTCTATATTTATAAATCTACCTAAAAAATTAGTTGGATTTAGTTTTCAATTTAAGTAACCTTCGTATAAATAAATAATTACATTCTAATTCAGAATACATTTTTATTATTAATTTTTAGTTCTAATATTAATCCTAATATTAATATTATGAGAAGTAGATTGGAATAATAACACTAATCTAATATAAATATATGTATTGCTAATTTCATAAAAAAAATGTAGAAACGCTTTTAATTCCAACGAAAAACATTTGTGTTCAATATTTTATTTATTTATTTCATTTATTTTTAATTTCTTTATTTCTTTATTTCATCACTTTGCCTATCTATTTATTAATATTGTATGCTTATATCAACTAGAATTTTTAAAATAATTTTTTTATTATACCAACTATTAAATTAAACTAATAATATAGCACCATGATAAAAAGCTTTATTTAAAATTGTAAATTTTTTATTGCAATATAAATTTTCGTAGCAAAATTTATTAGTATTAATCAATTATTTTTTGTGTAATTTATGCACAAGCCTTTTAGAATGCTTTATTAAAAATTGCTCCAAATACATATGTAGATTCAATAATGTACGTAATAAGCTTGAAGTTTAATATTGTTAGAAATTTACTTCTAATAATAGAGACGAAGTAAGTTGTGAAAAGTTGTTTGGATCTCAAATAAAGTTCTCAAAAATTATTATGAACTACTTGATCAAGTAAATTTAGGAGAGTATAGATAAGTATTGGTTCTAATAGAGGGGAATTTTTCCTAAAAAAAGAGATTACCTTGATTGAACAAAAGTTAATATTTAGTTTCCAAGCTCGAAGCCAAGATATAATCCATAAATGCACTTCAAGTTCTATTTAGGAGGACTTGAAAATTATTTAGAATCGCGTGACACATGACATTTAATTGTTACCAAATAACTATCTAATTATATATGTTGAATTATTACTGTATTAATGAATAAATTAATTATAAGTAATTTATAAAATTAATTTAATGCATACATAATTATAATAATTATTATAAATATTTTTACGATTATAATAATTTATAATAAAAATTCAAAAATATTATGTATAATAAAACCATTTGATTTAAGTTTAATAATGAGTTTATGGTTAAAAAAGTTTATAATGTTTTTATTATAATTGCGGATTTTTGTAATACATTTACTTCATTAATAATTAATGAACTCTTACAAATATTATTGCGATTGAAAATAAAGATATACATTCATAGGGCTTAAATTTATGTACTATCTTCATCTTGCTTCTTACTCTTCTAAGAATTAAAATTAATTTATATCATTCAGTGTCTTTTATTCCTACAAATTAATTGAAATATTTAAGAACTATTTTCAGTGTCATTTTATGTATAGATTTAAGAATTAAGATATGAAAATTAAGATATGAATTAATTATTTGAAAAATAAATTAAATATCTTTATATAATTTGGCTCTAGTTTTAAAAAAATAATCGTACAATTTATCAGATCTTATTCACTAAATATAACAATATAGATTTTACACAATATTGATAGAATAATTAATATTCAATAACTTATGGACTGTAATGTAATTGATGTTATCTATAATTTTTTTAATATTGGTATTAGTTGTTGTTCTGAAAAATAATAATATTTATTAATAGAAATAAATATACTATCAAGAATTAATTGCTTAAAGTATATCATTTTTACTTAAACGTTTTTAAAACAGAGTTACTTCAATGTTATTTTATAAGCGTAATATTGATTTTATATTCGTTGTATGCAATTTCACTAAAGTAAGGTTGAGGTTAATTTCATTGGTATTATTCTATTTTTATATTTAGTCTCTTTCATTAGCTTTTAATTTGTCAAATTAAGTTTTTTAACATTTTTAAGCAATTTGAAATTAAGTAATAAATCTACTAAAAATAACTTCAAAGTACGTCTATGTATTGATTAAAATATAAATACTAATTTAGTTAATGTAAATTGTACTATATTATAATTTTTAGTAAACTATTTTAACATATCTTATATCTAATAAAAAAGTTTTTTCAAAAAATAAGAATAAATTTTTTATAAAAATAGTATTTCATTATTAATTTAATTAAAATAAAATACAACTAACACACAAATATACTCGCATATAAACTCATATCAACAGATTTATGTGAATATTTTTATAAACTATGTAATATTATAATATTAATTATAATTTTATACATTTTTATGTTTATATGGCCATAAAATTTTCAGTAAAACAATAGCTTTGTATGAATTTATAATTCATACAATTTTAAATTTAATTGTAAATCAAAATTCATTATTTTTAGTTTCTCATAAAATAAATTAAAACACCTATGTGTACGGTATTTCGAAAATACAATTTTTAAATATGATTCAAGTAATTTTCTTATACTTTAAACAAATAGAAATACAGTTAATAAATAATGATAACTTCACTGGGTTAGTAGAAAATACTTTCTTTCCTTTGTATAAAAGTTTCTATTAATTTATATCACTATAGTTTTCAGTCAAAGTAACTTTTATGACCGAAGTTTTGTGAAAACTACAAATGTCGCTATTTAATGAATATTAATATTATAATATAATGAAATATATTCTAATTAAACCTGTGATGCAATATAGACGTGAACACTATTCAAAATAATCTAAATTTCCACAAATTAATAACCATGTAACCAATAGATCCAGAGTGACATTAATGTTTATTATAATTATTATTTAAAAATAAAGATCTGCCTTTAATATCAGTTAGTAGTTTGCTCAATTTTTATTGTAATAAAGAAATATCTAATAATACTACATAAAAATATTTTAAAATACAAAAAGAAACATTTCTTTGATAAACTTGAAGTTATTCAAGAATCTTTTCAATATTGATTAGTTATAAATATGAGCTGAAATGGATTTGAATAAATATTAAATTTTTACCTATGCTTCTTTGCTTAATTATTAAATATGCAAATTAAAATATTAAATGTTATAATCTTTTTCTCAATTATCAAATAATTTAAATTTAAATAAATAATATTTATATTATTCATATTTTAGCCATTTGAACTAAAAAATAATAAATTCAACATAAATTATTTTTATCAATAAAAGTAAAAAAATTATATTTAAGACTCGAGAAAAATAACAAGTTAAGACTTTACAGGACTAAATATATAGTTACATGAATTTTAAAAAACATTATTTTCCTCCGTATACAGAGAGAAAAGAAAGCATGTTACACAAATATGCTGCAAAATTAATTCAGAATGTACTATTGCATACATTAGCAAGCCAATATTGCACAGTGACCCTTCATTCCTCTCTGAATACGGAAATATCTATAACATACACTTAAAATTTCAGGAAATGTCGATCAAAATCATATTCTCGCCGCAGGTAATTATAGCTGCTTAAAAGTGGACCTCATCTTTACAAGGGATAGAGCTTTTTACTTCACAACAGTATTCATTCCTGGAATTATTCTTGTAACCAGTTCATTCATTACATTTTGGTTGGAGTGGAATGCCGTACCAGCCAGAGTTATGATTGGTAAGAACGAGGCGCTAGTGCTCTATCTATATTATTATTTAGATATATTTGGGTTCAATGTGAATTTAATTTAGTATACAATAGTTTTCTTAAAAATATTTTTATTTTACTTAAATTTTTTAAATATTTTAATATAAAAATACTCTAAAACTGTTTCAGAATTTAAACCTATAATATAAATTGAAATGCTTTTGGAATAATTTTAAGAAATAAAAAATTTTATAATATATTCTTATAATATATTTTATAATATATTTATACTAAATTTTTATTTTATATTTTAAATACATACGAAACTTTAATACCTAAATTTTATAAATGTAGGTGTGAAATTTAATTATTAATATTGAAAATACATTTTAGTTTTAGATTATAGATTCTTTAATAAATTTAAGTCATTCTATAATTCTTCTTTCTCGAAGGTGTCATATAATAATTATTTTTTCACTTTTTTATTGAATAAAGTATAATATTAACGTTTGTATACTATATCTTAACTGAATATTTTATTGCATTTGTGATTAAATATAATATTTGAACAGAAACATGTTTAAAGTTAAGTATGTATTACTGTACAAATGACTTAATAAATTAAATTTTCAGAATATTATATTACTTATCAACTCATTTTTTTAATAAATACAGAATTTTTCAATGGTAAACTACGTTTAATTTCCAGGATAATATTATTTACTTGTTATACATCATGCAGTTTAAAAAAATTTTCAATTGATGTGTTCACTATCATAATCCCATTATGTGCTAATATTTATTAAATGCATCTTCTGCTTTCTTTTTCAATCTTTTTCTTTTTTTCTTCCTGTAAAAATGCATTTTATATCATAATAATTTTATACATTATCTACTACTTTAATCCACCTAATTTCTGAGCTTAGCCGATTCAACCTTGCCTTTATCTACAAAATTTGTAACGTATATTTTAGAAAGAAAATAAAAATTATGGTTCTATTATTCAAAAAAATTCTATTTTTGATTTTATCGAATCATTAATTATGCTTAATATATATGTATATCTTATAATATGGTAAATCTATAGTCTTCAAATGCCTTTTCAACAAATTTTATATATAGACGTTTCCCAAAGATTTTGCACGCTTATTTGTTAGTTAACAATATTATATCACCTATTTATATTGAAGTTGATATGATTGATTCTTTTATGATGCAATTATTCATAGATATACTAATATTATTTCTTTATTTTATTATCAGACAATTTCCTCTTTCCGAAATTGCAACTACCAAGTATTTTATCCGTGCTAAAACTCTGACCTCTATTTATTATAACTTATGCTGTTATGCTGTATAATACTATCGCTTGATTCCTATAATTTGTTTCTATTTTGGTCATAGTCAAAAATATATTCTGAATTCTACGTAGTCACCTTTCTTAATCAATTAGTTTTTTGTCCTCTATTTCATTTTGATGTAATCTTCTTCGATCAGCAGTAGACAACTTAATATTTATTTAACCTTTAATTTCTTTATCTCTTTAGTTTTATTCTTATCTGTTCTGGTGTTTAATTTAGGTCAAATTTTTTTTTTAATTCATAAAAACCTACTTTTTATTATTTTGTATATTAACTGTCTGCCCGTTTATTGCACTTACAAGAACAGTTCAACTGGTATTTCTCATTTTTTAGTTTTCATTTTCTACATGTTTTTATTTCTTTCATAATTCTTAACTTATCTTCTTAACTTAACTATTTTTCTCTTTATTTTACGTAGATATACTTATATTCTTACAATAATTTACAAGTATACAATGCTCTATTTAAAAATCTTCCAATTTTCTTGAAAAAAATCATCATTTAATACAATCAATTTAAGTAGATTAGAGAAATTTTACATCATTTTTTATTTTCAAAAAAGTATATTACGTAATATAAAAATTTTAATAATTCACTAAACGAAGATTATAATTTTCTAAACCTATAATTTATTTCGAAGGTGTAACTACCATGCTGAATTTCTTCACGACATCGAACGGTTTCCGATCAACACTTCCAGTAGTCTCAAATCTCACTGCCATGAACGTCTGGGATGGAGTGTGCATGTGCTTTATCTACGCCAGCCTCCTTGAGTTTGTGTGCGTCAATTACGTGGGCAGAAAGAGACCTTTGCACAACGTCGTATATCGCCCGGGCGAAAATCCAGTTACACAGGTACGTTACCAACTACGGATTGGATGCTGAGACACCACCAGGGCTGTGGATCGCTCATTGCTCTAACACATTTATTTGTGTTTAATGACGTCTCCATCTTTAGTAAAAAAACAGTAAAAAACCTGATAAACTGATTTCTAGGATGAAATACTAAAATGTTCTCTATTTAAACTCAATACTGAGTGTCTATAGACCTTAATTGTCAATAAAAAATATTTTTAATATAAAATATGAAAATATAAACAAATAAAGTTATTTGTTGATATTTTTAAATATATAAAAAACTTTACATTATATTCTTGGTATAATATTTTTATTATTACCAGATTTAAGGCTATTATAAACAATTAATTAAAATCATACATTATTTCATGGCTCACAAAAAAACGAATTTTAATGCATGGATATTTACTTTTATGGATTAAAATTTTAGTAAAAATTTTTAATTGAATATAGTTTATGATTTAATTCAGTTATGATTTAATAATATATAAAGACAATTATATATGTATATAAATTGGTGTTTTGTTTCATTTAAAAAAAATTCTTTACATGTCTCACATCAAATTCATAACAATTATCTACTAAGTCTAACATAATTACGTGTTAAATCAGCTATTAACTTAATTTAATATTTAGAAATGATTAATGATTCAAATTAAGCTGTATTTACAAATATCACGAAGATCATATTTGTATTATAAACATATTATTTACCGTATCTGTATTAAATAAAAAAAAATTATACTTTTATAAAAATTCACAATATTATTTAATGCGACTGTCAAAAAAATAGTTTATATATATCTGTTTTTTCATAATAAATTATATTTATTAGTAATATATTTTTATTTATAATATTTTCGTACCATAATAGTTTAGAAAATATTTAAAAAAACGGTTATTTAATAAAATATATAATGTACTAAGTATTCTGTTCTACGAAAGCCTTAATAAAGAATTTTAGATTTCATAATATTTTTATAATTGTATTTATAAAACAAACTATATTTTATTACAGTATAAAATAATAAAAATAACTTGAAAAGATTTTATAATTTAATGCGATATTTTAAAAAATTATTAACCTTTTTTAGTAACCTGATATTAAAAATTTTAAATCATAGAATTAATAATTTTTGACCAAATTTTAATTAAACAAAGTACATATTTATGGCTAAAATATACTATCCAATCACATTCTATATTTATAAAATTAATTCATTATATTTTATCGCTAAGTTTTAATGAGTAGAATATTTAAAAATTACTAGCGTTTAATATCATATAGAATTAAATCTTTGGTTTTAATAACTCAAAAATAAAACAAATGCAACAAAAACATCATTTTATTCTCTGTTTCACAGTTTTTTATTTTATTCGTTAGTCAAAACTAAAAATGAAAACTTTCATGTATTGCATAGTAATTTAGTTAAAATTTATTTATCTATTATTTAATAACTTGAATAAGCTATTTTAATAAATTATTATTTGAAAATTAATTAAGATGCAGATACTTCAAAAGTTAGAATTTTCTTATTTATGTATATTCAAATAGATATTAATCACAATTTAATTTAATTATTATTGACTAATTAAGACTAATTAACTAATTAAGTAATTAAGGTGATTACAATGTATAATCTTAAAGAAAACAAAATACTTATCACATTTAGTAGTTTCAATACTACTATTTAATATTTCATACGACATTGTATACATTTTGATATTATTCAATCTTTTTTATTTCTTACAATAATACAATTACAATTAAATATTCTTTAAAAAATAACCTAGAATATTTAAAATAATATGATCTATCTCAGTAACTTCTTTTTATTCGTTTTTTTTTAATTCAGTTATCGATTAATAATTAAGGAACTATTACAATGTAAAAAATATCAAATAAGTACATTCATTTATTTATCATCATCTACGTATAACGTCTTTTTTATTTATGTTTTTATAATCTGAGTTAATTATTTTAATTATCACTTAATTAATTTTCACTTTCCTTCTATTCACAAATATTAGAAGATAATTAGCATTTAATTTACATTGTGCTAATAATATTATTACATGTTGGTACATACATGAAAATAAATGAATTAAATAATTTATCGTTGGAAAAGTAATTACTACTTTTGTATCAGTAACAAAATATTTTTATTAATTTTTCTATTAAATTTTATAAAACTTGAATAAAATAATATTTTTTAAAAATGCATGATTTAACATTGGTACTGACTTTATCATTAAAAAATTTTATTCTACTTTTTCACGTATTATTTTATATTGTTATATAGTGATATAATATAATAAATATAGTAGTATAATATAATATTATAATAGTGATATAATTATATAGTGTTATAAATAGTTATTATTTCATTTATAATTTTTGAAATCTCTATTCACTCTCTATGTTTCCTGTTGTTAATATATTTATTAAAAATAATGAATTCATCCATAGATATTTTAAGAATTTTTATAAATACATTTTGTATTAGTGAACATTTGAGGAAATTTTAATCATTAAATACATTCCATTACGAAGCTTAATAATGTAAAATGAGATTGGAAGTACATAAATTATATGAACATATTAAATTTTCAGTAAATAATACATTCTATCCTTAAAACTAAATAAATTTATAAAATAAAATATACAAAGTGTCATTAAACTTATCTAACGTAAGTCTTTTTATACTAAAGTCGTATTAACAATTAAACTAATCCATTTATTAAACCATTTTTTTATTTCTAATATCTAGAATAATGCAATATACATCGTTCAGCTCAAAATTTGATGTATTGCATATTTATCTTAGTTTAAAACTGAAATTTTTTATTTTTGCATACATAAATTCTAAATTAAAATTAAGTAAATTAACATTTTTTTAACTCTTACCATTTCAAATTTCTTCAAACCTTTTATTTTCATTAAAGTACAATAAAAGATCTTATTTTTTTCTTCTTCTAAAGTCATACTTTTTTTACACCGTAATTTTCCTCTTGTATTTAATTGATTTTTATTCTAATTCTCTTTTATAATACTTGATATTAATGAAATGGACTTTACATGTAGTTATAATTTAAGTCGTAAATTAGGAACGTCTAATTCATTTATGTATATTTAAAATATATTTCAACTACATGATTCATGTCTAGTCATTTTTAAACAACTAATTTTAATTTTCTTTAGTTCAAACTTAGGACTTGTTAATAAAAGAGTATTGATAAGAAAAATGTTTTTATTATTCCATATATAATAATTAACATTCTCAAATAATAACATAGCAGAAAGTATCAGGACTTAACGTAATATTGAAACGTTTTTGTATTGTAATCGTTGCTGCTGAAGTACCGTATGCATAATTAGATAAAATTTAAAAGTTATTCTTTGTTAAATAATTTATTTATGAAGAAAGTGTAATGAAATTATCAATGAAACTTGAATTTTACCGACATACAATTGACAAATCAATTGCAGAAAAATCATAAATTTTGAATGCTGAAAAAGAAACTCAAATTCTAACAAAAATTTATAACCATAAAGATAAAATATCTTTCAATAAAATAAATAGCACAGATTTAACACTAATGTAACACTTGACATATTAAGGGAGAGCAGTTGTTTGTGACGCAATGGATGATGACTTTAAAATCTAGTAGTTTTAGAGGATATTTACAGATAGCAGATGAAAGGTAGAAGTTGTCTATAGTTGGCTAAAATTTTATTTAAAAGTACCTGAGATATTGAGACTCCATGTTAGTCACCTATCAAACTTTATTAACAAAAGTGGCTCTACCGATGTTATGTAGACCTTTACCAACAATAGCAGAAAGCCTGTGATGCCTACTGAAGTGAATTGATTAGGAATCACTTTGCTTCCTAATAGTAAGTCTCCATTTATAAAATCAACTTATTAAGTTACATAAGTATTTTATAATATACAAGGAATACATTGAATGGGATCAAGAATTCAAGGCTATCTATAATGAATGTATTAAATAGTAGGAGATTATATAGATTGAATAACGTCCCGGATCCATATCTAACTTTAATACTTCGATTTCAAAGATAGGAACAAAGTATTCGTATGAAGTAATACAGGAAGCCTACGGTAAAGCTTTATAAAGTAAAGCTTTATAAGGTAAACCTATACCAGACCCGATCAAAGGCTTTTTTAGCAGCGCCTGCGATGCTTTCTATGTTATCGTTTTTTTCAGTCTCTATTTATATTATTTTTATAAATACACTCTCTTATTTTATCTTTGATCCTTATGCAATTTTGTATCTATTTTCGATTTCACGAAATTTTATTTAAGAAAATAAAACTTCGTTGACTCTTCTTACTTTAAAAATTCCTAAATTGCTTTCGTTATTTATTATTTCGTTATTTATTATTATTTCATATTTAACGGTTTTTAAACTCTTTTCTAAACTTTATAGCATTTATTATGTCATTTATACGTAAAATGTTTTAGCTATTGCATAATCACAGAATCGATTAATTTATTTATACTTAGATTGTTTAGTTTTTAAATATCGCTTCTCATGCGAGTGGTACAGTTAATCATAAATAACTCTTTTTAGTTTGTTATATAGTTTTATTAACTGTATGGTCGGATTTCTTTTTCAACTTTTCAAAGATATATTATTTTGCCCATGCTTCATCCGACCCTAGCATAAAAAACCTCTCGCGGTCTAAAAGGATGAAAAAGTCGTTAATTCTACATTATGTTGCAAATGAAAATGCATTCTACTTTCATTTAATATTTTTAAATGGGTCTTAAGAATTTCCATCAGTTGAGCTAATACTTCTTTCAAATAATATTAATATAAATAATCGTGTAGCTAATAAATAACTGACAAATGTTCACTAAGTTTGCAAATCTACGTGCTCCATTCTAACGCATCTTATGCATTGTAATTTATAGATCAGAATTCTTGTCTTCTGTTCTATTCAAGTTTTCGCATCACATCACGACCCACCAGAATGCTGATATGCCCAGATTATATGGCATACCATTGAGAATAAATTTTTTGTAGAACTGCGTTCATCGATAAATCGCGGTTTTCTTTCGGTAAAATGCTCCAAGGAGAAAAATCATACATATTTAAAATACGTATTTGAGCATAGCGAAAAAATAGTCAGTGAGTTAAAATTCAATAGAGTGAAAGAGAGAAATAGTTAGAGAAAGAGAGAGAGAGAGAGAGAGAGTGAGAGTAAAAATCTAACTGTAATAAGAAAATGAATGTGATGCCTACTGAAAGAATTGATTAAGAATCACTTTGATTCCTAATAGTAAGTCTCCATTTATAAAACCAGAATCAAAACACAGAAAAAGAGAAAAAGAAACTTCTAGAGAAAAGTTTAACCGAAGAAAATTGGGTTACTCACATATGTACATTTATAGCGTTACTTTTTTACCTGCAAACCTATTTGTCATATTCAGACGAAAATCTTATACATTTTCAGCAATTATAATTATTTAGTTGTATTGCTTCCTCTTTGAATTATCTCATTAAATATTACTTTTCCTGAATAATAATTATATTCAAAACGTAATAAGGTATGACAACATTATTCTGAAGCTGCAGTATCTAATAATTAGACATTTTTTTACAAAATTACCTTTATTTATTATTAATCATAATTATTGTTTATTATGATTAATGTTTCACAAATATTACAAACATAATTTTATTTTTAATTTTAATCTTCATATATATTAATACTTTTTTAATATTTTAAAAATAGATTAATTGTATAATATTATATAAAAACAATTATTTTAGCACAATTTTTTCTTCCGTCCTCTATAAGCTTCCGAACAAAATATTTATAATAACATATAAGGAAGATTTTTCAGCTGATTAGTGTCGATTAATTTATTCTAAATTACATATTGCAGGCTTAAAAGTAACCATATATTTATATATATATATTTTTTTTTTTCGATTTTAATGGATTAAAAAATGTTTATAGTTTAAGAATAAGTTATTTCATTATTTATATATAAAAAGAAATATGTATTACTAGGATTCCAGATTTTATGAAACATACGAAAAGGTTTCTGAATTTGAAAGAAAATTATTCATATTTCGAATTCTTTAATATTCTTCAATAATGTGAAATCAATAGAAAATAAATAGGTGATCATAAACTAAAAAATATTCTAATATTATGTAATATTAATAATAAGATATTTATATTGTACAATAAAATAAAATATTAGATTATTTTATAATTTAAATATAGTATTAAATCACAACGTGAAGATTATAAATGTCAATTTTTAGAATGTTTCTATTTGATAAATGATGTATTCCTAAATAAAAACCTACATTATAGGCATTTTTATTTTAAGAGCCTTAAATTACCAAATAAATTATATCGACACTTGACACCTCTTATTCTTACGCTGTTATTAGATACATCTAATTGTATTATTATGATATAATTTTTGCTCTACTTAGTTATGTACCTTACATAAAATTTTATGTATATTTTAAAATCTAATTAGTAATTTATACTATTTTAGCAATGAGTTTAATTATTTTACTTATTTAAATTTTAATTTTATCAATATGTTTTATTAATTATTTATAAAAAAAATATGTATCAAGTAAAATTTCTATTTTGTTCATCGGATAGGTAAATTAACAAAAAGGATTTATTAAATTCTATATTTTTAAGCATTTTCTGTTAGTTTATTTCAGATAAAAATTTGTGCGTTTGCTTTGAATACTGAAAAATCTATTTGTTATTAATAATTATATTAATTATAATATACTTGATACCTAAATGATCTAATACAAAATAACTAAATTTTTTTCAAATTAACTTTTTTAAATCTTCTTCGATATTGAAAAATATAAACATTAAATTCAAAATATATTACAAGTATGAAAATTACTTTTGATCAGTTATCTATTATACTTTTTGTAAAAAATTTTCTTAGATACTTAATCAAAACAATTTATTTTAAAACGAGGAACTACTTAAATCTTTAATCCATATTTTTTCATAAATATAATTAAAATTTAATTCTAAGTAATTTCATGAATAAATCATTCTTATAATTATAATATAAATTATAATGATATTATACAATTCAAGTGCTTCATTAAAATAAAAAATTATAAAATACTGTATTATGATTCATGCAGGAAATGATTAGAAAACTAATTTTTCAAGGAAATTTTACGTTGTCAATTATTTATATCGTTAATAATTTTACATCAGTATTGGTAAATATTATGCATGTGTGTGAACATTTTACTGTACTACACTTTTTAATATTAACAAAGTGTGAACATTTTTCTCTTTTCCTATAGTGTGTTTAATTTAATCATGTATTTAATGTATTTTGTAACTAATTTTGATATTTCATTATATTTTTGTTACATTTAATTGATATATAGCATATGACACTTCAGAAAACTGACGGCCACAAGGGAAAGCAGAAACAAATCTGCAACAAAATAGGCAATAAGATTATTTATATTCTCACTCACGAGCAGGCAGTAGATAAATACGTCAAAAATATAAGTGCCAGAATGACAAAGAGATAAGTGAAGAAGACAAGGCGGAATCAATTAATTTTGCTTAATTAATCGAAGTTGAGGTCAGATGTCCCATGTTGGAATATTATTGTGAAGCATGCGATTAAAATAATTTCTGTTTTTTGGCAACAATTCTTTTTGGCCCTTGAGCAAAAATATAAATTACGAAGTGAAAAATGACGAAAATCATGAGATATACTAATCAATGCAAAGCAAGTAGACGAAAATGAACTTTAATATGAAAATAGATATTTATATAATACATAAAATTAAGCGCGTTTTACAAAACTTGAGTGCTATACAATAATGTTAAAAAATGGGCCATCTGGCATAACAAATTAAGTTCATACCGTACCATGTGTAAAACAAAAAAAATCAAATCTGTTTGCATCCTAGCGTTTCTGTACTTTTTATATATCCCCACGTTAGTGTTATATTTTGTCCAACTTTTCCAAATTTTCTGAACATATCTTTTTGATCCGTTTTCTCTTGATACAAATTAGCCCTACACGCTTTCTTTTTCTTTCTTTTTTTCTTTGTCAATTCTCACGTAACTCTTTGATGTATTTTTCTGACATTTGCTTACAAACATAAATAGAATTAATTAAATTGACAGTCCTTAACTGTTACTTAAGAAAGATTCATAGAACGTAAGAAGTATATAATGAGTTGTCAAAACTATTTACAATTTATAAATTAATTTTTGTCTATTGTGCAAGACAGCTCAAATTTGTTACATCACCTACTTTGTATATTTATTATATTAATTTTACTTTTGAAAAAAATTTACATTCACATTGAACTATTTTTATAGTATTGAACTTTTTTTATAGTTGTATTTATTAAGCACATAGAGTTGTTGTTCTAGCATTAATATATTCATAATTAATCATAAATAGTGAATAAAAACAGTTAATATTTTTAAGTATAATTAAAAATTTAATTATTTATTTTCTTATACAAAGAACGTGTTTTTAAATTTTAATACTATTTATTGTATATTTTCAGGATATGGTAATTTGAGTTAAATAAACAAATCATATTTAACTATAAAATCGGCTTTTATTTAAAATTATTATTGAAAATAAAATTTATATTTCATTAAGAAAAAATATAGATAACATTTATTATATTTATTTTTTTCTAGTATAAAGGCGCGAAAAATATATTTAAAATAATTTGACATTTTAAAATTTTATAAATATTAAAATTATTTTAGGAAACAATTCTATTAAATAGCTAACACTATCAAAAAAATTATATTACTAAATGTTTAGTTGTATACAGAACAAATAATGCAAAATTTCAAATTTTATAAAATACAAAATAAAAAATTTTTTTATGATTTTCAAATCTATACAAGAAATTTATAAGGTTTCAGTTTATTAAAACAAATCTTTAATCATATTTTATTATTTTAAAACAATAGCAGTGCACTAAGTAAATTATTTTAAAATATTTTGTTTTATATCATAATTTTGTACAATTAGAATAACGTTCTCTGAGTAGACGCATTTAGTTAGTTAACGTTAGTTAGTTAAAGAATGCAAACATATTGTCTTATATTAATTTTTTATTTTTTACATAGTTTAAAAAGATTCTATTTTTTATCTTCTCAAAAACTATTACAAAGTTTTAATTAAATTAATTCAAGTATATGAAATTTATATGCAGATAAATTTATATATATATATATATAAATAATATAATATACATAAATCAATTCTTGTCAATATTCATGAAAAACTTACTATAACAAAATTTTTTATTATTCTACCCAATATTTTCTAAAGAAAAGTGTAGGATATATTTTAAAATTAAAAATTAACTAAAATATATTTTATAATTTAGAAAATTTTCAATTGATAATAAAAATCTTAAATTTTTTACTATAAATTATTTAAGAAGATTTTATGTAAATTTTTTAACAATAAAACAAAAACCTCTGAAAACATTTGAACAACCAATTTTAAATATACAGTTTTGAAAAAAAAATAAAATTTTTAAAACTAAATTTTTAACTTTAACAGATTAGAATTTTCAGAATATTTGCCATTATTTAGAAATATCAAGTTGATAAAAATATTATTTAGGAGTGATATCTTTATCACCATTGTATTTTTGTGATGATCAAGAGATTAAACGATATTATTGTGGGCAGCTGTAAACAGGCAGTCTTTTTTCATTATAATAATAATTATTTATATAACACAAATTAAACACAATTATAAAGACAATATTTATAACTGTAAAAGTAATATTATAATCTAGTAATTTCATAATTCTCATAATTTTCAGCAATTTAATATTAAATATTGCAAACTAAAATATATCTAAATCGAGTATTGTTTTTCTACTTGAACAACACTCCTTACTATGGCTCAAACTAGTTATATTCAAACCTTCAGTGATAGACTAAAAAGTGACACATTAAAAATTTATGTGTGAACAATCCTTAAATCGATATTCAACTTAATTTTTTCATAACATATAAAAGCGTATACCGTAGCGTATATCTAGATTTAATGTCAAGTGGATATCTTTTACGTAATCGGTGAAAATATTATAAAATAATATACTGTTTTTTGAAAATAATTTTTCACGTTTTCTTTCACTTATGATTTATTCCACTTTTTATTATACACTTTTATTACCAAATTTTATTAAATGATTCCTTCATCGATAAGTTTTTCAAATTTTATAATAAATCACATTTTTTGTAATGAGCGCTAATTAATAGTCATATTTTTCTTTAATATATATTTTAAATAAAAAAGTACTAATATAATTTATATTTTATTTCAAAATTTTATCCTTTAATAAAAAAATTTCACTGACTCATAAGAATAAAATCATTGATTAATTTTTTAATAAAATCGTTAAAAATCACATAATGAGACACGCTTCAAAAATCACTTCATTGTAACATTAGATATATATTCCAACAAATTTTTTATAAAATTTATTAGCACTCAACCTTAAGATTTAAAAAAATTATTAATTAATAAAAATTATTTCTTGAAAATATTGTGTAATATCTTAATACTTCATTACTGCTAAAATAATTTTTAGCTATAACTTTGTTAAATATTCTAATTGTACTTAAAATAATATTGGCATTTAAAATGGTTTGTAGTATTTTACGTTATTCGATATATTAATAGGGAATAAAAATTAAAATGGCTATTAATTTTGAATAAATATATTAATTATGTATTCTAAATAAACGGATCTATTAGTTATGATTAAAATTAAGATAATTAAACTAATATTAATATTTACTGATAAAATAAATTTAATTATGTATATTCAGAATTTTGTTTATATAAATATGTAATTAAAAATATACAAACAAGAAAAATAGAAAAATAAGATAGTTCTTCAGATATAATTATTTCTCTATTTCTTCTATTTATTCCCCTTCACTCTCTCTCTCTCTCTCTCTCTCTCTCTCTCTCTGTATCTTTTTTTCTTTTATTTAATATTTTTGGATACTTTATTAAACATTAATCTGTGTATTTTTTCAATTTTAAACTTAGAATCTTCATGTTGATATTTATTTCAAATATAATATTAATTGATTGAAAATTCTAATTTGACATTCTTTCATATTTCAACGTAAGATATTATTAATTAAGGGTCATATTGATTAAACAATAATTTTTGTTAAAAAATTTTTTTTTATTAACAAATAATATAAACTTATGTCTTATACATTAACTACTTTTTATTATATAAAAGTTGTTGTGCTTTTTTTGAAAGAATAAAAAAAATTTCCAATTCCAACAAAAACTAATCGTGAAATATGCCTTTTATTTTATCTTGAAAAAATTTTCCTAACAAAATATTAAAATATGTTTTTTTAAGAAAAGGTAACTTCAGTAAAATTGAAGGACGTCTTATTATATTAATAATCCAATTTATTATCAATTTATTGCTTTTTCATTTTATTAAATACTTTTCTAAATATTAAAATATACACAATTACTTTTTAAAATGATAATAACAATAAAAATATTTTTCTTCTTATAGTATAAATTATATTAGAAGAATAACGCAATAACATTATTAGCGATTACATCAAATTATAAAATTTTTTCTTTAATATAATTTTTAGTAAAACATAAAAAATAAAAAAAAATTAAAGAAGCAATAAATGTATAAAATTGACTAATGTTAAATTATAATATAATTTTATATTCTTTATATTAATTATAAAAATTTAATTGATGAAATAAGTTTTAAATACAATAATAATAATAATAATAAACTTAAATGACTTTTATTAAAAGATTTTCATATTTTTGAAACTACGTTGATAAAAATCAGTTTAAAATAAAAATAAACAAAATGTATTTTTAAATAATGAAATAATTATTACTCATCAGTCATACTAATAATTCAAAATCTTATAAAACCATAATAAATAATTCAAAAAAGGAAAAACAAGTTTAATAAAAGATAAATACATAGAAAAATAAGAGAAATAAAACTTATCGTGATTAGGAAAACGTATCGATGGTGAAATTTTGGTGAGTAAGCCTTTTTGTTTGGTGTCTGTGATGTTACAGCGACTTCCAGCAGTACTCAACCGGATAGGAATTATATTGGCCAGCCCCCTGGTAAGATCCCCTCTAATTTCATCTCTTTCTTTCACTTAGTCACTCTCACGCTCTTTGTCTCCTTTTTATATATTTGCCTTTTTAAATTTCTCAATTTTTAAATTTCATAACCGATTTCATAACTGAACGTAGCTTTTTTGTTGGTAAAAATTAATATTATATTATAATATTAATAATATATTATAATATTGTGGTTCTATATTGATGCCACAAAATTTGAATTAATTTTTTTTCTCAATTTCTGCAACTTACTTCTTCAAGTAAGTTCTGCACTAAATTATTTTTCTTCAAAAAAGCAACGTACATGTTTGTTCTAAAGTAAGCGTGAAAAAAGTACATATTCATCTAATACTAGATTTTTTATTATGTTTTCTATTTCTATATATTTTCGAAACTTTTCAGCATCAGCGTTGATTCTTCTTCAGTGATCTTTATCGGCTTTGTTGTATATTATTTTTCATATCTTGAATTTATTTCAAATAGTAATTCTGCATGAAGAATTTAGCATGTTAAATAAGGTGAATTGCGCTTTCCTAATATGATACATGCTTTATCAACGCATTTTACACATTTACTTTTTTATTTTTCTTTATTTATCAATTTATTCGTAAAAATTTTAGAAAATTTTTTTATAGTGTTAACTTTAAAAATATATACTGAAAAATAAAAAAATTTCGATAAAATTCTCATTAATTGTGTATGGATTTTATGAAGTTTATAAATGTTATGGATTATTTAATACTTATTTAGATTTTATAATTTCACCCTACCGCAGTAATTCTAAAATTAACTTTCAAGTAAGGTGCATTTTTAAGTAATTTCCATAATTCATTAATTGACTTTTGGAAATATATACAAAATGATATAAATCAATCTTTAGTACATTTAAAAAATTTTAGAATGAAGCAAATGAGACGGAAAGTGAACTGTGATTTCTAATTTCATAGATGAAATAATAATAATCATTATATACTCTAATATTTATCTAACAATTTCTTATGCACATTATTTCATAGCCTATAAAAAGTTATGACAATTAAAATATATTTATATATGTATCCCTGTACTAAAGCTTTATAAGATTTGTATATAATCTATGTAAATCTACTTTGAAGTTATATTAAAGAACTGAAAGAATGTTTATGAATATACGTATAATATTTTTTATATTTCATTGTCTTAATTAGTTTATAATTTACCTTAAATTACTCAACTACGTAAACATATTAAGATTAATATTTAATTTTAGTTTTTTTAATTAAAATATTCTAGTCATTTAATATATTCAGTATTGTATTTATTTATCGATCCATCCAAAATGAGTATTCAAAATTCCGAAAAATACTTGATAAATGTTTTTTGGAATTAATACTTAATTAGAAGATAAATGTAATATATCAAACACATATTGATCTAAGAAATACTACATGAATTTTTTTTTAACAAAATAAAAAGAAATTTTATTAAAAACATTTTTTTTTTATTTGTGAATATCAAATAATATATTGCAACCCGTAAAATTAAAATACTTATTAATTATTATAGCTAAAGATTTAAGCAGTAAATTTCTATAAAATTTTATTCTAAATAACGAAAATAACGTATTTCTAGCGATATTAAATGCTTAAGTTCTATTTAAAATATATTTTTTATGAAATATAAATGTAGAATTTTTTTTTAAAGTCGCAGAAATACTTCTATATTTCGTTATATTTTGAAAATGTAAGAAACAAAATAATGATCTAAAATATAATAGAATCAATTATTATTTGTTAATATATTTTTCAAAAAATTAAAGCATTACTTTGTTTACTATTTTAAAAATCAATTATATATTTTCTAAAAGTTATAGTAATTAAAATATATATTATAATAGAACTTAAACGTACACATAATTTAAATATATTGTGTACTGAAAATAAAAATTAAAATGAAATAAGTAGCAAAAATCTTATTATTATAAAGAAAAAAATTTTTATAGAATTATATACATAAAATATGAATATATTTTACATCTACATTTTTTATTATAAATTAATAATTTTATTTTCTTTTTATTAATATCATGTTGAAATTATGTTGAAAATTTATGCTTATATAACATGTGTACACGCATAAATAAATATACGTGACATATATAAACTGAAACAAAAGTTTATATGTTTATTAACATATATAGAAATTATACAGTATTTTATTGAAATTTAATGAATTTAATTATTTACAATGTATTGAAAATGTATATTTATATTCAGTGACACAATATTGTATCTCATTCGAAAACGACTAATAATATATATTTTTAAAACTAATCTAAATATTGCAGTATGTTAATATTAGTTCAATATTAAAAAATTTTTTAAATATTGTAAAAATAAAAAAAGCTGTCACTTTTAATTAATTTTTATTTAATTTATATTATTAAAAACTTTAAGTATAGTTTTTGGTATATGAAAAAACAATAAATGCATGAACAACACTGCTAATAATAATAAAAATGCTACTGTGAATATAATAGTTTATTCAGAGACTAAACATAGAAAAATTCTAACCTTGTTTTAGATCATTTAATTTTCATCTTCATTTGAATTTTAAAAAATTATTCATTTATCATAGTGATCCATCTTATATCTACGAGTCAATGAAATCCTAAAATATATTATTAAATAATTCCTTCATTTAAACCTCATAAAGTTTTTCTTTTTAACTATTATACTAGATTTCAGTAAATTCAAAATTAACGTTTTTTTATATTGAATTTTATATGTAAGCATAACTATATAGTCCACTTATTGTGTATTCAAGTCTTTACCTAATAAACTCATTGCAAATGTGCGTAAAAATTGCTAGCTATATTACATGTAAAGTTCTTTATGTAAACTTCTTTCAATAACTTTTTTAGTGGGTGTAATTTCCTATTATTTAATATATATTTTTTTTAATACAAATTTGGTAATTTTATGCATTATATATCTACGAAATATAGTTCTTTAATATTACTGTCATGTAAATAATTATATATTAGCATTTCAATAGACAAGTTTTCTTCATAAATTTTTTCAGAATTGATATTTTAAGAGTAAGTAAGATTTAAAATTGTCTTTTATCTGTATATCATCAATTCTATTTTCAGCTTATGATTAAGAAAATATCTAGATTTTATTCTGGAACCATTTTTTCTCATTTATTGTGAATTTCTTCGGTTCTAGTGCTTATTTAAACTATATTTAGTACACTTGAATATACATTCATCAATTATAAACATTATCAATTTTATGTTTACTGAGATTATTATAATTCTATTTTTGTGTACTAAATTTTTTAAATATTTTCAAGCAGCCTACACTAATCGTTTAAATATCAACTATACACTGCATACTAATAAAGTAATTAGTGATATTTTTCATTCAATTTCTATTCTTTTCTTGTAAAAAATAAACAGTATTTTATGGTATCTTATTTTATTAATTTAAAAATAAATATTTTATAATTTAAATTTACGTAAATAGTTATTTCAAACGATAATTTTTTCTCGTTGAATTTTATTGAATAAAAAGTTTTAAATCTCAATTTTTTATCTTTTAAAAAGATTAAACAATTATTATAAATGCTTAGAAATAGTTTATTTTTTCAAAACAGTTTTTTCTAAGAATTCAACATGTTGTATTCGTAAGGAATTTTAAATCTCAATATGAACATAAGATTACGAATAACTTTATAGAAATATTCCATAAGTATTAATAAAATTAACTTATTATTAATAAATTATTATTAATAAAAATTAATATTATTAATAAAATAAGTAAATATATATTAAGACTAATGAAATCAAATAAAAAAATTTCATAGACTATGTAAATAGTAATTAAATTTAAGGTTAAAATATAAATATTTTAATGTTGTAAAATTTGTATAATTATGGTTTATATCATATTATTGGTACAAGTTATTATATTTCTAATTCACATAATTGTGAGGACAGTATCATTTTACATTTTAAAGTATATTTTATCTTAATATTTATATTACATTGTATTAATAATGCTGAAAAATAAAAGAAAATATATTTCAAATATAAATATTCGAATTAAAAATATAATTTAATGTACCAATTTTTAATTTAACTTAAAATAAATCATATTTTATAAATAATGTTTACATATTAAAAAGAAACATAAATAATTTAAAATATACACTTTCAATACTATTAATTCTAAATTGAATATAAATAGTCTAACAATAATTTACGATAAACTAAAAATAAAAATGATGGAAACTATTCAATAATATATTCTGGAATTAATAATTTTATACTTTTAAAAGCAAATATGAAAAATCTTAGAATTTTAGGTTTATAATACTTTAACATTATTAATCATTTATAGGAATACTAAAAAAAACTTTTTTTGTAACACTCAAAAATAAAATTTTTAAGAATTTGCAAAAATGGTCATCTAAAAATAAATTATTATAAAATTAACACAATATACATAAGTAGGACATCTTTTGGGTAGAAAGATGAAAAATAAATATTTCATATAAATACTTTTAATTTATGATTAATTTTAATATTTGTTCAAGTATGCATTTTTATTAATTTTTAAACATCATTTCTTCTTAAAACTAAAATTATTGGGTAGCCTGGGAGAGGCTTTGCTGAGTACACAAGAGAAGTACATTGAATTTCCTTTATCGCTGGCATGATTTCGCACTTCAAACCACTTTTATTCCTGACGTATGCTTTGCTATGTATTAACGTAATAGCTACTAACGAAGCCTATAGCCGCACTATATAATAAACATAAAAAAATAATGTAACGCTATAGACAATACTGTTTAAATAATTAAAAACTTAATCTGTCAATAATGAAAAAGAAAACAAATAAACAAAATAATACAATGAAACTACTGAATAAAATCTATTTACTAATATTTTATTTCTCAATAAAAATTATAATTATAAAAATTATAATTTGTTTTATAAATACAAATGATTATTTTAAAGAATAATTGATATATGATTTCCAAACCAGTTTTTCTATAATTATTTTTTCAAACAAAAAGTTGCGTTTTGTAGCTTTTAAATTTTTTTATACTATCCAATATAAATTATTATTATAAGAATAGAATTAAATACTTATTAAATATACTGATATTTTATGATTTAAGAGTTTATGAATATCAATTGAAATGAATCATAATTTATTCCATTTATAGTTTATGATCATAAATGTAAAAATCTCTCTATCATGCCTTTATTATAGTACTGAAAATTGCTTTGCAAGTATATCAACTAATGCTTACTGTAGCATATACATATATGAACCATTTAAGCTTAATATAACCACCACGAATACTTTATTGATTTATTATTACATTTGACATTGCACATTATACATGTATTTAAATGTATAGTGATTAATCAGTTAATTTTAATGAAACTATTAAAAAAATAAATAACTATTTTTCTATAAGTTTAACTGAAGTAAATATTATATCAGCCTGTGCGGTATTTTTTAAGCATACCTTATTTAAAAATATTATTAAAATTTAAACAATTAAATAGAATATGGTATGTAGATCATTAAAATACTTTGAAACTAATTTATTTCATAAGAAAAACTAGTTATAATAATTATTTATAAAATCATAAATATATATATAATAATTTTAATATACCGAGAAATAATATTTAATGTTATTCAAAGGATTTATTATGTTGACATTACATATTCTACCATAATCAAACTCCTTAAGAAATTTTTAAATATTTATAAATATTTTAAAAAATAAAAACTGAAACAAAAATTCAAATGCTCGTTTGATACGCTTACAGACCCAACAATAACTATATATTGTTTACGTTTAAATTCCAATTTATACATGATAACATTATTATAATAATATAATCAAACAATATAAAATTAATGAATTCATGTATTATATTAATTTTGTTTATATTAATTATTTATTATGTATGTAATACATTTTCGTCTTAGTACGTGTGATTCAAACGTATCTAAGTACATAACATACCAACTGTATTTATTAACTTACAAATCACTCGATGAACAGAGTTTGCTAACTAAAAAGATAATTATTATAATTTAATAATAAAAAAAGTTTCAAAAAACTATTAATAATTATCTTGACAACTAATATTTAATAGATGTATACGTGTATAAAATAATTGAATATGCTAATGAATCTCGAATTGATTAAATCCAATGATACTAGTATGAAATATAGATTAAAATTATCAAAAACTGATCGTTAATAAAATCTTAATTGTAACTTTGTATATGAAAATTTGGAACAAAATTGTGATATCCACATTGTAAATCCTTTATAATTTTCAGTTATTAATCACATAGATATAAATTTTTTTTAGTATATCGCATTAACTGATATAATAAGATACAATATATAAACATCAATATGCATATACATACGTATTTACATGCATATATATATATATTATTAATATTTAAGTTTCACTGAATACAAATTTTAAACTGATACGAACGATCCTCTTTTAATCTTTAAGTTTTGTGTATATATAAATATATAATAATATAAATATAAATATATTAAATATTTCTGTTTATACATGTATATCAAAAATAAAATATTGTTCAAGAGCAACAGTAAAACAATAATAAATACTGATTTAAATAAACATAAGTTTTTATTTTGTTGAAAATAATGTTTACTGTATTCTTTATGAATAAACGACATTTTAATAAAAAAAATGCTGCTTACGTATTTGTACAGATATCTATAAATTGACTTTTAATTCAATTTTCTAAGATTTACGTTAAGAAATTCATTTCGATTCAAAGGGAAAAGATTGTTTAAATGTTTTTTTAATAATTAATAGAATAATGATCTATTAATTATTTTCTTCTTATATTTTAAATTAAGTAAATATAAATATTACTAATTAGTAATTATTTTATTGTTATAAAAGAAAATGTAGTATACACATATTTTATAAATAATAGAATATTTTTTAAAGTTCGTGAATCATTTAAAATCATTTATTTTGTGTACATCGGCTGTTCCCGTATGCAAAAAGAAAAAATTATTATATGCATTTGAAGTATGTTAAATTTAACTAAAATTAATATATTTATATGGAGAAAATGATAATTATTTTTGTATTATTGTCAGCTCTTGATTTATATAAATAATAACATCGATATAAATACTAATGTACTTATACTTTAAATTGTCAATTAATGATTAATTATAAAATAATATATATTAACAAAATATATATAAGAAAGACAGAATTAAAAAAAAATAAATTTTAAAAAATTGGATCGCTCGTCGGTTTTATATATTATTGTGAGATTCTGCCATGAAGACCCTGTCGCAGGGAAAAAAGAAGAGAGAGGCTGGTGCGGGACCAAATCCTGGTAATGGGCCCAACGAGATCGTTACTTGTACAAATTGCGGTCCAAATCCATGTACTCATACAGCAAATAATGGCTGTGCAGCCGAGGTATTACCATTAATAAAGATTTACGTTCTAATCATTTTAAAATAATAATAATTCATGTAGTCAATATTAAAATATTAGTTATCATAATTACGTTTACATAAAAAATAATATACTTTACCTGCAGATATTATTTTATAAAATCTTCACAAACTATGCAATATATATTATGTTTTAAGCAGGTACGGAAGAAAGAGCCACCACATCCAATACGAGTAGCAAAAACAATCGACGTTATAGCCAGGATCACTTTTCCCGCTGCGTACTTTGTATTTCTCACCTTCTTCTTCATCCACTATAAAGGTGTTTCCTAGAACCAAGCCCTTCAGTTTGATGAGGAATCTCTACTACCAACAGAATAAGCTTAGCCAGCTTAAGAAGTTTTAATTAAGCGATAAAGTTGAGGTGATACGGGAACTACTACTTCGCTTGATAGGCGAAAATGATATTATAAATTTTCGAAAAATAAGTGAAGAAGAAATATTTACTGAAGCCAAATTCATAATGATGTGCGAATAGTCTTAATATGCATAGGAATTAATTCGTGAATTTACATATATATCATTTATATATAGATGTATTAAAAGAAAAGACAAAGGAATAGGAAAAAAAGAGTGAGATAAATCAGTACATATATAAATAAATAGGATAATTAATAAACAGACTAATTAATAAATAGGCAGAAAAAGAGATATAAAAATGGATAAATATGAAAGTAGGTTCATTAATTGAAATATAAATGAATAGATAGTAAATTAAATGTATAGATTATTATAAAAAGAGTTAGGTAGAGGGAGAGAGAGAGAGAGAGAGAGAGAGAGAGAGAGAGAGAGAGAGAGAGAATAATGGTAAAAATATAATAATTATACGTATATTTCAAAGTTTAAAGACTTATAATTATTATTATGTAAATGATGATTAGTCCTGACATATTATTATATCATCATTATAGATATTATTTGTATTAATAATATGTAAAAATCTTCATTATAATTATTACAGTTTTTATTATCATATTAATATAATGATCGAAATGAGAGGAATTAAATACTCATAATTTTTTAAAGCTTATTATTTATTGTTATCCAATCTATTGTTACTCTATATTGTCGGCTAGGATAAATAGATAAAGCGTAAAATAAATGTTATATATAAAAATGGTGAAATATGTACTTAAAGAACATCTTATCCACGTGTGCTCAAATTGTTTGCATACAGAGAATTATGAAAGTATATGAAAGATAAATAATAATACCCTTTTGATGATGCAATCACTTATTAATATAATAAGGAATAATACCCGCAAATCAATTAACTAAATTATGTATTTGTATTCGTCCGCGTATACCTGGCGTGTGTGTATCAGTATAAAGCTATATGAATGTTTTTTTCAATTTTCAATCAAACAATATTCGTAGAATTGTTCTTTTTGCACAGTTATGCATGTCTTATACTTTAAATATTGAAGAACAATTATATACCTTGTTCTCATTGGTGTTTTATACACTCATATGTAACCAATAAATTATAAACAAGGTGTTAATTAAATGTTTATCAGTACTTACGGTATGCATTAATTATGTACATGCATAATTTTATTTTAAATATTACCTTAACAATATTTAAGATTTTTATGAATTTTTATTTATATTAATCAATATAAATACATATTTTTTCAACACTTATTTATAGATTACATTTTACAATTTTTCAATAATTCATTATATTTATTTCCGTACGCTTCATGATTGCATTGATTTCAACGTCTGAATATAAAAGCTTTCTTCAGCTGGTGTGATTTATTTAAAATATCTGTTTATTATAAAGTAATCCTTTTACAATTTTATTTTACTTTACGATATCAAAAGTTTATAATTATATTTTATTGTAACCTTACATCATATTACTATAGAAAAATCCATATAAATATTTAAATTATTTTGACAATAATATTGATAAACAGGGAAGTATAAATTATTAAAATCATTATGTAAATTTTTATAGTCTCGTTGTATTCTCATTAAAACAAAATTATATTTTTAAAGTAAAATTTAGATAGTATAATATATTATACTCAATCAGTAAATACATCTAGTGATTACAATGTGATAAATGAATTTATTCTAAGATTAAGATAGTCTTATTCGAGTTCATTAAAAAATGAACAGGATTGTTTGATAATTTCTCTATTAATTTATGTATTTTCTAGTATCAAATAATTCGTTAATAATAAGTATGAAAAATATATAAAATTGTACTAATTAAAAATTTATATTATTATTAACGGAGTTATTACAATTTTTCACAATTTTTAAATAGCTAAAGCTTTAAAAATTATCAACAATACGTATACATTAATTGAATTATTGATTCTATAAGCGATCAAAAACCGTTTGATGTATATATCTTGACTGAGCTATAATATAATTTTTCTATTAGTAGACACTATCGAAACAATTGCACTTAATTAAAAATAATAAATTATTAGACAGTTTATAAATTCGCTTAATAAATGAATAAACTGTAATAGTATTGATACTTCGTATTAAATTTTATGCTTTTTCGAAAAAAGTTAAAAACTTTTTTCAATATATTTTAAATATATTATGTAAAATATAAATAATAATAAAATATTAAAATAATGATAGATATTATATAAGATATTAATTATAATATTAATAAACTAGTTCTGAACATTCATAAAAAATAACTTAAAATACAATTATCATAAACTTTTATTTGAATTATCTCAACACTGATTATATTAATGAAAATTTTAATACACAATAATATAATTTATTGATATTATGTATAATTTAATAGTGAGATAAAAAATTTTACTGCAAAATTATTATTGAAAATGCTACGTATATTTAAAATAATATTTTAGGTTTGTATAATTATGATTATATAACTAATTCATACCTAAAAAGTTGTAACATAGAAATTATGAAATTATTCAATCATAAAATATTAGTACCATAGTTAATACAATTTTCTTATTGTCATTATTTAATTGCCAAAAAAAAATTAATTGAAAATTGATGCTAATGCATACACGTTCCACCGTAAAGCCACATAAAAAAATTATCGAAACAATAATACCAATAAAATTTTATATAAAAATCAACTTTATTAAATTACTTACCATTCTTAATGAAATAAAATTAGAATATATTAATAAAAATTCCAAACTTTATAACAAAACAATACGAATACAAACATAATTTACAGTTGATTGCGAATCATTTGATATAATATTATATATACGAAAAACTTGTTTAGATATAACAGTTGAAATAAATTTCTAGAATTTATTAAAAATTTATTTCAAAATAGAAAAAATTGCTATACTATTTATAATGAAAATATATTCATCGATAATTGCATTCTACGATACATTATTTTCATATTTCTATTTCTAGTTAACATTTAATGATAAAGTTACTTTTATTTGTGAATATTTTTAGCAGCTCTGTACGAATGATATACTTTATAAATTGTATATTTATACTATAGAAACTAGGATAGCTATAATTAATAGCTATTATAAATATTTATTTTTATTATTCTTTTAATATAACGTAAATAGTGTATATTCTCAAAAATGCGAATGAAACTGGCTAATTAACTTATAGTCTTAGTTTTAAAATTGAATACTTCATTTAGTTATTAAAAACTATTTAAAAATTCAGTATTTTTATATTAATATAATTATATAATATTTAATTTTCTATAGTTTAACTCAATATTGAAATATAAGATTTTTATAATTTATATAATTAAAAAGTTAAGGATCAAATATCTTAAAAACAATTTGAATATGAGAAATTTTATTTTAAAATACTTCAAGAATACATTCCTCTCACAGTTTCATTCACAAAAATACAGAAAAACATAGCTTGAAATCATCTATATTCAAAATTTTTAATGAATCAATTTATACAATTATCGTGTTGATAGGAATGAAAATATAAAAAACACACGAATTAATATCTACGCTATAATTTTAGCCTATTATACATCATCGTATATTTCAGAGATATTTTTTCTGAAAGTAACTGCCAAAAAAGATTTTGCGAATGAATGCCACGAGTATATTTTTTACACTATAATGGAATACTAAAAATGTACCTAAAAAATATAAAATACAAAAATTTAGATGCCGAACGAATATTTAATGATCGACATCAATTAATTATACGCGAAGGACCGAATATGCGCTTTTGACACTCTTATTGACGTAATCTTATGTCACAATATTTGATACAATTAAAAAAGCTAATGGATTTCTTCATTTCCATTTTAGTAATACTTTCTGTATGGGATTTATAATCTGATATTATTAGTTTATGCACAATATTTTATTGTAGAAATGTGTAATTATAATTAATTTTTCTGTAGTTCAAAATTATATAATTATTATAATTGTATATACCGTTTATATAAAGAAAAAAATCTTAATTATAATATAAATTGCAAAATATAGGTATTGATTTAATTCTTATATTGAAAATAACATCAGATACATAAGTTTTATTAAGAGAATTATTTTCTTCTTCAACTATTTCAAATTATAGAAATATATATCTAAAAAATATTTTCCAAAATAAAATTACGAACAATCCATTGATGCTTAAAAATAATCTATACTTCTGCCTTTACAAAAAAATGTAAACCATAAATTATTAAAAGTATATAGTATATAATATTCATATATAATATGAATGCTTAAAAGCTTTTTTAACCAAATTAAAGCTTTCGAATTCTATTCCTATATAAATTCCATACATGGATATAAATATGGAATATTATTTACTTGAAATTTTTATTGTAAATATACTTATTAAATTAAAGTCTAAATTTAAGTTTGGCTTAAGTTGTATAGAAAGCTTTTATTACATTTTTTGTAATATTTGTCTAAAATGACAGAAAAAAAGTGAAAAGAATTTCTGCTACATTGTTTTGTACATTGTTTATTATAATTACAGTACATTATTAAACTTATTTTAATAAAAATAAAAAATTTATACCAAATTAATTTTATAATTTTTGAAAATTTGTTAACGATATTTTTTAGAAAAATATATAAATGAATTTTATTTTATCAAGTCTCAAAAGTTTTTAAATTAACTTGTTTAAGTATTGTTTATTAAATATATATTAACGAAAAAATGGAAAGTGTCTTTAATTAATCATAAATAATATGAAAAAAAATGCGTTTCGATGAAAAAAATTTCGAATTGTGATATAACAAAAAATAAATACATATAAATATTATTAAAAAATTAAATAATATAAATTATTATTAAATTACATATAATTATTAAGAATAAAAAAAATTTTGAACTATTAAAATTAAAACAACGAATTTTTATTGCACAATGAACAGTTAAAAAATCTGAGTAGTTATAATAATATATTTCTATTAAAATATGAAGAACAAATATATCATTTTCATTAATAGGATATAAAATTAAAAATTATGTTTCGTTCTAATCTTAATTATATTATCTCAAATGAGTTATTGTATTATTTATATAAAAAATGTAGGGAAATGCAACGATCATGTGTTATAAACATAATTTCAAATAAAACAAGATAATTAAAAATTAGATAAGTTAATTATGTCAAATAATATAAAAATCTATTTCAATAATTTATATTCAATAATTTATTTTTAATAAATAATAAACTACATTGTTATAGTACACTATTTTTTTTCTAAATGTTTAATATTTTAATAAAATGATAACGTTTACATTGGATAAGCCAATTTATACATATTTTGTAATTCAACATTAAAATAAGATTAATAGAACATATGATATATATTTGTACAGATACTATAAATATATGTGTACCATACATGTCAATGTTTAAATGAGGCCATCATAACCGTCCTGTGAAGGATACTTAAATCTAGTTCACACAAGTCGTGAAGGCTGTTCTTTGTATATTAAATAATTATATAGAAATTCCTTTGATGTGTTAATAAAATAAAAAATAATTCATATTTATTTATAGGATCACTTAATTGTATTGAAATTATTATTATAATTAAAATTTTAGAATAACTACTATTATATAATACAGTTTTATAAAATGAAAAATCAAAATTTTAGTTTTACAAAATTGAGTTCATAAATTGAAGAAAAGTTATGATCAAAAAACTATATATTACTTTCATCATTCTGAATTACAAGTTAAAAAATTGAAAACACAAAAATTTTTTGTATAAAAACATGCGAGGTCATTAAAAAATTGCACATAATAAAATATCATATAAAGATATTCTAAAATTTCATACATTACTTTATTTTTATTTAAATATTCAATAACATATATAATTCAATATCTATTGATTTAATATTATTTATAAATTATTATAGTTTTTTTAATAACAACTATTTCGAAAGTCATAATTCGAAAATCGTAATTATAAACTATTGCTATTATTATCTTTTTCGAATAACAAATAATTTTAAAATTAAATGTGCACATCAAAATTAAATTAAAAATATAATTACGAATAAGATAAAAAAATACTCTAACGGATGCAGTTGATAGTGTTAACAAATTTTTGCTGAAAAACGGAAGTTATTAAACGATACTTAGCTAATTAATACTAAATATACATTTAAAATATAAATTTCAAAAATGCTTCATGGACCAATCACATTACTGTTTAAAAAAAATTCCATTATCATATTGGGAGCACTTAAAAATTTAGCTATGGTGCACTTGCGATTCTAAACGTACGTTTAGATATTTCTGTATTCTGGGGTATTTGCTATCATTATATATAAGATAATAAGTTGAAAATTATTTATAGGCATGTATATATTTAATAAAAAGAAACTTTCTGGTCATTTAAATAATTGATACTTAAATAAATTAGTTTAATTAGTAATTTTTATGATATGATAATGTTTTTTAGTAAATTAAAAATTACTTAAGTATTATATTAGGCCCATGTATATATCGTATAATTTATACCTAGTAAAAATTTGTTATTATATATATTTGTATAGTAATTGGTTTTTTATACACACTATATTGTATTATTGAAAATATAATGGTATTTTTCATTGCATTATTCGTACGACTTTTAAAAGTTATTAATATTTACAAAATTAAATTTTCTTACTTATTATCATGCTGACAACTGTATCATAGATACATAAAAATATATTTAACGATGACTTGAATAATATTGTGATTACTTATTATAGATCCAAATATTTTAAGATGCTTAACGTAACAATTTCGTATATGCAACATATACATATACTTGTAATAATATACTATATTTATTAAGTTTTGTATTAAAAAAGAAAAATTGTTAAGTTAATGGATTAAAACAGTTGTTTCAACTTTAATTATTATTAAATTTTCATTGAAAATTGTGTTTAATGTATTAATAATAGTATAATGAGTTATAGTAATAATAAATCGAATAATTTATAACTATGTACATGCCTACTTTAATGTAAGGAATAAATAATGCAATTATATACAATCACATCAAACTTTTTATTGAGAAATATTATAACCAAAGTTGTATATTATTATTTACTATTTATGTAATAATAATCATATAATTAATTTATTTCGAAAAAGTATTTAGTTAATTTTTAATTATTTTACTAGTATAATTTTTAATACATGTCTTAAGATATTAAGAAATAATCTAGATAACCTTAATTATTTTTACTATATTTTTTCATTATATATATTTTATAATACTAATTTCAATATTTAATACATAATAAATATTATTTTAAATTTTTCATATAGGAGTATATGTAGTCATCAAATAGATAAACTTGAAAATTTTTTTATTATAAAAACTTTGTATCTTTACTAAATTTTAGATAAATTAAATAATACAATTTCAATAAGCACTCTTTCTTTTGAATGAAGCTGTAGTGAGTTTTTTTTAAATTTATATTAAAAAACATTTTTTCCTTTAAACAGAATAATAAACAATATTGCACGAATTCTATATAAAATAAATGAATAAACTAAATATTTTATTAATATAGATGTCAATTTAATCTTAAATTATTTTTATTCAAAACTATTTAAAAAATATCAGATGTTTAAAAATAAATTTTATTTTCTCGATAAAAATTCTTTTCCTGATTATAAATTGAAAACGGTATATTAAAGTTAAATAGGTTTGAATTCTTAGATAAATATTTTCAATTAAAACAATCATTTATATCCTTCCAACCAAGCTAAATCTCGATGTTTGTAATAATTATAAGAAAAAATACGAAAGAAAAATGTAAAATACGTAATAACTATATTGAATATAGATAATGCAGGGATGGTGAAAGTATATTACGGAATAAAGATAAGCAAATAGACGTTTGTAAATTTATATATATATATATATTCTATAAGGTCAGGTATATACATTATACACAAAGTATATCTATAGCTACGCGCAGGTATGCTGTCGGCGCAACCTGCTGCAACAAACTGCAGCGGCGTGTCATCCACGCCGATTGATGCAATGGATTGCCTTGGCCGGTAATTCTGGCACCGGCCCTACCATCCCATAACCAAATGTCCTGTTGTTCGTCCGGCCTCGATATATATATATATGCTGAGTGACAAACTTGAATAACTGAATATACTCGAACTCAAAATACTTGACCAACTGATCAGTAAATGCTTCAGTAAATGAGTAGATTATAATGTGATGTTGAGTGTTAAAAGTTGAATAAATATACTTATTGTTGAAATTGTGCTTTTATTTCTCCTTTAAATTTCTATGACGCTAAAAAAATTTTAAAAAAACATCCGTACATTTTAGAAACTGCTCAGATAATATTCAGTAATATTGAACATGACAACATTTTTTCAACTAAAATATTTTTTTTTAGAAATTTTTAATATTTGAATTAATAGATAAAGGATCATTACCTATGAACCTATCAGAAGATCTTAACAAAATACTACAGAGAATTTTTGTGTTTTACTATAAATAACTATTTAAAAAGATCTTAGTTTATTTTCGGTATAAATACCTTCTTCGTGAAAAATCGACAGAAGTGATAGATATTGAAAACTTTATTTTTTTTTAATTACATTACTTTTTGACTAACAATTATATCTGACAATGATGACATCTAGATATTTAATAAATTTCCTACAATGAATCAAGTGAGAACTAATTTTTAATGATAAAAAATTATGATATCTTGTAGAAAACAAGATAATTCAGACTTTTCGTCATTTAATTACAGGTTATATTTCTAAAATTACATCATAAATAAGAAGAAAAAATAGTTAATGGAAAAATATTGTCTTGATTGCTTCAAAAAAATAAAATAATACCAGATATTTATCATTTTGATCTGTTATGATCAGACTATAGAAAATAAATCACTAATAAAAATGTTAAAAACTAAAAATGCTAATTTAGAATCTTACAGTACTTCGTCAATTATTTAGATTGAAAAAAACAGAATTTATCTTGATATGTAAGAAACATTCAAATATGATTACTGATGCTTTCAATTTGATATCGAGGGAGATTGTAGTAAATGAGTTTATAAATTATGCGTTTGTATTTAAATATTAATCATCCTTAAAAGCTTTTTCAGCGTCTAGCGAGTTAATGAAATTCCGCTTATTACATTTAAAAATATTGTAATAAAATATATAACCAATAATTACTTATATATAATTCTATATTTATAAGTTATATTTTCCACGGAAATTATGATCCAATGGGGAATTAATTCAAACTGATCTCTATGTTTTATGATACTCTGGAAAAAGACTACCTGAGCAACTGTACTAAAAAACCTAGTTAGTTTATTGCTTAAGGCAATGAAAAAAGTTCTCTTTATATTTTTTAGGAAAACGTTGAAAAGGCATAACATCATTAATAATTGTAATAAAGACTACCAAGAGAATTTTAAATAAAATTTTTATTAATTAATATCATTTTAATTGTTATACTCTTCAGGTGTCATATTAAATTTATCGTATACCACATAATTCTTAATAAAATTAATCTAGTTAATTTAGAATGAACGGTACTATTGAAAAGATCATTTAGAAGGGAAAGCAGTACACAAAGATGAATTTAAGAAATACCTTTGGACATGATAAAAAATATATAATGATAAAACTCGTGTAAAATGACGGAAGAGCATAGGTGTCATGATTCTTCGTTCTGTAGTAAGAAGTTTAATGTATTACAAAATTACCTGTAGATAGTGATTTATCGAGGACTGCGTTGGCTCGCTCTTATCGGCACACAACTTTCTCTTCATCTCTGTCTCAAAATTCTTTATTTTAATTTTTCTGTAATAAATTTATGAAAAAATTTTTTTCATTGAAAAATAATTTTTAATTACAAAATATATAGATAAATTAATAAACTCATTACTAAACTTATTTCCTATTTTAATAAAAAATAAAAATAATTAAATAAAATTTATTAAATTTATACAGATATAATTATTATAAAACGAAAGTAATTTGCATAAGATAAATTTTTAAAAACATGTTCTTTAAATTTATTCCCGATATGATGTATAATTTGTGTAATATACTAATATAACATTTTTTAATCATTAATAATTAATTTTTTTATGTTTACTGATTACAAAGAAATTGTATCATTCTTTTTTATAATATAATATATATATATATCATAAATAATAAGCAACTTATAAAATATTATGTTTTTATAATTTATATTTTCTATGTAAAATATTCATTTCAGTATTTTTTCTAAATTATATTTTTAATCCACTACTTAAAAATGCTATTATCATTTGTTTTTACATAATATAGATTTATAGTGTATTTATGCATTATATATATATATACGCTTATGTTTTATTAACACACGCAATAGAGAGAATTTATTTTAATATGATTTTACAAAAACAAGTTTTAATTATTTTTTATTGAAAATGTTTGTTTGAAGAAAACGAAAAATTGTATTTCAATAAATTTTTTATTTGAAAATAATTCATGTAATACCACCGCACATGTTCTTAAATTTTCAGTAAAGCAGTGTAGAAAAATATTATTATATGATAGAAATAACGTGCGTCATATTTTTCTTGGAAAAAATCACAAAAGTATATTAATGAATATTTCTAATGAGTATGTACATTCGACAAAAAAGTAAATATTGTCAGAACCAATATTCTTTTACATTAAAACAATATTTAAAAACATAAAAGATAAACGACTTGAATCGTATATTAAACATATAATCGTATGTTATATAAGTAGAACAAGAAGCACATGCATTATTTTATAATATTTAATAAGTTTCAAGTACTGTTTTACTGTTTCACGCGAATCAGAAAAATGACTTTTAAAATTGTGATTTATTTTCATATAGTATTAAATATTGGTAAGTTATATTTAGAACTTTTATTAAAAAAAATTTATAATAAAAAAATTTATAATAAAAAATTCATGACGTTCTTTTAAAAGAAAATGTAATTTTTACCTGCAATATATAGATTTTTGTTTTTAATTAGTGCACTTTAAACTTTTTGATATTATATTGATTAAAATTTCCTAATAAAAATTTCTAGTTATTTAAAATATAGAATACAAATTAAAATAATCGTAATAAATATACCAGATAAATAATAATTAATTATAAGAGAAAAAACTTTCAAACATTTAATGATATTTATTTATAAAAAAATAAATTAAAATATTTTAAAAAATTAAATAGTTTATATACTTAAATAAACATTTTTCATTATTCTATTTTTTTATTTTTATGAAAAATAAATTAAAATGATTTTTATTTCAAAAACATAAATAATAATTTAATTTGAAACATTTTATATTTCATTAAATTATGATTTCAAAATATAATAATAAAATCAAAATTAAAGTTTTTTTTAATTTAAATTCAATTTTATTTTATTTTTTACTTCAATTCTATTTTAATAATCAATTAAATTTCTAAAAAAATAATTTTTTTTTTTAAACAAAATAACGTTCGAGTAAAAATTTTGAAATTTAAAATTTATAAGTTATGACTTAACATAAATAATAATTAAAACACTTAATCAATAATAATTTTTTTCATATTATTTTATGAACTTTTAAACTATCGATAAAAATTTAATAATATACCAACTGTTCGATGTATAGCATCACAAAAATAATACTTTATATAAGGTTTCTAGTAATTCCAATTACTCGATTCAAATGAAGTATATTGTATTAAACAATTGATGTAAATATTAAGTGTAGAATATTTAAGTAAAAGAACAAAAATAAAATTTAACATATCCATCAAATAGATAATATTAATATATTCATATTAGTGTCAAGGTATTCATGTAATTCTAAAATGTGAAATATTAAAATGTTTTTAGAATTATAAACTTTATTGTATTAGTACTTATATAATTATGAAATTCTAGTTTTTATATAAAAAATAAAATTTTACAAGAGAGAACATCTAAGAATATAAAAAAAAATTAGAATTAAAATATAAAAATTTGTAACATATATATTTAGGTAACAATTTTATTTAGAAATTTGAAATATCATTTAAATTATGATTATACGATATATTTTTAAATCGATATGTAAGCTTAATGTTTAAATATGTTTAGATATAAAAGATTTATAATAAAAATAGTTAATGAATCAACTACATTATATTAAGTGAAGTACTTATGATTAAAATATTAGAAATTACTAGAATACAACTAGACAAAGTACTTACAAATCCTAATAATATAAGTACCTGCAAAAACATATGTTTTATAAATAATTTATTCCTCGTATTAATTTTGACACAACTTATTCATTTTACTTAATAAATTAGATCATTTCGTCAACGAATAAGTTTTATCAAAAAACCATAATAAATCTATTTTTCCGAAATAAACATAATAATTAATAGGGCATAGTAAACTATATAGTAATTAATACAATTATATACATATATTAAATAAAAATAGCAATACATTTAAAAATTACTTATTAATACATATTCTATTTATTTTAATTAAATAGAAATTATAAATATTTCATAATAAGAAAAATTGATATTTACTTGTATTATTTAAAAGAAATGAAAGATTTAATTTAATAAATAAAATATGCAAAATAAAGTCATAGGCTGTAAATTATTAGTAAATTATACAAAGATTACGTCAAAATAACAAGAATTTATAACAGTGTAAAATTAATGAATTTAAATATCTCAACTACGTCATTGCACGAAAGTTACAAACATAAATTAAATATGATCTAATGTATAAAAAATATTAGAAAATAACTTTTTTATAAATTTTTGATAAAAATTTTGTCATAAATTACAATACTTGTATTGTTATTATTTGAAGTAATAAAAGTCTACAACATTTTTTTTAAGTCGATATTTTTTCTACCATAATAATATCTATTAAAAAAACTAGCATTTTTAAAACAATTACATAATGTGCATAAAATTGTATAAATACATTCGTTTCTTGAATAAAAAATATTTTTTATTTAAAAAATTACGAGATTATATTTTGCATTTTATCCGCGATGTTTTATTTTCTTAGGTGCTATTTTATTATCTATATATCTATACAATTTCAATCAAATTTAAATCAAATATAAATATTACAATCTATAGTCCAGCCATATTTGTATTTTGATAATATATATATATATATATATATATATTCATTAAAATGTTTAAAAAATCAAGACTTTTACAGTTTTACTATTATTATATTTATTTTTTAGACTTTGATAAAAATTTGATCACTATACCGTACTGAAATAGATAAACAATTTAAATTTGGTTTGTTTTTCTTATATGATAACAAAAATTAAAATTAGTTTACAATAACAGTCGTAATTATTTATATTTAAAAATCAAAAGAATCATTATCATTTTTATAGTATTAAATATTTCTGATTTATTATTTTATAATTAATATTGTATTCTATATATTTTAGAACCCAAATAAAATGAAATAGCTTAGAAATTAATATTAAAAAGGAATATAAAAAAATTAGCCTTAATATTGCTATTTTATACTGTACCTATTTTTTCTCTTTTTTCACCCTTTAATATCCTCACTTCAGTAAACCTTGTGTAATTTATTTAATTTTTTTTCTTTCTTTTTCCAATATTTATTCTCAATTCTTTTTTTAATTCCTTCTTCTATATTCTATTATTCTCAGCTTTTATTTTGTAATTCAAACATCGTTTCCTTCTCTATTATTAAATATTTATTTTATATCTTGCCAATGGGTTAATTTTAATTCTTCTGCGATTTCCTATAAACTTTCTAATATTATAGTTTTTCTACTCTAAGCATATTTTTATTTTTCAAAGTTATTAAAATATATTAATTGTTCTTGTTTTATTTCTATTCACTTCATCTCTTTTCATATTGCTTCTCCATTTTTTTAATTACTCTCTTTAATAGCAGTTTGACCACCCAATATTTTGACAGAAAAATGTTCTTTTTTTGTCAAAATAATGTCAGAAAATTATTCTACAGTTTCATTTCTCATTCTTGAATATATTTCCAATTCTCATATTTAAGCTTTCTTCTAATATTCTAAATTTTAGATATTCATTATGAGTCTGCCTGTCTTTGCTATGTATGACTTTGTTTTTCTAATCTATCTTATAATATTACTTACCATTTATTTTATTTCTTTATCTATTCTTCTGTTTCGCGTATCATATTTTTTCCTTCATTTGTATCATATCTGAATTTTTTTTCATTGCATTTATTATCTTTAAAATGTATCCAGTACTCTTTTTTTGATATATTTAAATTAATTTTTCCCTTTTTTTTCCTTCTTTTTTTTCTAGTTTTCAGAAGACTTCACCAGATTTATATTTTCTTGCTTGTTCTAATTTGTATGTATTTATATTGCCTTTTTATATTTTAGATTTCCCTTATATTTTTTCTTACTTTAAATTCTCTATTTCTTTTTTTTATACATATTTCAATAATCTGTTTATATTCATAATATTTTTTCCTTTTTCAACATTCTTTAATCTAACATATTTTATTTTTTTCATGTTTCTTTTGCATTTCTTTTAAATTATTTTAATGTGTAAATTTCATTTTCATTTAATCTCATGTTTCTCTATACTAATTCGTTAATTTTTTCTTTAACTTTTTATGTTTTCTTCTGTTCATTCTGTTCTTTTGTTTTTACACTTAATTTTTCACCTTTTATAATTGCTCAATTAATTTAACTAGTTGATGGTCTAATTGAATTGTAATTTTTGATAATCTAAAAACTGTTTCATTTTTTATTATCAAAAAGCTATTAAAATAATTGAATAACCTTTATTGATACTTTAAATTAATTTAAAAACAATGTAAGGGATAACTTTTAAAATTTTTACATAGATTTGAAAATTAATTAAAAAATTTAGTTCTAACTCTTAAAAATAATGATAGTTTTTGAATAATCGTTAAAATTTATGTAGGTGTTTTCAGTGTCAGACCAAGGATTATTGGAGGTGAAAATGCAGATATAAGATACTTTCCGTATTTGGTATCACTCAGACTTTTCAGTACTAATATGCATTTTTGCGGTGGTTCAATTATCAGTCGACAACATATTTTAACGGTAGCTCATTGCGTAATCAACAAGGAACCGTTCACTGACATTAGAATCTATGCAGGAAGCAGTAGTTCAGTACTAACTACTGGAAAATCTTACACTGTTAAATTTGTGCATCTACATCCAGAATATAGGGAAGAAATATCCAGATTATCAAAATACCAGCATGACATCTCAGTTATTACAGTATGTTACAAAATGTTTAAAAAAATAGTGTTAAAATTATTATATAACAGGATATCTTATATATATTCATATATAAGTAAAGCTATTGTTAACAATTTATATATTATTTAATAAAAAATTATATTTACATAAATAAATTGTTAACGATCCCGAGCGTTAATGTTGGAAAGGTTTGAGGATTGAAATGATTATTCGCAGTTTTGCCAGCACTTTTTATTATTAGTAATGTTTCGGTGTAGTGACAAGATTGAAAGAAGTTTTACAAGATTCTGGTCGCTGCCCGTTGTCGGTCGTATTTATATCCGCGCTTTTTGCAGTGTTTTCCACCGGAGATTTATATGTATCGATTATACTTTTATCGTGTGCCGAATTTCCCGCGAAGCGTATGTTTTTCTTTAACGTAAACTTTTTCATCGCCTACGCTTCTCGGGAAAGACACTTGACCGGTGTTAATAACCCGGCGGTTACTAATTATTAAATAAAAGATCTTATTTCTACCGCGTCTGATCTTAAGAAGTTCGCTCGTGCGTACTCTTTGATAGTGGCGGCAGATCAGCGTATTCTGTCGCCAACATAAATTAAAAAACGCTTTATAACTGATAAAGTAAATTGAGTTTAAATACTTAATAAATGAAATTTTTTATTTTTAATTTTTTTATTTATTATATAAGTACAAAGTAAGGATTCTCACAAACGTTTAATAAAATTGAAATAGAATACTAGAATGACATTCTTAGAATAATTTAAATATTATACGAAATTATTATTCAAATCTAATAAAAGTGGAATAATGGTATGTATTTGCCATCTCACATATATATAAAATTTCTGTATATCTATTCATTAATGTGATTAAATTAAAAATATAGAATGTAATGCTAATATTTTCCACGAATATATGTTCGTGCTGGGTTAAATATTATGTTTGTAAGTTTTGCCTACATCTGGTTTAAGGATATAAAATCACCGAGAGTATAGCAAGACAATTGCTCTTGTAAAATTTTAATAATCGTAACTTTTGAGAAAGAGATTGTTACGAATTTCTTGGCGCGAATTTTAAATTTTGTATCAGTATCATATACAATTTATCACTTCTTGTTTACACAATACATATATATATATATATATGATTTACCTGAAATATCTCTGAACTCTACTATAGAAAACTATTTTCATTTTATGTGTGATTAAATTTAAATATCTTTCGTAAAATATGCATACAAATTAAAAATTTGTAAATTTCTATATCCAATCTAATAATTTAAGATCTAATACCAAGAACAATATATAAAAATATATATGAGTAAAAATTTAAATTTATTCATTGTCTGAAGATTTATTTTGCAAGTTATTTATCAAAAGTAAAATTATGCCTTTACAGACCCGAGAAATTATTCAATTCAATAGATTTCAAAAAAGGATCAAACTTCCGACCATGGATGTTGAAGATTCTGCCGAAGCTATATTTGCTGGCTGGGGTTTTCTAGCCGTTAACACAGGTATCATGTCTGATCAACTTCAACAAGCCTGGATGACAATTCTTGATACAAACTCGTGTAGACACGCTTTACCTTTTATTCGCGATGAACAAATATGTGCATTCCAGCAACCGGGGGTAGGCGCATGTATGGTAAGTTATTAAATCATATGAATGTTAAGAAAAGTATAAAATTATATTTGTCTCAAAAGGTTTAACTAATTTTAAAAATCTTTATTTGCTTACTTATAAATAAAATATTAATTATTATTGTTAATTTTATGAATGTAAATATATTTTGTTTGCTTAATTTATGTAATAATAAAGAAATATATCTTTTTACTAAATTTTTTACATTTATTCTATATATTTATATTTTTATTTTAAAGGGTGACAGCGGTTAGCCCATTGGTTTCGATATGGACAACTATTGGTATTGTTACATATGCTATACCGTGTGCTAAAGGTTTTACCCGACGTATATACTAATGTTTTTTAGCTATATTAATTTCATTAATTCAATTATTCGCAAAAGAAAGATTTAAAACATATTTATTATAATATAATTTTTTATCTATTTATATATATTTTTCATAAATAACTGCGAAAACAATTATAATTTAAGCTATTTATTATATTTTTATCTGATCAGTATTACATAAAAAACTGTCTTTTACGGAAATATTTAAATTAAAATTTATGGTTATAATAAATTTTTTCGATCATTAATGAAATGAATAATCTGAGAATTTACTATGTCGAATCGCTTTCATTTTGAAGCCATTAAAACAATATATTTCAAATGAATAAATAAGAAATATGAAAATATTTAATATAAATCATTGATTTGAACAAATTTTTATTGGTTAATCAATATTTATGTTTTGAAATTTTCATTCTTAACTAAATAGGATTACTTAACTAAATATTCTTAAGCTTAATGGATTACTAACTAAATAATATCTTTAAAATAATAAAAAAAACATTTTAATGTAGTATTTTTTAATTAATTTCATATCAAACATATCTATTTAACGTATTTTATTTATAATTAAATATCGAAAAATTTTCACAATTTTACTATTTTCAAAAAGTTTTTTTTTTTATTATTATAAATAACATTCGTTGTAAATTTTTTACTATATAAAAAAAACATATACACAAATGCGATTAATTCTTTGTAAATATTAAGAATTAGTATCGCATATTATGTATTTCGATACAAACTTAACTAGCTCTTAAAACATTTATTTACATAAATTACGTACTCAATGACATTCAAATTTTATGCAAATTTATATTAATATGGTAAGCAATCATTTAAAAAATATTATCATTTATTTTACATTCATTGAAACATGTATCTTTTATAAGACCAGACAAAATAAACTTTATTTGTTTTTTATCCATCTTTTTCTCTATTTTTTTATATATTTCTTCTATCTTTTTCTGATATAGTGTGATGTAAAATATCAGGTCTAACATTTAATTCCACAAAGAGTTTATACAATGATGTACTACTGTAACAAGTACTTTTTCAACTATTGCAATTATATATAACTTATTATATTTTATATAAATGCCAAAAATTCATATCTCTATTTTATTGAAACTTAAACATTTGTGATTTTTTCAATTTTTTTTTTAAGCTTTTAAATAACAACTTTTTTAAATATATAAATGAATTCTGAGTAATCTAACTTCAATTTGGAACATGAAATGATAAGTTGATAATATTTTAAAGTTCCACTGATATTTTGATTTTGAAAGAACAAATTTTTATTCATGGTTAACTTTTATTTATTTAAAAATACTTGATAATATATGAAAACTTTTCTTATTATTAATTAACTATATATAATTAATATTCATAATTATATTCAGTTTATTAACCATCATTTTTAGTAATTTCATTACACAATATACATGTAATCGTTTAAAAATTTCGCGTTCGTTATATTTTACACTATGTTATTATTAATATTAGCGCTCATAATATACTCGTTGAATCAAAAGGCCCTTACAAAATTGCCGCATCGAGCAAAACATTCTTGCATTTATATAAATAACAAATAACAATATTAATGGTTCTATTTTACACGCTTATTTGTTGGGCCGAGATTTTGATTTCGTTCCTTGAACCCTCAGTCTCACTCACGGTCGCCCTATTGCTTGTGTTTTCTAAATAACGAGGTCGATACACGTTCACGAAGGCCAATTTTATTTGCGAGAAGTTGCAACACGTCCACGATGTTCGGTCCCTGACACCATGGCATAACAGGCAGTGTTCGATTCGGCAGACTCAATTTTCTTATGTGAAGCGAGGGAGGAGGATGGAAAGGTGAGATAAACGGGTTGGCTTTCTGAGGCTGTTAGTTGAATTTAAATGCGGGAAATACATGCAAGCGCGAGTCTGCTCTGGGCCCATCACGCCGGACAATCATGTTTTTATCCTCTTTTGATTCGCGGATTAGTTCAGGACATCCGAACTCTTTAGGTCGCGATTTTGTTTTTAACCGCGCGCGCGTGGGTTGGCGTTATCGCAGGGTGATCGGGCAGTTCGTATTGCAATGTAGTCTGCTTACGAGAGGAAAAAAGAAGGAGAGGTAGAGAGCCGAGTTAACGTATAATGTGAGTGAGTATATGGGAGCGAGAAAGATAGAGATAGAGAAAGAGAGAGAGAGTCGAGCTGAGCAAGTATAACGCCTGAGAGTGAGAGCTAGGCAGACAGTGTCTAGCGAGTGAGTGTATGAGAGCGAGAGCGAGAGTAAAGCGCGTGTGTGAAAATGAGAGAGAGAGGAGAGAGAGAGAGAGAGAGAAGGTAGTAGGAGGGGGAATGCGACAGCCCTACTCGCACTCGAGCACTGTGCCTATACCTCACGACATGGGTCCACCTCGTCGCATCAGTGCTAGCCGCATGGTATTGTATTTGTTTCATCGAAATATTTTCACTTAGAAAATATCTTCGACGACCAGTGTTACCTTTGCCGAATTTTCAGCTCAACTTGAAGTACTACCTTTTTTCGAATACGCCCACCTGCCTTACATATATTGCCATATTTCACACTTACTCTAATACTTATTCTAGAACTGCACGCCTGTAATTTATATTTACTTATTTTTCGGCGCTTAATATTACAAGCAGGTGAGCGCATCGACTACATCTAGTATTAATTACTAGTTTTCAATGTCGATCTGTTCATTCCATATTGTACATTTATACCTGACTTATATACTTTCACCAGAGTACCGAATGTCTTATCATATTATCAAATTATAAAAAGAATTGTTACTGACCAAAGTGGAGAAAAAATTCATGAAGTACAGAGCATTAATCGAGCTGTCAACTAACAAGTAAAATTGAAAGTTTATGTATGTATTGATTTAATACTCTCCATCGAGTGACCAAATTAACTAGGTGAACTCGAGTCATGAGGATAAAATTTAATTGAATCTTCGATGTCCATCCAATTGATATATGCTCTTAATTAATAATTCAAAATTTAAAGAAAAAACCTTATATACAAGATCGCTATTGAAAGAAACAAGCAGTATAGATTTGCGTATCCTTAGACAAAAAGTAGTACAGACCATAATAAAGCAGCTAAAATGTAGCACGGATTAGTATGTTCTCAGAATTCACTAGTAGTATAGGTTTGCGTATGGGTAGTCAAAGCAAGTGATGTACTAAGCGTATAACCATAGGGAACGAATAATACAAATAAAATTTTTATCAAAATAATACGTACATGTGAGTAATATTATTATTATTAATATTATTAAGATTGTATATTGTAGATTTTTTTGTAAAGAACAAATCTAAAAAAAAGAATAGAATTGATATTATAATAATTGATGAATAGAAAGAATATTTAAAGCACTTTTTATTATAATTTTTTACCAATATTACATAATTAATTATATAATTATAATCTGTTATATATTTACAAGGTAAATAAGATCTTTGTGAAGATGTACATTATTCGAAAATATTAATTTAATATCACAATTCTACTCGAGAGAAATTATATATACATTCTATCATACATACAAATTAGTTAATATTTTTACTAAAAAACATTTATTATACAATCAAATATGCACACATACTACGTTAAAATTTTTTAAATTAATTTAAAAGGGATAAATTTTATGAATTTTTTAACATTTAAATGTTTTTTAAATGTTTCGATTTAAACGAAAAAATATTTATTGATAATTGTATTATAGAAAAAATAAATTAAGACATTTTGAGTGATAGTAATATCATTTTTAACAAATGATATATGAAACAAGGTTTAATATATTCACTATTAGTAAAAAATCAATGAAATACTGATGATTGGTTTTTTATTTACTTTTATTAAGATGGAGAAATATACATTTGTTAATGGTAGTTGATAATTCCAAAACAAAATTGATAATATTCATACGAACACACCATGTATGTTTATTTGCCATGTTATAGCCCCTATTGTAGCGTGAGTAGAAGTTAGCAAGGTCAACTCATCACCTAATTGTGAAATTTCTGTAACATAATTTCAATACATAAATTTACATACTTGAACTATGATATTAAATTAAATTTCAACGCTCACTTGATGTGACGAAGATCAATGCTTAAGCAGTTATATAAGTTATTTAATGAAAAACTATAAATAAAATTTTTGCATATTTTTGCTTCTGCAATATTTTAAATGTTTTAAATTAAAAAAGAAAAAATTTTTTTAATAAAAGCAATAATACGAATAACAATCTTCAGTAAAAATAGATTTTGATTTTGAATTTAAGAAGAAAAAGCATAAAAATTCAACCATGATCTTCTAATATAATAAATATAGATAATATAAAAAATATAGAGAAAAAAACAAAAACTATTAATAATTCATTGATGAAGCATTTAAATAATGTTTTTTTCTAAGACAGACAACTAAGGTTGCGCAGTCGTGCCTCCGTACAACCTCTCAAACGTTCGGGAATTTTTATTGTTAACATCTCACCTTTGTCATTTTTTATATCTTCAATAAGGCTAAAAATTTTTATTAATAAAGCAAATATTTTGTCATGCGTTGAATAAACTATAAATTTTGTTAGTTAATTATATTTTCAGTAAAAAAAATATTGGGAAACTATCAAAGAATAATGATATCTAATTGACACTCGTCATTTTAGAATAATGAACTTTATATTTCGAGTACCGTGGAAAGACGGTAAGTGAAGGAAAATGAGTGAAATACTTGTATTCTTAAAGTTATTTATTTCTGTGTGAAGCAGAAAACAGTATTATAGTTGAGAGAGATTTTGTAGAAAAGAGGGAGAACAAGAATTTTAGCGATTCCCGAAAAACGGAATGAAAAAGCTGCCAAGCACTCGCTGATCCCGGTTTTTAAGCTTTCGGTCTCTTCTTTTTTTCCACTTACAAAACAGCTGTGTTTAACTACGCCTCGGTGTTTTCGACGTCCTACCTCCTTAAGCCGGGAAATAAAGGGTTTTACACGTATCGAACCCGTCGATGCACTGTGGGCCCATAAAAATATATAAGTATTAATAAAAATATAATCAGTTAAAAAAAGTTTAAATAGAGAAATAGAACAAACAAAAAATATTGATGTAATAAAAATAAAAGAAATATAATATTTTATTTTTACACCATTTATATTTCGTATTAATTTCTTTCAATGTATAGTCTGCGAATTTGTATTTATATCAGAAACGTAAAGAAATGTGTTCCTTCCTTTATCTAATGTACGGTATATTTCTATGTGAAAAATTTGATCATATAAAAGATTTCTTATATATTATATACATGGATCTCTAATAACTTAGAAAATTTTCTGATACCAAAGAGTTCATAATATTATTATTTTCGTTTTTCATATTTATTCTAATATGGCGATTATAATGATAAATAAAATAATAAGAATTCTAGAGAAAAAAAGGGTAAGAAAAAAAATATAATAATTATTATTTAATATTTGCAATTCAAAAAATCATTGTTACAAAAAGATAGTTTATTTTCTAATAAATAATAATATTTAATAAAATTAATATATAATCGTATAAATAATAATATGTATATAACAAAATTTGAAATTATTAATCAATTTATATACTAATTTTAATACATTATAAAAATTTAATTTTTTCCATTATATTACTTTAATCCTTAATAAAAATGGGGTCAGATTTATCATTCGAAAGGGAAAGCGGCGTACCGATTTTATACTCGTGATTTCGAAGTGTCTCTTTAATTGAATCGTCTCTTTCCGCTCGTGTGGTCGCTGATAGCTTTTATTCATCACGGAAGACCAGCGCATTGCACATCATCGTCACATAAATCTTCACTCATGTTTAAGAATCGATGAATATCAATTGTCACCGACCTGGCACCAGATAATGTTATTGATGTGTTAGAGCGGCCCGCGTGTGAGAATACCAACTCGTGTTTAGGAAATGGCGAGCATCAATTGTCGACTCCAAAATGGCGGATACGGTTTCATAAGCACCGAGGCAACAATTGTAAGGAAAAAATTTCAGCTTGTTTTAAAAAATCGGAGCACGTCGGCCTATGAAAATAAATTATGTATACAATTAGAATAAATCGTAGTATTATTAGTAGATTTAAACATGTATTATTATTTAAAATATTTTATTTTAATGTTTAACCAGATATTAATTAACTAAGAGTCTAAAGTTATTTTGATTTTATTATGAATTTTAATTATAAATTACTATACAAACTAGTCAGGCAAATGAAATTGAAATGACTATAAATAATACACTAAATTATAACAAGCATTATATTTATTGTACGCTAGATTTTGTTTCTAATTCAATCACAATAAATATTACTATTAATAGGAGAACAGTGTTAATTTTTATTTTCTTAATTTCTTCTTTTACTTAACTCTCAAAAATAGTTTCTATTACTCTGTTTATTTTTGCATGTTTCTCTTTTGCCAACTCCCATCGCACAATAACTAAAAAATTAACATAAATTTTGTACTTGAATTAGTTATATTTTATACTATACAATTTTATAATTTTATATGTTGACCTGTACATGTAACCGAATTACCGTCCGTGAGAAGCCGTTGCACCAAGCGGCGTGGGCGACACGCCGTTGCAGTTTGGTGCACCAGTATTGTGTAGCTACAGGTATACGGTGTGAATAATGTAAACTGCAAACTTTATTAAATATACATATACGTTATTTTACATGCACTTGTTTGTCTTTATCCCGTACTATACCTTATCATCTCTATGTATGTATTATTCTAAACATCGAAAGTATGTTTATTCAATTATTTAATTTATTGCACAATATTAATAATTAATAATCTTATATATCGTATAACTACATTAATATTAGTACAAAATTTTACATTATTTATACATAAAAATCAATAGAAAATTTTTTCTTTTTTAATTTTAAACCAAAATTATTTATCGTAATTACTAAATCGTTTTCTTCAAATAGTTGTATCCGGATTAAGCTCTTAGATTATAGAAATTCTATTTAGATTTGTTTATAAATAAGAAGTTAAACTTTTCGTTTTAAGCTCTGCCTTCAATTTAATTATTAATAAACAGAAGAAGTGCATTTTCAAATATCTAAATACTATAAATACGATATGTAAGCGACTGATAATATTTTGTCACTACACATCATCGTGATTAGAAATTAATGATCGATTACTTTTAAAAGTATATTAACGCGAACTAAATTTTTAACTTTTCGATACATAATTTAACATTCATAATTTATAAACATTAAGAAATCAAATATTAAAATATTACGAATGAAAAAATATCTGAATTGACACATATTCATTAATCCATACTATTTTTAATAACCCATAGAATATAATCAAAACTTAAATGAGTGGTTCTATAAATGTTTGAAATTTATCTATTTTAAACTTTAAACTACATAGTTATAGAATATAGAATTATAGAATATTTTATTTGAATAGTTAATTGATGTAAGAAGAACCATACTTACTTAAACTCTATATTAGATGATTCAACTGATTCTTATTCCTTATTTATTGAAGTTAATCGATCTCGTTTAATTATTTATGAAAATGGTTCTATGAAATAATAGTTTTTTAAATTTAGAATTGATTTTTTAACAATAAGATAATGCAAAACGAAAAAGATACTAAAAATAAAACTAGTAAAAATTCTACTAAAAATATGAGAAAAAAATATATACTAAATATATTCATACTCAATAGAATATTAATTATAAAAAGTACGAAAATATTTTTCTATATATAATCAGTTTTTTTGTTTTTTTATAAATAATTATTTTTCCTAAAAAATTTGTAACAGTCAGCTCATATGGTAAAATATAATTATATATTATTAATTGTGATAAAAAAAATGTTTAATCATAAATCAAAATGGCTAGATGAAAAAAAAATGAAGGAAAAAAATTTTATGTTTAAATGTTAAAAAAGCTAAAATTTATAAATACACAATAAGTCGAATGGCAATAAAATAAATAGTCAAAAGATAAAAAAAACATAAAAATATAATAAGGTTAGACAAGATGAAAGAAAAATCAAGATAACAAATTCAGAACAGGTAAAAGATAAAAACTGAAAATGTGTATAAAAAATATGAAAAAATTAATTTTGTACGCAATATGTAAAAGCAATATTAATATTAAAAAATTTTAAATGTAGGTAACCACAAAATTTATATATGTAAAAAAGAAAAAATTATAGTATTATTATAGTTTAGATATTATTCACATTGAAGTAGTAATAGTACTAGTAGTATTTATTGAACAATATTTACATTGTTATTACATTTAGATAATTACTTTGTACATTTGTTTATATGTCTTTTACATATTATCTCTTACGTATTTATTTTATATATTCTTGCACATATACTTATTTACATTGTTTTTCTAATAATTTATACACAATATATTCGCAAATTTTGTGGTTACCTACATTTAAAATTTTTTAATATTAATATTGCTTTTACATATTGCGTACAAAATTAATTTTTTCATATTTTTTATACACATTTTCAGTTTTTATCTTTTACCTGTTCTGAATTTGTTATCTTGATTTTTCTTTCATCTTGTCTAACCTTATTATATTTTTATGTTTTTTTTATCTTTTGACTATTTATTTTATTGCCATTCGACTTATTGTGTATTTATAAATTTTAGCTTTTTTAACATTTAAACATAAAATTTTTTTCCTTCATTTTTTTTTCATCTAACCCATTTTGATTTATGATTAAACATTTTTTTATCACAATTAATAATATATAATTATATTTTACCATATGAGCTGACTGTTACAAATTTTTTAGGAAAAATAATTATTTATAAAAAAACAAAAAAACTGATTATATATAGAAAAATATTTTCGTACTTTTTATAATTAATATTCTATTGAGTATGAATATATTTAGTATATATTTTTTTCTCATATTTTTAGTAGAATTTTTACTAGTTTTATTTTTAGTATCTTTTTCGTTATATATTATTTTTTAAATTATTTTTACTTGATGTATATATAAGTAAAAAAGTACATCTTATCATTTTGCATTTTCAGGTAATTATATAAATATTAATAAACTGAAATAGAATTACACAGTTTAAAATACAAAAATATATACATAGATTCAGTATAAGATTTATCTTAATTGTAATATTTGTTTTTAATTGTAAAATTTAACTATAAATACAGAATAAATGAAATTTATGAAATATTTAGAAAGGCTTGTTGTTATCTCGTTCAAAAATTGGATTTTCGTAAATAAGTCGTAAAAAGTCATGTAAAAAAGTTTCTCATTATCTTTAAAAATTAGATTTTTCTTTATATATCATACAAAAAAGACTATTTTTATCCTAGTCAACATTGGAATTAAATATATAAATCATAGAATTATTATTAATTTTTTTATATTAATATTTGTTGGCTAAAATGTATTTACAATTGGTGATTTTCTTCGGTTTTGCAATAATTACAGGTAAAATGAATATTATTTTTCATCTTTTAATAAATTCTTTTACAATAGAACTTCATCAAATTTTGTAAAATTTTATTTACTTCATATTTTAATTCAATAAATTTTGTAAAATTATTTGCTTCGTATTTAATTTAATAATAATATGCAATTAATATTTTATATTTGTCAACTTATTGTTTTATAGAATATTTTTGTAAGAAAAATTCTTTTTTGTAGTAAGTATAAGATTTATTTTTCTTCTAATTTTTACATCTAAACAGTTATTTTTTTAAATAAACCAAATTTAATATACTAAGCTCAGTTTTAATTTTAAATACAACATTTAATATATTTTTACATTTATTCTATATTTCAATAATATTTTATTAACAAATGACGTCTTTTCTTATCATATCACCTACTACATTACAAAATTATTATATTCCGTATTGTAAACTCATTACATCAAATTATTATTGTAAATAATTAAAAATTAATTACAAAATTGTTATAAAAAATAAATTTCAAATTTTGTCGCTAACTAAACATTATTTAATTAAATTTACTTTATCAAAAACACTAACTTATTTATTATTATAAATTTCAATAGATATTTGAACGTATTATAAACTATTGTATCGTTAGTAAAAATTAAGGCTTATTTTATCGTAAATAAAAAAAAATTACAAAAACATTGTAAACGGTAGGCATTATAAATATATATGAACTTATTTTTATAGTATTCTACATATTTTCAAATTCATATTAAATTATTGATGAAAATAAAGAAACTTATTTTTTATTTACTTATAATTATTTAAAAAAAAGGTTTTAAAAAGTATATATATACATCATCTAATAAGATATGTAGTATAATTTGTTTAATTTGTTTTATTCTATTTTTATAGGAATATTTTAATGAAATGAATAAAATTTATCTATCAACATTTCTAAACAAACTAATATTTGACCTATGTTCTGAATAATTTATTATATAATTTTTCTACGTATTATAGTAACTTATTATTTACTTTAACTTAATCGGAAGAAGGTTATACAAATAGAATGTTACTTTTTCATTCTTCTTATATAATTAAAAATTATTGTAAAGAAGATGAGATTCATTATTCATTAGATATATATATTCTCCTTTTATTACATGTTACATGTTGTAAATAATCTTTGTTTAATAATTCTTTATATTTTAAGTACCTCATATTGAATTTGCTGACTGGTATAAATTATTCCATTTTTTATATTATTATTTCTTTTATTTTAAAAATATATTATTTATAATCTGTTTATGTAATGATTTTGTGATAAATATTATTTTAAATATTTATGATAATATAACGTGAAACATTTATCATGAGTTTATTATTATATAAAATTATATATTATTATATTATTATATAAATTTTTCTAAAATCAGTTTACTACATACATAAGTGTTTCCAAAAATCAATTAAATAATAGTAGCATAAAGATTAATTTCATTGAACTCTTATAAAATTTAGGAAATTATAAATATACTTGATCAATAATAAATGTATATATATTAATTTTTAGGGTTAAATTTGAATGAAAATAGTCTTCTTTTAGAGCTTCATTGTACTAAATTAAGATATATATTATATTTTCTTGCTAAATATTCATTTTATATATAAATTTTTCTCATGAATGTAATTAAATTTGTAAATTAATAACATAAATTTTTCTAAAAGTATTCGTATTAATTAGTATCGTGTATTATTAGATATCAGAATAAATGTTCTTTTAACCTTCATTTATTACTTCTACCAATTTCTTAATTAAATTTATTTCTAATGATTATTAAATTGATTTAATTCTACTCATTTATTTAATAATTCTTCTTACCTATTGTTTATTTCTCTTAATATTTCTTTTGCCCTAATATTTTCTACTTTATTTAAACACAATTTAAATATTTTTTTCTTGTATTCTTTTTGTATTTGATTTTTAGAAGTTTAGTCTATTTTGTCTTTTATAATGTTGTAATTTTTTATATACTTAAATATTTTTTAATATTATTGTTTTCTGCATAATTAAAGAAAGTCCTGTATAAAATGTGCTACAGTAACTCATTCATTATTGTAAAAATTTATCAACTATTTTAAAATTAAAATAAACATTAATTTTAATTCAGAATCGATTGACTTAAATATTAAATTAAGAATATAACTAAGTCTTATGGTTGAAAATTTTCGTTGATTGAATTACAAGAATTTAAAATAATAAATTTGCATTTGTTAATTAATAAGTTTTTTTAATATTTTGAAATAAACTATATTCAGGCATTTGAATCATATATATTTTCTATTTTGACTTGAATAAAAGTAAACAAATAATAGATTTTTTGTATTAATAAAATTATTGTTGAGTTTTATAATTTTCAAACCATTTCACTTAATATATTTAATAAAGATTTTTATTTATTAATGTGAATAAGTAATTTAACTATATAATAACAAAAATTGTAGTAACATATACTAAAATTTAATCAACATAAATTCTATATTCCAAAATAGTTAAGAAACCTGTTGAATAATCTTAAGTTATATATAATTTATTTCTAAAATATATTTTAAAATAATCGTTAAAAAATTAATTTTACTTGCATAATATCAAAATTACATTTAATAAATTAATTATAATAAAATAGTTGAGTTAAACTAAAAAAATTCATTCGTTTTTTTATTATATTAATTTATAATTTAATAACTTATTATGTATTACTTATTGTATATATTATCATAATTGAATACAATTTTAATAAAAATGTACGTATAAAAATGTATCCTAAAGTGATTTAACTTTGTGTTTTTAATGTAGAACAGTAATATAATGGTAATAATTGTTAGAAATTTTCAGTATAAGGCCAAGAATTGTTGGTGGGCAACATGCAGATATAATAAACTTTCCGTACTTGGTGTCAATTAGACGACTTAGCACTCATGCTCATTTTTGCGGTGGAGCAATTATCAGTAATGAGCATATTCTAACAGCGGCACATTGTATGATTGATAAGAAACCTTATGATGATATTAGGATTTATGCGGGAAGTAGTAGTTCAGTATTAACTAATGGACCAACTTATACAATTCATGAAGTACATATACATAAGAAATATAATCAGGAAGCTTCTAATATTACAAAATATCACAATGATATTGCAATTATTACAGTAAATTTTCAATATATTTACAGATTTTATTTATATATATATATATATACGTTTTCTTATTACAGAATTATTTTTGTTATTATATTAGCGAAAACGGAGTATCCCATTATCCATCACTCGTGTTTCAAAGCGTATTTTTAAATTAAATTTAATAAACAAAATTTTTTTTGTATAAATTAATAAGTATACAATGTCTTTACATTTTATTTTAAAAAATGACATGATGCATTAAAAATTTTTAATGAATTAAAGAATGGTTAATAATAAAAGTTATTCAATAATTAATTAGAAATTAATTAAAAATTCTAATTGTAGCATTTTAATTTTTATCAATTGGATAAATATTTTTGTAGACGAAAGAAAATATTACACTCAACACACGGCAAAAAAAAATTAAACTTCCGACCATGGATGTTGAAGATTCTGCCGAAGCTATATTTGCTGGCTGGGGTTTTCTAGCCGTTAACACAGGTATCATGTCTGATCAACTTCAACAAGCTTCGATGACGATTCTTGATGCAAAAACGTGTAGACACGCTATACCTTTTATTTCCGATGAAGAAATGTGTGCATTTCAAAAACCGGGGGTTGGTGCGTGTACAGTAAGTTACTAAAATTTTTGCATATTTTCATAAAGAAATAAATTCAATAAAAATTACATTATTGTTAAAATATTAATTTAAAAGAAATCTATAATATGTATCTATTCGTATTAAAAAACAAATATCGTTAATTTCCATTAGTAATTCTTTAAAGATGTATTACTTATTTAAATAAACAATAATATTTTTAAAAAATTTTAATTTAATATTTATTACATTCAGTATTTTCATATAATAATATTTTTATTTTACAGGGTGACAGCGGAGGACCGTTGGTTTCTGGTGGGATAATTGTCGGTGTTGCTTCATACGTTATTCCTTGTGGCAAAGGCTTACCCGACGTATATACTAATGTTTATCAATATATGGAGTTTATTCAACCCATTATTAAGAACAAATAGTTGCATAATAAAAATAATGAGTTTAATTTACATTATATTCCTTAGTACTTTATATAATTGATATTATTGATGATTGTTTTATAATCTATAATTGTAATGGACTTTTTAAAAAAATTTTTATTTAAAAACGTAAGTACACTTTTTTCTCTTCTACTTTTCATTTTTCCATCAATTCTCTAAAGTGCAATTCATGTAAAATCTGAATTTATTCTATTCTTAGGAAGCAATTTTTACTTTTAATAAATGTTGAAATTTAACAATTGGCAAGGCAGAAGTTTTTATGCTTTTTTCTATAAATATAAATAAAAATAATTCTAAAATCTATTTTCAAAATAAATACAATTATTTTTTTATATATCTTTCGAATATTTAATTGTATTTTTAAAAACATTAATAAGTTATTTATTATATTAAGCATCGTTTATATTATAAAAAATATAATTTAAAAACTTAATTAAATACTAATTGAATTAATGTATGTAATAAAAAAGATATAAATCCAGTATATCATATTTTCTTACGTATCTTTTAAAATATTTTTTTAAATATAATACATATTTTATGAAGTTCCATTCCCATATTTTAAAATTATATTATTGAAATTTTAAATATAATAAATAAAATCTTTTTCTAATTTAAAATTAATAAAAAATGAATAATTCGTTAAAAATTTATTTAAGCAATTCCTGTCCCACTAAGAAAATCTGTCGTGTATATTATATAAATGAGCGTCATGTTAGCAAGTTTGTTCTTTTATTCGCGCCTAATTTTGTCAATAATGTCGTCTAGATATGAAAATTTAAAAAATTTTTTTAAATCAATACTAATATCTCAAATGAATTAAAGATCCAAGTGAACAAAGTTTAAACTTATTAAACGAAATAATGAATTTAATGAATTATTATTAATCTATCTAGAGATGCGAACTTCGAAGATACAAAAAATCTAAGAGTCCTAAAGGGATTTCCGAGGACTGAGAGTTGAACCACCGATTATTCTAACATCAATTTTTATTTACAATATCTTAAGCCATTTTTACACGAAACTCATTAACTTTTTTCTCTCTAACTAGAAGGAATAACTGATCCCTCTCTCTCTCTCTCTCTCTCTCTCTACCTATCTATCTATTTATTTAACTATCTGTTTCCCTAAACCTTTCTTTTCCACTTTTTTCCCTTTTTGTTTATACACACGCATTCTCATGCATTAAAATGCAGCCATAAAGGTGTACGGATAAAATCACACATATGCGTATAATCACTTATTTGCAATAAAAAAATTATATCACGTTGTATATCAATTATAAAAACATACGGATGACATTACATTTGAATCGCCGATTAAGAAAAATTATAACGCTATAAAAAATTATTTACTTTAATTGATGATTATATAATTTTAACAAAATTATCCTATAATTTTAAATTGAAATATTATAAAATAATTAAACCCAAAATTACAAGTATAAAAAGCCTATTTGAAGCATGAAACAGCATTATAAAAATCAAATTCAAATATAAAATTCAAATTGGATTAATTTTTTACGATAGAATTTTTCTAGATACATTAAAAAACTAAATATTTAAATAAATCTGATGAATATATGATATATTCTAAGGATGCATTTAAAGATTTTTTATAATATAAGAAGCACTATCATGTAGAAATTATATATTTTTTAAATATAATATGAAATAATTGCAAAAGAAATTAAAATAATAAACTTGAAAAATTATTAAATGTGTAATTTTATCATGCATAAAATTACACATTTATCTTTCAATTTTTTAACCTATTAATAATCACATTAAGTTGAATATTAAAAATTTCATTAATATTAATTCTTATTTTTAAATAATGAATGAATAAAAATTCATGTACATTAAAATTAATTAATAGATTTAAAAGACATTTGATTTTGGTTAAATAGTTTTACTAACTTATTTTATTACATATAGCCTTTCAATTAGAATTTATTAACTTCTGATTTTAACAAAATTGTATAATAAAAGCTCAGCTTTTTGATCAGTAATGAATAATAATTAATCTTCTTAATTAATTTGTTATAAATATTTCAATAATTCAATTTTTGTGCATAAGCTATATCAAAATAAAATAATAAAACATTATGCAAACAAGATAGAAAGTGAAATCATATTGAGATTCATATTTTGTTTACTATTTAATATATTCAAGTAGGAAAATATTATTAAAATCAATAATATGTAAATACATTTAATAAGATAAATAGTAGAGAAAGAGAGAGAACGAAGAATTCAGTAGAATGAAAGAGAGACGTTATAATAAGGCAATAATGTGTAATCAAAATGAAGAAGAAAGGAGAAAAACAAGTAAATAAATTAGAGTCTACATATGTATATAAGTGTAAAAGTGTATAAAAGTAGGTAATACGAATATGAGTAAAATATAAGTTAAAAATAAGAAATGTTAAAAAGTAAATTATAATATTTATATTTTTATAATATAAATATATAACTTTTAAAATCTTTTCTTAGGTACTGTATTTAAAAATTAGAAATAAATTATATTAATGTATTGAATACTAATACAGAATGAATTTTCAGACAGCAGAAATACGATTTATAAAAGAATGTTTATGTATTTTTACTTGCTTTACAAAAGATGATATCTAAATTCTTCAACTATTTGAATAATTTTACATGAATGACAATCATTTTCTGATATAAGGGATTATTTGAAATTATTTTTAAATACATAAAAATAATTTCTATAAATCAATAATATAATAAGCAATTTAAAAATTGTTTACAAATGATCTCATAATGTTGAATATTTTTTCTGTTAAAGATAAATTATATAATATATATATTCTTCTAATTTAATTTACATTATTTTAAAAGTTTATATTATATATACCTTTATTTATTTATCGTAAAGATAGAAAGAATGAAATAGATCATAAAAAAATTTTAAACTGATAAACTTTCATTAATTCTAAACATAGACATAAATTACAAGTAACTCTAATTTTTGTTAGAAAAATTTTTTTAAAGATATGTAAACGTATTAATAATAACATGAGACAGTTATCTTAAAGATTACTTGAAATGAATAATAAGTTATACTATACATCAACGTAATATATGTAACTAAATAATTTTTATCTATTATCAGGATATTTTCAAGCCCAAGCGATAATGCGACCCACTTGCTGTAAATAATCTCTTATGAAACATATTGCTTTAGAAAATACTAATAAAATTTTTATCATAAACCTTTATATTAAAAAAGAACAAATTAAATAATAAAAAGGAAAAAATAATCAAATTTTTTTAGAAAAATAAAGAATGTATAAATCTAACATTTGCAGAACTATTTTGAATTTATGATTACATAAACAAAATTTACTATCATATTATCCATAGTTGTCAATAATTCTATGTATAAAAAATGATTTTATCGTTGGTACGTAAGTCATCAATATATAAAATAAAACATGTTTAATATGATGTAAGTAAAAGTATAAAGCAGCCATAATTAAAAAATGGAGACAGTAACAGTAGAAATTTGCGTAAAGTCCATAATCATGTACTAGTTATTATAGAACGCAAAGATGCACACAATTGAGGACTAATAATAGAAATTTAGATATGAAGTATTGTTTTGAATAAAAGATTTCGTTTACTATTTATTTAAAATCTTTCAGAAGATTTGAACTTCGTCTCTTAAAAGTTCCAAAAAATCAAAGACATAAATTTTTATACAATTTCTACACGCAAATATTTGTGCGTTATTCCAAGACTTTTAGTATTTTCAAATAGCTTTATTTGCACTACTGACTAATCAAATCTTGTTTTTTATTACATAAAATAGTTTATAAAAACGTAATAACATTGATTTACATTTCGGATAAGAATTTAATTATTGTTGTCGTTCAATTAGTATTCTATAATCAATAATTTCAAAAATTTTAAATATTAAAAATTACAATCTTATGAATAATTAAAAGCAAAACGATATCAGCGCCAATAAAAATATAATTAGTTCGTTAATACGATATTTGAAAAAACAAAGTTAATAAGAAATATAAATGTAATAAAGAAAGTAAAATATAATATTTTATTTTTACCTCCACTACCCTTCCTATAATTTTTTTATACTAATGCATACATAATAATACAGATAAGCAACATCACCTAAGGTCTGATATTTATATCTGAAATGTGAACAAATGTACTTGTTTCTTTTCATATTATATTATATTTTTATGTTAAAAAATTTTCTGTATAAAATTTATTTTAACATAGACAGATTTCGAAAAAGTTAAAAGTTATTAAGATAATAAAAAATTTTTTTCGAATACATAATTTTCTAATTTTTAACACAACTTTTAGTTTTAATTTTTTATTATTTTTTAATTTATTTATAAACAAGTATCATTATATTATATAATGTGAAAAACACCAGCCCCATTAAAAAAACAAACACAAGGAAAATATTTTTTGTTAGATTACCTATAAAGTTTAAATACCCTTAAAGACATATTAACATATTTTTTATAATATATTATAATTATAAAAAATTTAATTATATTCTACATAAAATTCTCGTTAATTTTATACTGATATATTTTTAATTATAATTATAAACTACTATGTATAAAAGATACTGGTTAAAAAAGATTGAAATAAATTAACGAGAATATACTAAATACTATATAATATACTAAAATATAATAAGTCATAATAAATAAACAATAAAAAATTTTATATATATCTGAGAGACTTTATTGTTAAATGAACGATACTCTACGTTACCTGCTCCAAGTATCATTTTCGTAAATGTAACTAAAATTAAATTATTTAATTTCTTTACATGAAAGCGATTCTAAACAAATACTTAAATAAAAAATTCAGAAATCATAAAACTATAAAATATTACTATTATTATTATTGTTGTTGTTGTTGTTGTTGTTATTGTTACTTTTTTAAAATTTATAATATATATTTTAGTTTCTCATCTTCATAGTAATATTTTCCGCACATTTTTTTTTCTAACATCCAGTATATAATTTCTCTTCATTATCGTTTCTAAATTTTATTAAAATTTTAATTTCAAATTTAACCCTATTAGTTGTTATATTCTATATTGAAACATTAAACTTTTTATAGTGTTGTTGGAAAAGATACTGGTTAAAAAAGATTGAAATAAATTAACGAGAATATACTAAATACTATATAATATACTAAAATATAATAAGTCATAATAAATAAACAATAAAAAATTTTATATATATCTGAGAGACTTTATTGTTAAATGAACGATACTCTACGTTACCTGCTCCAAGTATCATTTTTCGTAAATGTAACTAAAATTAAATTATTTAATTCTTTACATGAAAGCGATTCTAAACAAATACTTAAATAAAAATTCAGAAATCATAAAACTATAAAATATTACTATTATTATTATTGTTGTTGTTGTTGTTGTTGTTATTGTTACTTTTTTAAAATTTATAATATATATTTTAGTTTCTCATCTTCATAGTAATATTTCCGCACATTTTTTTTCTAACATCCAGTATATAATTTCTCTTCATTATCGTTTCTAAATTTTATTAAAATTTAATTTCAAATTTAACCCTATTAGTTGTTATATTCTATATTGAAACATTAAACTTTTTATAGTGTTGTTGGAATCATCTCTCAAATCTTCTGAGTATTATATATTTACTTTATATCTGTAACTATTTCTGTTTATCTCTTTTTATTTACTCTTCTTTTTTCATATATTTTTCTTCTATCAATTTTTTCTTGACATATTCATGAATGGACAAAAATTCTGTTACATAAATTAATTTTAAAATATAAAATATATTAATCAATTTATTCAATTAAAATGTATCCTCTACTTTTGTTCAGTATTATCCAGAAAAAAAATATAAAAAATATATAAATCATATGAGATGTCTGCAATAAGAGTACAATGTCTTACGATATTTATATAAAAATGTTAATAAAGAATGTTTTATTTTTAATTGTGATGTAAAATTTTGTATATCATTTATAATATTATTTGTTTTATGAACAGATAATTTGTATCCAAACGTACTTGCTTTGTAAGAGATGTTCTAAAATAATGATTTTAATTTACATTTTTTAAAGTTGTGCAAATATAACATTAAATTTCTCAAATAAAAATAAAAATTACACATCTGTACATATAGCTTTTAAAAAATTCAATGAAATTACCCTTATTTATTTAAGTGGGTAATTGTTACCGTAAAAGATTATTAGAGTTTTTTACTGAAATTGTACGTAAAACATATTTTTTTAATACTAAAGCTATATTTTTTATCAAGTTTTAAAAAAATCTATTTAGGACCATCGATTAATAGACGAAGACTTCGTCCTATTTTTCCAAAACAACCTTTAATGTAGGTAATAAACTGACTACAAGATGGAAACTATGAAGGTAAAACCTAATAATAATAATGATAAATAGTACATGTACTTTATTGAAAAATAATAAAAAGAATTAAAATGGTAGCGCAATATATATATATTATATATATATATATATATATATATTAGAAAGAGAGAAGGAGAAAAAATAGATTACTTTTATAATTGTTATAATCGTTTTTTGATATGACGACTTAAGTAATATTTTACTTCTTTGTTATTCTTACTGAATCTATAGATTAAATGATAGGCTTTTATTTATGCTATTCAATTCAGAACAACTTCTATGTATTTATCACCTTGTTTCTCATTGTTTCATAATGCGGCACATGTCTTAATAAAACTTAATAAAATTATAAATTGATAAGAATAAACACAAAAAAGTTAAACGCACATGTTTGAATTATACGTGGTCTCACGAAAAAAGTATAACGATTATCGTGTTTAATCCGTTAAATGTAATCTATTTTAACCATGAAGGCTATTATCTTAATTTTTCTACCCACCATATTTTATACATAATCTTTCTGTCTTCTTTCATTATTGAATACGGATTTATAGATAGAGATTCCAGGGCATTGCCATTGTACTTTAATATTTTATAATGTATTAAATAATAACTTTAATAATCATGAAAACCTACAAAACAGTAATAACAACTCGAATATCAACTCCATCACAACTAATTAATTAATGCTTAATAAAATAAGATTTTGATTAATAAAATAATTTAATTATTGATCATTTGATTAAAAATAGAAATACCTTAGTTTATTCTATCTGAATAAAATTTTTTTAATTTTAGATAAATCATACATTTAAAAAATATTTATTTCAAAATAATTCTATCGTAGTTTTATTTTTATATCATTTACGCATATTTTTTACGTTATGAAACCATGAAAATCTGGAAGAAATCTGACGATATGTTTACGAATCATAAATAATCATAATTACTTTTACGCGAATATAAATTCATTTAAGTTTCTAAAATCAAATATCATGTAATAAATGAAAATTTCTATAAATTATATGCATTATTTACAGTAAAATGATATTGTATCAATAAAAATATAAGTAATTTCATAATTAATAATTAGACAACTAAAAAGAACTTAATTTATGAAGATTATAAGACTAAAGATTCAAGTTAAAGTGTATTCGTTTTTTTAGGATTCTAAAGTTAGATATATATTAATTTTTTTTATAAATGTTTGTGTAGAGTTTATTTTATTATTATTATTGTTGTTGGTATTATGTTGTTGTTGTTGTTGTTGTTGTTGTTGTTGTTGTTTGTTTGTTGTTGTTGTTGTTATGGTAATTATTATTATTTAAGAACAACTCATATATTGTTATTTAAATTTTTTACATAATGCGTATTACTTAAAATTATTTATTTATTCCCTTATATTCGTATATCAAATTTATTTATTAATTTATTTTTTCTTCATTCTTCTTCACTCCTGTTTTCCTCTTGCTCCATTACTTCTTTTTGTCTCTGTAACTTATTTGTCTATGATCCAGTGAATGTTATATATATTTATGTCTTGATTATCATATTGCGCAATATTCTCCCACTTGATTGCTTTAGATCTATATTGTTCTATTGACATTGTTCTTCTCCATTGGCGACAGAATCCCTTGCGGGGGCCGTAAACACACATTGTTCAGCGCAAAATGAAACCAAAGCCTTGTTTTTACCCAAACAGACATTAAAGAAAAAACATTCTGTCAAGTGCATTCCCCGAGAAGCCGATGCGTTTGGAAAATTCACAAGCAGAAGATTTCTAACTAAGCAATCTAAGGGCTTCGCGGAAAGCTCGGCACGCATAGAAAACAAGCTATAAATCTACGAGGTGTGAACACTGTATTGCAGCTACAAAAAGGATATATATATGACCGTCGGCAAACAATGTGGCAGAATTTTTCGATCTTTTTAAAATCTCGGTCGCCCGTTTCTGTAAACCTTCACGACTAAACAGTGCTGGGCAAATAAAATTCATTAACAAAACCAGCGTTAATTCTTTAGCCTACCAATCCTACCTCCCTCGCCCGCTTCCATGGTTAACATTCTCTATAATGTGTTTTCTTGTTTCCTTTTCATTATATACAATATGTGCGTTCTCTCCTCTTCTACTAGCCAATAATTGTTTTTCGTTTCGTTTCCTATTATAAATTTCGCTAATTTTATTCCTTGGTTTCTTTTTTCTCATTCTCTTTTCATAGACACATTTATTTTCTTGTATATTTTTTATTATAATGTGTATAACTTCGTGAGCAAATCATGAGGTTTCTAGTTTATAAATCTGAATTTTTTGTTGCTGTCCTGTTTTTAAAATTTCTATTTTTCCCATTTTTTTCTTCTCTTTCTTATTCTTTTTATCCAAAAGGGATTGATTCTCTAATATTATAAAAAATTTACTCCTTTTCTCCGTAATTGCCTCGCTCTTTTTTTCTTTACTTATATTCCGTTCAAATGTTTTCCTTTTTCTATTATTACTTATACGTACTCATTCAGGATTTCCATGTGTTTACTGTTTAAAATTTTGTTTTCATGTATTATTGCCCTCTTAACTGATCATAATTCTAGCCTAGTTCTTTTTATTTATAGACTTAATGTATTTTTGGTAAATTCGATATCTATTTTATATATTTTTTTATTCTATTTTCATTTCTTCATAGCTTTTCCACCTCTATATCTATGTATTAGAATATTTTGTAGTAAAAGTGTAAATTTTATATGTACACCTTGTATGTATAAATTATTATGAAAAAATTTTTTATATGTAAATTTTTTGTAAAATATACAATCGAGCAGCAAACGCACAACCACTCTCTGGTAATAATAAAAAGAGCAAAAAGAGTACAGATACCTGACGAAGGGTTTGATTGGATCCAATTTCACTGAGGGCACAGCCCCGCAGAGATGTGCACAGAAGAATTTAGGAATTAGTATGACATACCTGTAATATTCAATAAGATACTGTAAACTCTGTTTTGTGTTTTTTCTGCGCATAATATAAAATAAAGTAATATTTTTAATTTATATAGTCGACTTAATCTCGTTAAACAACAAAATTAATATTATACAATTATAACAATATATATATATACAATTCAATGAACTAACCTAAATTAAAAAAATAATATTACATTAAATGACGGACTATTGAATAGAAACCAAATAAAGTGAACCCAATTCAAGTGTTGAAATGAACAGTTAATGTCCAAATATGTCGTTTCAATTCACACATCATTTCTTAAAATAATACTGAAGAAGAAAAAATTTTGGATAATCAGGCAATAGTTTTCAGGTACTTAAAAGAAGGGCATATCAATGTCTAGTACAGCTTTTTTATGTAGAAAATGTGATTATAGGTATTCTTGTACGGAAAAATTCTAAATATCTATAAACATTCTACAAAATATAAAAGAAAATAAGAAAAAATGTGGGACAGAATATAATTTTTGGGTCAGATACATTAATAGTCAATAAAATAATATTTTAGTATACGTCACATATGTTTTGCTAAATGGTGTTCCATTTAGAATTATTATATTCCATTTAAAACTAATTAGAAATTTTTTAATTATTATTAACAAGCTTTATACGTTATGAATAATCAAAAGCTACAAGAATATTTTTTATAGTAATTCGAGGTACAATGAAAAAAGTAATATACAATTTCTCAATTTTTTTTTTTTTTTATATTAAAAACAAAATATTTAATCTGTTTGTACTCCGCAGTTATTAAAATTGTAAATAAAAAATTTTTTTAATTTATTTTTTATTTATAATATGATTAATAATATAAAAACTATTTTATGGTATTTAATTAGAATATTAATATTAAAATTAATATTACTTAGAATTTAATTTATTTTTTATTTATAATATTATTAATAAGATAAAAACTATTTTATGGTATTTACTTAGAATATTTTTTATTGTCATTATTTCGATTCTTTATTTAAACGATTAAGTAAACATATTTTATATTTTCAAGTTAAAAAATGTATATCTTATCATTTTCTATTTTTAAATGATTTTTTTAATATTTACATACTACACTGGAATTATGCCGTAAAAATAACTTTGCTATTAGATCCATTTTAAATGTCATTTAAAAAAAACTTTTTGTTATATGAGTCGAAAATTAAATTTTTTAAATGAGATAGTAAAAAGTCTCTTGTTATTTTAAAAGATAATTAGATTTTAGCTTATAAATCATAAAAAGAATTTTTTTATTATATTATTTTAAAATTGTATTTTTGTGCATAAAACATAGGATTTTTTTTCAGTTTTACAAAGTAATAATCATACGTTACAATGAACTTTCAAATGCAAATTTTATTTGTTTTCACAATAATTACAGGTAAATTAAATTTATTTATTTATATTCTTAAATGATACAATTACAATTTTACATTTAATTATATTTATTTTATTAAAGTTTTTCAAATTCATTCATTATTCAAATATTTATAAAAAGTAATCGATTTCAAAAAATAACAAAATTATTATCATGTTTACAGCATAACTTTTTCCTATAAAAAAATTACACTAATAATAAGTAACGAATATATTATAAATATAAATAAAAAACTTATTACAATAAATATTTATAAATTAAAACATTTACTAATTATGTAAATTAATAACTTTTCTAATAATGTAGCAATCAATACTTAATAATTAAACAAATTAAAATATTTCATGAAGTAATATTTTATAAATAATGTGCAATGATTACAATAAAATAAAAGATTAAGATAAATTTTAATTAAATTAACGAAATATAACTAAATATATTGAAAAATTATTTCCGACAACTAATACATAATAAAAGTATTTAATGAATAAATACCTAAAGATTAAAAATTGATAATTATATTAAAAATAATTTATTATAAAACTTGTATTACAAAATATTAAAATAGACCAAGACTATGTAAAAATTGAAATCAAAACATATAATCTTTCATAAACTATACTCATTATACATAAATAATAATTAATCTTTTCAAAGGAACAAAGATTATAAGTTGATTATATAAAAATATAAATTAACAGAAATGATTAAAATAATTATAAGTATAATATAATAATTTATAAAATTTATAAGTATTGAAAATCATTAGAACTAATTCTTAAAATCAATTTTAACATAAAAATAACAAAAAATTTATTGTGTAGTAAAAATGTACATTGAAGTTAAAATGAATTATATATATTCGATATTGAATTAAATAGTAAAATATAATAAATAGACTATTATTTTTATAATTTTTAGTTGCTCTTGGAAAAACGTATAGAATAGTCGGTGGCAGTATAGCACAAATAACTGATTATCCGCATCAAGTGTCAATAAGGTACTACAGTATAAATGAACACTTCTGCAGTGGTTCAATAGTTAGTGACAAACATGTTCTATCAGCAGGACATTGTTTTTATCAAAAAGAAGATACTTATTCTGATATAAGGGTTTTTGTAGGTAGCAATAGCCCATATGCTACAGATGGAACACGATTTCCGATCTATAATGTCGATATTCATCCTCAATACACAGGAAAAATAACAAAAAATGAAGCGTGGATTTTCGACGTCGCTGTTCTTACGGTATTCTAAAAAAGCATCATTTAACAATTAATAACAATTCATAATTTATTTTAAAGTCACTGTCATAACAATAATATTATATGAAATTATAACGTGTCCGCTTCATCTCGGAAATGTGTCAAGATTTTGGGACGTTCAAAAGATAAAAAATACGATGGCCTTTATACCAAGTATCGGAGAATAAACAATCCCAACGGTCATTAGAAATTTCGTCGGAAACTCAACCGCCGTTGGGGTGCTTTCTTTTTTCTATCCCGGCGCTATTGTTGCGCGCGCAAAAATGTTTTTTTAACGCGCGTCAGCCTGTCACCGACACGCGGCGCACAACAAATACATATTTAATTTTTATTCGAATAAAGTTCTGTTTTCACTTTTGAAACACTGATTTTATAACAATGTATACAAAATTTAATAATAAATTTAATGCAATCATATAATTACGTAAATCTATAAAATCTACAAAGTTATATAGAAAATAATTATTAAATCTATCATACGATACGTAACGAAGAAGTAATGCTGATTATAATTTTATACAAAATCTAAAAAATTTAATGACAAAAGTTATAATTTCTAGAAATCTTATTTATATTATTAATAAATACGTAATATAGAATATTAAAAAAACAATAACGTCATATTTTATAAGAAAATATTTTGTTTCTTAAATTTAAAAAAGGTCGAGATTAAGCACTGGTAAAATTATTAATTCAGGCAAAATTTTTTAAAAATATTTTAGGGAAGAGGAGATTTAAGTACGGAATGTGAGTAAATAAGTGTTCAATTATAGTAATAATAGTAGGTTTAATATATAAAAGATTGTTACAATATATATATATATTGCACGACTATACACGTGTTTTAGCATGTGGCCCATGTAGTACTGATGTACTCAAATGCATCGGCGCATTACTATACTGCAGCGGCGCGTAACGGTACTCGCACCGCCGAGTAAGGATACTCGCCGGGTCTAGTTGTATGCTTTGGTAGCGCGTCACCATCCTGCAACGTAGCATCACCCACGCTACCATTGCGAGTTACTATTATGCGGCAGCACGTTGGCCCGTCACTTGGGGTGCATCGGCCTGTCTGCCGATGCCTCGCATGCTGTCTGCTCTCCCACAACCGGTCGTCCTACGGTTCGTCCGACCTCTAACGATTTGATTTCCTCGTGCAGGTTATCGTCTTCTTCCTCCGATTCGGGGTTGTCTTCGTCTTCTAAGACTTCCTCCAGGTCGTTGTGGAACCCGCACCAGGGCCTTATGTTGTCTGCCAATGCTGTTGCTTACAGTGGACCTTTGTAGTCCCCTGCTTTTTCGACTACGTACCTGTCATATGGATCGCTCCTTACAATGCGGTACTGTCCGAAAACTTTACGGCCAGCTTTAGTCTCCGTCCTAGTTCGGTTCTCCTGATGGAGGCGAGATTTCCTTCCTCGTAGTTAGTTGGTGGTTTCCTACGACGGTTGTACTCATCGCGGTTTTCGGCTTACAGGTGCTCTATTTTCTTCCTTGCCTGAGCCCGTTGGTCCTTTCTTGACAGATCGAAGTGGCGGATCATTTCCTTGTGAACTACCTTTCAGAGTTGGTGCTCTTTCTGTTTTTTGAGTTGGATTCCGAAGAGTAATTTATACGGCCTGTTTCCGATGGCCCGATAAAGAGACCCGTTAATGGCTCTTTGGATTCTGCTTATTTTCTTATACCATTTCTCAGCCCCAAGTTTGGTAATTACCGCTGCTAATACTACGTTCATCCGTTCCGCCTATCCATTTCCACTCGGCACTCCTGCTGTGATCACGAGGGGTTGTATTCCTTCTTCATCGTAGGATTCCTGGAACTCTTTCGATGTGAAAACTGTTCCTCATTCCGATATAATTCTGCGTGGGTTACCGAAGTGTTGTTGCCAAATGGTCATCTTTTTTAAGGTCTCATGACTCCCCGTAGATTTAGTAGGGAAGATCCAGGTGTACTTGGTAAAGACGTCGATTATTATCGGCAGGTATTTATATCCCTTGGTCATCGTTTGTAGTGGACTCATGTGGTTGACGTGCACCGTGTCCATTGGTTCCGTGCCCTTGGGGATTGAGTTAAACGTCACTTTAGTAACCCGTTTTTTATTGGCTCCTAGTATGCACCTTATGCAGTTCTGTATTGTTTTCTCTACTCGACGGTCCACGGTCTTGATATAGTAGTCCCTTGTTAGTAGTACCGTTGTTTTGCGGACGCCAAAGTGTCCCATCTCGTGCGCTCTCTTGATCACTTCTTGGCACATATCATCCGGGACTACTAGTTTCTCCATTCCTGAACCTTCTTTGTAGAGTATTCTATTTTTTATTTTTTGGGCTCTCGTTAGCCTTGCGATGAACTCGTCCTGAATGGAGTTCAGCCTGCTACGAGCATCTAACTGGCGCATTCTTGTCCCTGTGCAATATTTTATAGTCAAATTGTCGGATCAGCATGAACCATTATTCGCCAATATATATATATATATATTGGCGACAGGGGACAGTTCCTCTTTGTTCAGGGTTTACTGAAATGTTACACAGTCCTTAACTATCTTGATGTGTCGGCCCATCAAGTAATGCCAAAATTTATCCAGGGCCCGGATGACAGCTCAGAATTCGAATTCGAAGCTTTTGTACTTCCTTTCCACAGGTATTATTTTTCTGCCAAGGTAGTACACAGGGTGTAGTTGTTGGTGCTTGAGGTCCTTTACGGAGCACAATAGTACCGTATCTATCGTTTGAGGCATCCGTGTGAAGTTCGATTTTCCGGTCCTTGAAGATTGGTTGAAGATTCTTAGCACTGGTACCTCCACAAGAGCTCTTTTGAGGGATATAAATGTTTCGCATTGCTCTTCTCCAAACCAAATTAAGTAGGTCGCTCAGAGATTTTGCTATCTTGGCGTAGTTACGGATAAACTTCTTGAAGTATCCTGCTAGTTCTAGGAATCGCATCAGTTAGCGTTGATTTCGAGGATCCCTTTAGTGCGTTTTCTTTAAGTCGTTTATCTTGTCTTCGGTATGAGAGAGTCTGCCATTTACGAGGACGTGGCTCAGGAATTCCACATTCGTGCTGAGCAATTGGCATTTCTTTCAATTTATCGTTATACCAAAGCGTTCAGCTCTTTTTAGCACTGCTCTCTGGTTGTCCAGGGCTTCTTGGTAGTCCCTGCCTTTCACAACTCCGTCGTCTATGAAAAAGACGACCAGCCTCGTTCTCAGAAACTCCGCGAAAACGTATCGAATATATCTGGTGAACACTGATGAGGCCGTGCTTACAAAGAAGGGAACTACTGTGAATTCGTACTGGCCCTTCTCTGTTACGAAGGTCAGGTATTAACGGCTTTCTTTTTCCAGCTTTATGTGGAAGAACCAATTTTTAAGGTCGATAGTAGAGAAGACCTTTGCTTCTTTGAGGTTGTTCAATACGTCTTCGATGATCGGCATTGGCGTCGCCTCTTTGACCATTCATGTGTTCGGCTCCTTGTAGTTAACGCACACTCAGCATTCTCCAGTTTTCTTCTTTGTGACCACTTATGAGCTGGAATAGTCGCCACATCTCGGGATGATAATTCCTTTCAGTAGCCATTCCCTGACTTGTTTGTCCATTATCTCTTTCTCACCCTGTGATAGTCGACGTAGGCGACTGTGGTAGGGTATCTCATCCTTGAGAATGATTTTCATTCTCACTAGTGCCTCTCAGTTTTTTCTGGTTTGTAATTTTTGATTATTTCACGCACCTCTTGGACAAAAATGATCGGAATGTCTTCAAGTGGTTTCCCAATAGGAGTTTCTTCTTCTTTTATCTCTCTTATGTATTCCATTTTGGGAAGGTGTGGTTCTAATATAACTTTCTCCTTATCCAGGATTAGCCGCACCTTATCGAGGATGAGTTCCTCTAAGAATACGTCGTGGATTCCCATGCCTCCTGGTGCGTAGTCGACCACGTAGTCGAGATCGTAGATTGTCCCATCGATATTTATCGGGATTTTCACGACTCTTTCCGTGTCAACCAGAGCTCTTCCAAAACCTCATAGCTTACCTAATTAAGAATTTAGTTTGTATTTATGCCTTCCCAGTTCTTTCAACTTTCTAATTGGTTTACTTCCGTTCTGCAATCCTTGACCCTGTGCCTCATCTCCCCGCATTTATAATACTGGGGTCCATTCATATTTCTGTAGCCTTTTTCCCCAAAATTGTAGCACTTGATGTTTTCCAGCTACCAGGGCGTCGGTTTTTGCTCCTTTCGTTGGTTTTCAGTGGTTCCCGCTTGTTTATTATGTGTATTTCTTCCTTGACTACTTCCCATTTGCTCCCTTCACAGACTCTCGTAAATTTCTGCTTTAATTCGCATTCTCGAAAGACAGACTAGCAATACACGTATGTCTATCTAGCATATCCAAGAGCTTCTCGTACAAAATCAAGTGCAGTGGTGCATCACCCCACCGCTTATAAAACCGCTTATATCGCTTTTGCGGCTTACAATTGATGAGCCACCTACGCTGTTTGTGACGAAGCATCGTCTATACCGCTGCTTGCATTCTGCCTGCTATCGATGCCCTAGTGCGCTTCCTTACCCCTAGCATATTATTTTTTATCATATATATTTGACTCAAAAATCTTGTTTTAAAGTTAAAATTAAAAAAAATTATTAATTATTTATAAAATTTCGAATTAATTAAAAAAGGGTTATACTTTTACGTGTTAAAAATGGTCTAATGATTTCGTTGAAATTTAAAGCTAATGTAATGGAGATGTCAGAACTTCAGGGTTAACTGAACCCTTTTCAATGATTTTACAGACGGCGTACAAGACCGTCTGCGGTAGGCAAGTTTCACTGTACCTTTGCGCGCAACATACAGAGTATGCATGAACGGCGTAAAGGTGCATGTGTGAGTGGCATAAAAGTACTTTACATTAATATAATGAAAACTTTCTAAAATTAGATTCAGACAATCTTTAATAAAAATACAAAATAATGTTTCAGAAAAAACAGTTTCTACTTTTTAACGTGTAGATGAAAATAATTTAGTATGCAAAACTTGTATTAAATATAAATATAAGTTTATTTTATAAAAATTATATTTTATATATTTTTTACAATACAAATGAAAGTATCGTATGCGCGGAACCGACTTGTTCATTTCGCCGTCGGGCACGCTTATATATATCGGCCATGGATGACTCAGTTATTTACAAGAATTTTTCCTCCTAAACAACCTGCACTTCGTCCATGTATAAAAGGGACGCAAGTATCGTATTATGGGAATTTCTCAAAATGCCGTACGGTGCATATTTAATTGCCCTGACCCTAATGCAGGACAGTAAACTAATCGTCGTGCATTAAACGAAACTACAAGTAATACAATGCATTACTTACTATTCTCATAAAGCTTCAAAAATATTATTGAAATATTTTTTAAAATAATTTAATGTAATTTATTTATACATCAATTTTCGCTTTTCAGATCCGAGGATCCTTTACTTTTGGCTCATCAGTAAATAAAATACCACTTCCAACGCAAGATATTCAAACTGGTTCTTCTGTTATAATCACTGGTTATGGAAAAACGAGCCATGAGTCGTATGTACTTTCTGATAAACTGCAGAAAGCTACAATGAGAGTTATTGATACGACCACTTGTTCTGAAAATCTGAAACGTACTATTCAAAATACGCAATCTTGCCTTTTACAAGGGGCGGGTATCGGAGGCTGCCACGTACGTATTCAAAATATTATAATTCTTAATAAAAATTTAACCATATACAAATTATATTTAAGATTCTGTAGTATTTAATTATTATTATATAAATATTCTTAAAAATAAGTGATTTACAATGCCTAAAGAAAATTTAAATAGTACTTATAAACAGTATAAAAAAATTTTCTCTTAAGGTAGATTATCAAAAAGTACAATTATATATGTTCTCTTACAACTGAATAATTAATAAAAATTTTTTTTTTTAAGATAACCCTTTAGATACTATTAGATTACTAATAATTCTCCTTTCTCGTTTTAGTTCAATTTTATTTTTCAAAATAAGATTAGGCAAATTCAAATTTATATTCCTGTTATTTACATTATATTATTGTTTATTTTATTATTTACAAATTATACGATTGATACAAATTTATTATAATATTAATACTCTTTTTTGTTAATTTTTAAATAATTTATACATTGTGATTTATAAAAACATTTATAAATTATTTCTAACTTAATGAAATCTACAATACTATCACATTATATTATTGTATATAATCTTATAAATATATTTTTAATATTTATTTCTATTTTTTATTCGTATTGCGTTTTTTTTTGTATCTCTATCTCTTTATTCTTTCATTTTCCTTTAATTATATACTTCAGGTTCTGTACATCGATCTGTATCTCATTGACTCTTTTAATATGTGTTTACTACTTTCTTGTCATTATTAAATAATCTACATATTTTTTTTTATTTATCGATTTAAGTTTATTCGCTCTTCTTTATTATCCATTGTATACATGGTTAATAAATTTGCTCTTATACTAATTTTTTCTTCTTATTTTTTTCCTATATACATTTTTTCCTTTAAATTTTCTAATTTTACGTATTTTATGTATACAACGCATTTTAAATTTCGAGAATATTAACCTATATTAATTGTTTTAATTGTTTTTTATCACCTCTATATGATATATAAATTCAACCTTTTCTTTCAACCTTAATGTTACGCGATTTTGTGAATTTTCATGTCTTCGTTGCCTTTATGTCTATTCTATTTTTTTTTTATTATATCTTTAGTTTTTTTCTTTTTAAATAAAGTAAATTCTAAATAATTTTAATGATCTTTGGTAGTATGACTATGCGATTTGTATACGTTATAGAAGTTATTCTTTTTTCTTTATTTTTATTTCTGAGTTACTTATTTGTCATTACTCTATTATATAACAATGAGCTAAATAAATATTTGGCCTTGACGCGCGCTGAGTCAACCGGGAGGGGCGCGGCCGGGCCAAGTGTGCGGCGCGTTGCCGCGACCGACCATTGGGACCGGGAACAATAAAAAAAAGAAAGGAACCCCACCGATACAAGCGAAAATCCGAGTCGGGCGATTTATGGCACCTGTCGCCCGACGGATGATTTGGGGCCGTAATCGCGTCTAGGCGACTGGAGCCGGTAGAAGCCCGGTTTATATCGGTGAGGTAGACGGCAGCCAGGAAGGCCCCAACCGCGCGTTTCGATGTGTTCAACGCGCAGGTCTGAACGCGTCGAACAAGTGCCGCCCTGCACGCTCGACTTCCCGCTCGGGGAACATATAAAAGCCGAATGTCCTTGGGCAAAGGGCAGAGAAATCTTCGGAAAAGCGAGGAAGGGAATTACGCTGGAGCCACAGCATCCCTGCTCCCGTCCACGCCGGAACGAGCTACTGCGGTAGCCTTTTTCCGCACTTCATACCCCAATCCGCCCTTCTCAGGGCGAACATCAGCGCCGCGTGCACCTAGTACCTAGGTGCGCCGTACATTGCGAGAGGCCCGAAGCCGGCAACAGCTTCGGCGCCGTGCCAACCGCCCTTCTCAGGGTGAACTTCCGGGCCAGCGCACTAACCCTAGCCGACGACGCAGGAATCGACTCCGGCCTCTAGCCCACGCCGGCCCCCGTCCACTGGGCGACTTACGAGAGGCCTAACGAAACGCCTGAGCGCTTTCTCTCCTCCCGAACCGGTGGAGACCCGGAGCGAGGGAATATTTCCCCCCTCGGCGCCATGACGCTAGACCTGCTCCGAGTTCTCGGAAGCGAGGTCTCCGTCAGCCTTCATTTTCTTATTATTTACCATTTTTTGTATTACTTTATTTTTACCTCTTCTATTTCATCTTTTTTATTTCTTGGTTCTCATTATATCTTAATTTCTTTCAATAATATGTATATATATATATATGTATGTATGTATGTATGTATAGTTTTTCTTTTAATTTATCAATAATTTTGTAATTATGTATTTTTCTATTTATATTTTTATTTCTATTATGTGAATGTTTTTAATTTTTAACTTTTAATACCCATGATGTGTCTTTTGACCTCCCTTTATTCATTATTTAAACATCATTACTCTTAATTATTAGTCATTAACAATATTCTATAATCTTTTAGTTTCCCTTCTATCTTATTTGTGCACTTTTCTTGTATCCAAATTTTTCTTAGTACTAATACAACTTATACTAATAGTATTAAACAGCTTGCATACCTGTTTTTTCTAATCTTAAGTATACCAAAATTATAATTTTGTTTTTTAATTTATTTGTCATCTTTCTTTCATTTTTCTTACCTATTTAGCTTCTCTTTTATATTTTTATCTACTTTTTTTCTCACTCGGCATTTTCTCTACTTCATCCACTATTATTTTATTATTCGTACTATTATAACTTTTTCACCTATTTCTTTCAGTTATCTATATTTATTATTATTTAATCTATCTTTTCATCTTTTCCTTTCAATAGAAATCACTGCGTTTAAAACCATTTTTTCTTTGCAATACCTTTATCTGTTCTTTTTTATTTAGATTTTTTTTCATCACTATATCTTTAATTTTCATTTCTAAGCTAAGGTTTATTATTGTTCAACTCTCCAATTTCTTTTTCAGTTCAGACGCTTTTTTCTTCATTAAAATTAATTAATATCGCTACGCTTGAACCATTGATTTACTTTTTTAACTTAATTTTATATAATAATTACCGAATCTTTCATATAAATAACTAGTATTTATAATATAATATATTAAATTGAATAATAATTAAGTATATTAAAAAGCCAAAATTATAATTTAAAAATAATTATCAGAATATTCAAAAGTATTTTTATGCATAATAATTTTAAAGCATTGAATATTTTAAAAATCATTAGAAATTAATATCCTATTGTTCTTATTTGCTTTAAAATTAAAGCTTTAAAATTTAATATTATTATAATAATAAATTATAATTATATACAAAAAGTAATTATACATAATGGTAAAATATTTACAGGGTGACAGCGGTGGTCAGTAGTAATGGGCGGAAATCTTGTAGGCATTCAGGGATGGGTCATCCATGTGCACAGGGTCATCCTGACGTAATTACTAAAGTTTATCCTCATCTTCAATTTATTAATTCCATAATTACACATTAATTTGTATATTCATTATTTAACATAATTGATGAATATTATTGTCATATAATTTAAACAATGTCATTTTTCTTTTATAGTTGTTAAAATATAACTAATAAAATGAAAACTAATAATGATAAATAAAAATGTTTTTAAAATTTTAAGCAAAATAAAACTTAACTATAATTTATATTTTATATATGTTATAAATTTTTTTATATATTAAAAAATTAATTTTCAATAAAAATACATAAATTATTTGATATTTTTTGTTATTAATTAATTTCTAAGAATATACATAATTAGTTCAAAATTTATATGTATTACTGCACAATATGTAAGAATTACGCAAGAATTATTCATTTATTTTTTAAATTTTAAATTGTACTACACAAAACTGAAAAAACTTTTTTTTATAGAAACCTGAATGAAAAAAAATTAACACAATAATCTTGTTAAATATTTAACTTATGTAATATTTAATATATTTTCTTACCTGATATTTAAAATTTTAGCAGTATTTACAAGATATGATTAACTTAGCTTACACTTGATTCACATATTTAAAATTTAGCTTAAAAATTAAGTGAATTCTCTATATCAGCGAGATTATAATTATAAAATATTTTAAAGGTGTACTATCGTTTTTTATTCTGAAATACTAATTTGTAATTTTCTAAAAAAAAGTATTTTTTATCGTAAAGGATGTATGTAGTTTATTTGACTTATTTCTATCTTCTGAGACCTTATATTAATAATAACAACAAAGTAGAATATAAAATAATACAAAATAAATATTATACTATTGACTTTTTTTTATTTACCTTACCTTCCATTCATAATAGTCACAGATGAAAAATATCCAGTGAATTATAATTAAATAAAACCATCGATATTTATTAATGAACATATGTATATTATATAGAAAAATACGTTAAATATATATAGGAAAAAGGGGAAAATATAAATAATACTATTACACAAAAAAGAAAAAGACAGGGAAAAGGTAAATATAAATAAATATAATAAAAAATCATGTTTGCACTTTAAAGATACTTATAAGAAGAAAAGAGTTCAAGATAATAATGATGAGGGAAGTAACATAAGAAAAAATCAAGAATAAATGAAAGAAGTAAGAGTGAAAGAAGTGTAACAAAAAATAAATAACAGTGAACAAAAACCAACCGAAGGTATAGTCATAATCGAAATATGAAGAAAACGTAATAACACAAGACATTATAAAAGTTGTAAGCAAAACAATAAACGGGGAAGATATTTCAGAAATATAGACAAATCGTTTAGTAATTCCAATTATTAAAAAAGAAAATTAAAAAGAATACGAATAACTTGAGAAGAATTTAACAAATGTATTCTGAATATAAGATTTATAGAAAGATTATAAAAAACAGGTGGATATTAAAAGAACACGTGGAGCATAATAAAAAATTTAACAAATCCCTGTTTGGATTTAAAAGAAATAAAGATACCGTAATTGACGTACAGATAGAGAAAAACGTAAATTATTTCCAAACTTGGCTTATATAAAAAGAGTAATTGATACAAAAGAAAGGAAAAATTAGGAAACCGTGAAAAGCAGGAATAAACAAATTTTTAATACATTAATTAAATCATGTTTAAAAAAAAAATTTTTTTATATCAATGTAGATAATAATATTATTAGTAAATGAAAACAGAAAAATGAGTAAGTCAAGATTTTTCAATAAGCTGAACGGTATTAGCTAGAATGTCAAATTTAGAACAGGGAACAAATTTACAACAAAAATCTAAAAACTAGAAATAAAATACGAAAAAAAGAATAAGATCATTAACGTATATAGATGATACAGTGACATTCGTAAAAAGCAAGAAAAATTTATGTAAGAATTTACAGGAATTTAAAAACGTTAACCTAGAAAGCAAACGATTAAAACATCATACAAAAAAAACAACATTCATATATTTTTGAAAAAAAAGAAAAAAGTGAATAAGTAAATATTGAATATAAAATAAAAGCAGTAAATAAATTTATATATTTAGGTAAATAAGGAAGATATAAAATTCATGGTTAAAAAATTAAACAGGTTAATAGGAAAAATATTATAAAGAAATAGTTTTAAAAAAAATATAAAAATAATAATATTTGAAAAATTAGTAGAAATTTTTATTATACCAAACAGAAATTTGAAAATGCAAGACTAGTAAGATATAGAAATAATATAACGGAAATACATAAAACAGATACTAAGTATAGATAAAATTACTATTGAATGCATAATTATACTACAAGCAAAACAAAATAGAATAGAAGTGAATGCAGCGATTTTAATATACTACGAACACACGGGAATTCAATAAGAATACGTAAGGGTGAAATTAGAATACAGAAATTTGTATGAAATAAATAGAAACAAGATAAAAAGTAAGAGAAGATAAAACAAAAAATCGATCGATAAAAGTAAATATACACAAATAAATAAAAAAATAGAAATATGTGCAGAAGTAAAACATGTTCTATTACAAAGAATAAAAAAAGTTTGTCTGAAAATAAACAAAAAGAGAAAATAAAAACTAAAAAGAAAATAATATTAGTAAGATATAGAGTAAAATTAAAATTAAAAATGTAATAAAATTATATAATAAAATTTAATAAATCTTATAAAGTATTATAAATGAATTTAATTTCTAAATAAAATTACACAAATTATACATAAATTAATAAATATATAATAATAAAAAATAATAATGAAAGCAATAAAATTATATTTTTATAACAATATACATTTATAAAATTCTGCCTTATAAATATATTTATAAAAGCCTGAATAAATTTAGATCAGTATGAAGAAAATTAACTTTTAAAGTTACATAATAATAAATTTGACCTTAAAAATTTTTATGTTTTTTCATCAAATAAAATTCTTTGATGTATACAAAAAATTTAAAAAAATTTAATTTTTTAGTAAAATTACAAATAAAATAAAATGTAATCGTTAATAAAAATTTACATACGCAAGAAATTAATCGTTTTCTTATTTGAAAATTTTCTTAAATTTAAAAGATTTAATTCTTAAGAAGAAATATTTTTTAAATTAAAATTTTTATTTGGAAATGTATTTCAAATTTCCAGAAAAAATCCATTATATTATTGAATAGAAATATGCACATATAATTAACAAATTTTGTTAAATAACATACAAATATAAACTAAACTTTACTATGAAGAGAAAGATATGTAGGTAATTTCTGCACGTTTCTAGAATTTCATTATAATCGAAAGTGATGAATACATCTTTTTAAATTTGAGTCATAACTAATTTTAAGATTCAGAAAAATTATTTTGATTGTTATAAACTAATTCAATTCATAAACTAATCAAATAATATTTTTAAATAGTGAAATACGGTCTTTATATTTGATGAATATAAAATAAAAATTATTAGTAAAATAAAAATTATTAGTATGTATGAAATTCTCTTATATTTTATATATTAGTCATATTTATATAAAGTATCATATCTTAAATTTTCATTATAGATATATGATTAATGACAAATATTTTTTTAATATTATTTTATCACTATATTAACAAATCTGATAATTTAAACATGTTCTTAATTTTTTATCTATCAGTTGATTTCTGCAATTTATCTATTTTATAATAATTATTTAAATACATCATTCAACTGTTTTAAAGGAAATTATTTATTTTTAATTAAATAGCTCGATGTCTATAAATAAATGAATAAATATAAAAAAAGGCAAGACTATATTTTTACTTCCTCAACTATAAATTATAATTTCGTTTACGATATATTTTATTCTTATATTTTAATAGATTTCAATATATTTTCTATATTCTAATTATTTTAATGTATACATATATATTAATTACGTAATCTTAATCATAAAAATCATTTTTATTAAAAAATATAATATTTCATTTAATAATTTAAAAAGTAATAGTAATTAGAAGTTACTTTACTACTGTAATTAGCATTTACATAATTTAATTTTACATAGTAAAACCGAGTTTCTTACATATTTGATTAATTTTTAACAAGATAATAACTTCAATTATTAAAACATTTAGTTATCTTTATTGTATTGTCAGTCATAATTAAATTACTATACGAAAATGAATAAATGATTTAAAAATCCGTATATTTATTCGTGACAGATTTATAGTAGTTTTCTACTCAGAAATGTTCATTTAAGTACACTATATAAAAAAATACACACTTATATTATAAACATAACTATATTAGTATTAGTAATAATAAAAATATGAATAAAATACTAAAATTTGTATTTATCTTTATCTGAACTAAAATTCCAGCTTACGTATATAAAGCATTAAATCCAATTTTATTTCTACTAAGTATATTTCAAACTTTGCAATGAATTTACACATTCTCGTTCTTTTTGGTTTTTTACTATGTTCTGGTAAATTTAATTTGTATTATAAATATTAAAAAATTTTTTTTAATATGCTATATTAAATTAGATCTTAATAATTACTTAAATTACTACATAATATTGAATACCAATATATCACTTTAATTTAGTAATGATTTAAACAGTATCTGTCTAAAAATAGAAATTATTAATATATACTAAATTTTTAATAATTATTATTCAAATATTTTGTTTAATCAACACTAAATCATTAAATAATATTAAAAGTTGATTAAAAGTTATTTCAATTTCTTCGACTAAATTATTCTAGTTATAAAAAATTACATTTAAAGTCTGTAAAAAACGATCAAATAAAAGAATTGTTTGAAATTTATTAAAGTTAAAATCAAAATTTCATTTTATATTGTAATAGATAACCGAATATTTTCATTACTAGAAAAAAAATGATAATATTATTAAAAACTTTTAAAATATTGCCTAATAATTTATCAATTTATTGCACATGCCATAGTAGAAAACATTTACAATAAATTGAAAAAAAATTTTTATTATATTATTCCATCATTAATAGAATGAAAATCAATTTATTATTTCATAATTTCATAGTTAAAATTTCTGTATTATGATAATAATAAATGTCAAAAACATCATTTTATATTAATTCTATAAAATTAAATTCTGTGATTATTAATAAATATTTTTTACTACCTTAAGCCTATTTACTACCATAGCCATAGCAAAGTAAAGTTTTATATTTACTTCCGCGGAGCGATAAAACAAGGGATGATTAAATAAATACCAAATTATTTTTTTTTGGTATGGTGCGGTGTGCTTCCGTGGCCATCGCGTTCTTGTGTGAATCTATATTTTATCTGTTTTCCGCGTCCCCGTCTATACGTCAGGAAGGCCCCGTAGGCATTATGGATTTTCGCTGAAAAACCAACTCCGCTTTTTAGCCGATAAATCCTGAGTCAGTAATCTGGTAACGTGATTCGGCTTTCCCTAGATCTAGTTTTTCCAAATCCGGGGGCGACCACCTTCTCAGTATCTGCGCGGCCCGTCCCATAACACCTTCGTATGGTGTGCCGACTTGATAAACAAGGAATTAGTATATTTATTAATTGAATTAGGATAATCCTTTATATATAATTATCAATAATTATTTTGTATAATTGCTTTAATAATGTAATTATTACAATTAAATGTTAACTAGATTTTATTATGTTTTGAAAGACTATTTTAAAAAGTATTTTAAATTTATTATATTTCTAAAGTACTTGGTATATAAAAATAGCATAGTTTATAATAATTTAATCGTTCCCTTTTCAGTATTTAATTATTTTTATATTATATAATTCATAAAGTTTATTCAATATCTGATTCTCTGAAAATATTATAAAATTTTTTAAGCTTTTCTTAAATTATACAAAATAAGAAAATTGTCAAAAAAATTGTTATACGCGATAAATATCAATTTTCTCATCATTTATTAACCGTTAAGATTTTTAATAAATATTCACTAAATTACCTAAAAATAAATATGTCTAATTATTCTGAGAAATGAATAAATGAATTACTATATTTATTTAATAATCCAAGCTCTGTTCCTTATAAGTTGAAATTAGTCCGAGACAACAAAAACTTTTGTAACAAAATTTCTGTTATCAAATTATTTATTTATATCAAATTATTAATATTTATTATTTTATCACTATATAATTTTCTTCTATTTACGTATAATTTTGCACTGCTTACTGTTATTCAATTTATACTCCTCGAAAATGTTTGTCTTAAATTTTATTATGTATTTAATAGATAAGAGCAACATTAACATCTTTTCTAAGTATAAAATATATATGTACATGTACATACGTATATATAAATGATATTTTTAAACTATTAAAATTATTTATATAAAAATTAAAAATGTAATTTTCAAAATGATTTTCTACTTTTTCCATGATTTATAACGATTAAAAATATGTGATATATATTACGATTTATGTATATTTATTTAAATTTAATTCTATATATCTATATATAATAATTTAATTTAATGTATATATGAATATAATATGATATACATTATTAGATTAAGATATATGATTTTTTTGATAATTTCAGGTGTATTGGGAAAGTATGATAGAATTGTTGGAGGTGAACTTGCAGATATAACAAACTATTCATATCAAGTAGGTGTGAAACTACTGAGTATAAATTTATTTCTTTGTGGTGGATCATTAGTTAGTGACAAACATGCCCTCTCAGCCGCTCACTGCTTTCTAGATAGGGAAGAAATTTGGGATGATATGAGAGTTTTTTATGGAACTACTTATCTTAACGATACAACACACCAAAAAAAAATTATAGACGTTGATATTCATCCTCAATATACAGGAGTTTCAACAGTGAGCGAAGGATGGGTCCATGACCTTGTCGTTCTTACGGTAATTAAAAATAACGAAAAACGTAATATAGAAATAAATAAAAAATTCACTATAAACTCAAATTTAATTTATTATACTGTCAATACTAATTAAATTATTATATCGAATTATTAAAAATTTTATATTACTTTTACAGCTCGAAAGTGCAGTTACATTTTCTCCAACAATAAATAAAATAGCACTTCCAAGTGCAAATGTTGCTGATAATGTTGTAGGTATAATCACTGGATGGGGAAAAACTGCTCTTACAGATGTACAACCTTCCAATCAGTTAAGACATCTTTCAATGAAAATTATCAGTAAACGGCAATGTACAAGTTACTTCAAGCGTGATATTCATAAAACACAAATTTGTGTAACGCATCCACAAGGAGCCGCTGCATGTCATGTAAGACTATTAAATACTAATTTGTTATTATCTATTTTTTATTAATTAGTTACTATTATTATATTATAATATTTTGCAGTTTACCGTATTTGACTAATTATTATTAAATTAACATTATGTAGCCAATACTAATAATCATAATAATATACATATTATAATCATATAATATAAATTTAAATCATATCACAAGTCAGTGATAATTTCTATAAAGAATTTTAAAAAATATTAATTTATATTTTTATGAAATAACTAATAAAAAGGCAAGAAATAATTTTTAATAATTACAATTATTTATCAAGAAGTATTCGTTATTCTGTAGTAATATGAATACATAAAAACTGTTTTGTTAGGTAAAATAGTTTTCAAAGTTCAAGCAATTAATCTATAAAAATTTAAAACATAATTTATATGAATGTTCATCAATATGATGCATTAAAATTCGGAAATCAACTTTCCATTTAAATAATATTTTTTATCGTAAAAGGTCATAAAATAACATAACCATTAAATACCAAAACTTAGCCATAAATAAATCTTAAAAGACTCAAGAAAACTTATTGTTTTTTGGAAATTAGTAAAATATAATATTTGAAAATTTTTCTAATATAGTATTATATAAAGTAAAAAAAAAATAAAATTCGTGAAAATAATGAATATAATTTTCCAGGGTGATAGTGGTGGTCCATTGGTTGTTGGTGGAAAAATTGTTGGTATTCTTTCCTGGATAGTCCCATGTGCAAAAGGTTATCCCGACATATATACTAATGTTTTCGAACACATGGAATTCATTAACTATGTTCTTCGAAAACCACTTTAAGTACTTGGTCCGAATTAAAAAAAAAAAACATAAACATTATGTGAAATAATGTATTAACATAAGTTTTGGAAGATAAATTGTAATAAAAGTGTATAATTTTGTCGTTAATAAATAAATTCTGTGACACAATACAAAATCAAACAGAATTTACAATTCTAAAAGTCTAGCAATTATTTTTTATCCTTTGTTCTACTTGTTAAACTAAAATATTCATAAATACATTTTCTCCAAAAATGCATCTAACCTAAAAATTAAAAAGTTTTTAAAATAAAAATAAAAATTAAATTCAAATAAAAATCTAAGCTCGTATCGATAAGCGATAAAGCTATTGTAATATTTTAAATTTATCTGGACAAAATCGAAAGTTTTTTCGATTCAACTAATGTTAATGTTTTTAATTTTAATTTTAATTGTGCATTAATAATTCTGGATATTTTTGTTTTGTGATATTTATCCAACACAGTTTCTGTTTTTCTTATAAAAAATCTTTATTCCAAGAATTACGATTAAATTCTTTATTATTAAAATGATTATCCTAATCTATAGTATAATAATGTTGAAATTAATTTTTTTTCACTAAATATCACATACTAGTCGCAGTAATATAAATATAAAGCTAGTAACATTGGTGGTGATGGTAGTAGTAGTTGTTGGTGATAAAATTGTTGGTATTCTTTCGTGGATAATTCCGTGTGCAAAAGGTTATCCCGACGTGTACACAAACGTTTTCGAACACATGGAATTCGTTAATTCTATTCTTCATAGACAACATTAAAAATTTGACCCAAGTTAGAAAAAATATAAACATGTAAAATAATATATTAAACTAAGTTGTAGAAGATAAATTGTAATAAAAGTGTATGATTTTATCGTTAATAAATAAATTCTATGAACCGATGATCAAAATGAAATTAAATCTTTAATTCTTAAAATTACAAAATCATTATATAATAAAAAAAATGTAAATACAATAATGTAACTTTAAGAATATTTCGTTATCTTATTGTAAACAAAGAAATTGTCTAGAATTTGTAAATAAAAATTTTTTATATAACGGAAAATGCATTGTATAATTACACTACTCCTTATTTACGTGAACTTAAGCTGTTTCTTCTGTACCAAAGTTCACTGAACCATTGTTGTCAAACATGCTGGTGTTCCATCAGTCTTGGTGGTATGCAAATTCCACAATTATTATTATTATTATTCTTCTTCTTTATTAGTTTTAATATTAGAACCCAATTACTAGTAACAAAACCGTTTGAAATTGTGTTGCTAATATTTATATATTATTTCAAATCATAATTTCAACTATAAAAATTTATCTATAAACATTTATATTCTATTTGTAATATTTTATATACTAATTCCAATAGATTTAATAAGAAACTATGGTGTCGGATAAAATCAATTAAAGAAAAAATCGCATTCAATATTCAAACTATTACAATTGTCATAAGTAACACTATACGAACCGCAACCGGCAAAATTTAATTTCTCTTAATTCGGCGGATATTAAAATTCAACTTGTTTCAAGAAGTGGAATCTATAATTTAAGTATATCTTACCAATAATCTCGCTTATACTTTCTATATATTTTACTTCTTCTCTTTCCTAGTCGTATATAAACAACTAGACGTCCGAAAATGTGTGATTTTACATTTTGTAGCAAAAAATCCTAAATAAATTAGGAAATTATAATTACAATCAAACTCTTATAAAACCACGCGCGCGTACACATATATATATAATTAATGTAATATTATAAAAAAATTCAGTTGCCAAAATTTAGTATTAAGAAATAAAATTAACATAAAATATATTTTGCTTATTATAAAAACACATCTATTTTTCTCTAGAAGCATATCATACGTGCTGAAAATTGCATTCGAATTTAACGCAATGACTTATTAAAATAAGAAAGTTACTGTCCTAACAAAATATTTCATTAATAGTTGTAATCTTTATACATTATTGAATAAACAGAATATACTTTAATTATTATTACCACAAACTTTTTACAGATTTATAGAATATTATCTTTTTGGAATTATCCAATTTAACTTTATATAAAATAGTTAATTATTTACGAAGACAATAACTTCTTAAAATGAAAAATTTAAGTTTTATCTTTTTCTGAAAACTATTCATCTTCGTTAAACTGTTTGAACGAATAGTCAACCTTTTTTATAGTTTGATTTCTTTTTCCGTGTATATTGCCAAAACTATTTTCTTCATTCTACCTTTTCATTCTTGCTTTGTTTCTCATAAGTAATCTAGAAATTAGCAAAGAAAAATTTTCTTCAAAATTATTTTAACGATACATATGAAAAATAGTACAAAATAGAAAAATTATTAAATCCTAGTTAAATTTTCTGAGTTTTAAGAAACTAAAAATACAAAATATATTACATGTCCAATTAACTCATAATCTTTTGATTTCTTAATGCTTTCGATGACAGCATTTAATATACAACTTAAAGATTAAAATAAAATAATCAATCCAATTTTTTTTAAAGAAAATATTTTCAATTCTTTACTCTACTTTCTAAATAAAATATATATACATACATTTCTCCAAAATGCTGCTTACCTACATTTTAAAAATCTATGTTAATCAACATTGACATTGAATTCAAATGAAATCAATATTCGTACCGATAAGCAATAAACTAGGTTACTGTATATTTTAATTTTATTAAAATAATATTAAAAATATCGATATTGACATTTTTATTTTTATCTGGACAAAATCGGCAAATTTTTTCATTTAAAAGTAAATTGAAATTTATATAACTCAAATTTTAATATTGTACTCATTTTAACTACACTAATATATTAAAATATTAAATTTAATATGTACATAGATAATTAATTCCTAAATAATTCTTGTATTTTTGTCTCGCTCTATTTACCCGACACGGTTTTTGTCTTTCTAATAAAAAATTTTTAATTTTTTATTTAATTGTAAACATTGAATACTATTCTCTAAATGATATGACTAATAATATTCTAATAAATCATTATATTGTTATATAATTAAATAATAAGATTATAGGCAGATAAGATTGAATAATAAAAGCTGGTTTCGTGCAATTAGTATTTATAAATATTTGATTTAATATTATAAAACTTAGTTTACTACCTGCGAAGTCGATGACCTTTTCAAAAGATAAAAAAATCTATTAATAATGACTTGGATTATTTTTTTTATACTATTAGTATCATAATAAAACTAATTTTGGAAAGGAAAAAATTATTTAAAAAATCTATTTATTTATCCCTGAATGTTTTATTTTTTATCCATATATGTATATACATTTATAAAATAAAATAGAATTTGCCTCAAAATCTACACAATGCAGTATTATGAATATAGCTAGTAAGATTGATGCTGGCGGTAGTAATAGTAGTAGCGATAGTAGTAGTAGTAGTAGTGGTAGTGGTAGTAGTAGTGGTAGATGCTTGCTTTAATCGTCAAAAAGATCTTTATTGTCATTTTTTCAGACTTTTGCTCTTGATAAGGTTATCCATCTAAATATAAATTTAACAAATTAACTAAAATAGAGACTAATTATTAAGATTAAACAGTTAACGACATAACTTGTTTACAAATATTAATAAACTATTATAACTTTGGAAAAATATTTAAACAAGAGTCTCTTAACTCAAGATTTTGACATATATAAAGCATTAAATAAAAATTAATTTTTACAAAATATTGTCAAAACGCTAAAATGAGACTTCAAATTGTGATTTTTTTCTGTTTCGCTTTGTGCACTGGTAACTTTCATCTATATTTTTAAGTATTAAAAAATTTTTTCTCAGAACTTAATACGATATATAATTAGATTTTTGTAAAATCGTCATTGTTCACATTGCTTAATACAGTATAAAATTATTTGTCTTTGATTTAATTTTACTTGAAAGTGAATTGTTTTGAAAAATCGTTTTCATATTATTCTATATTGTATAAAATTTTATACTTTTTTTAATATAATAATAATCATTATGGGAATATTTTTTTAATCGGCACTATTTATCGTATGTACACAAAAACTTAATTTTCCGCTTTTTTCATTCTTATATTTCAATTTTCTACATCAAATAATTATTATTACCACCAAGTGTGAAGAAAAGTAAATATTACATAAATAGCCAAAATAGAAAATCTATTGTTATCAAGGTCATTCTAAACGTATTTAATTTATAAAAAATATAATATATTATGAATACGAGATACAAATTTAGTTAATTGAACTAATTAAGTTATTTATTTGCTAAATATAATTAGTTAAATGTGTATTATATTTTTTGAAAATTAATGTATTATGGAACAAGATATATTATTAATCTGAAAATATAATTATTTCTTTGATTATTTTATTTATAAGAATAAATTGCCTTAAGATAATATTTCATCTGATCATAAAACTTAATTTGTAAACAAATCAGATTATTCATACAGATTATAAAGTAAAGTTTTTTTTTCATTATAATACTTTTCTGTCTATTATCAAACAACATTAATACATATTTAATTTAAAAATAAAGCGGCATATTGAATTTAACTTTTTCTCAAATGATATTATATTATATTACAGGAAAAATTTACGTTTTGACTAAAAATTAAGATATATTCGTACAGAAAAACGCGATATTTAAAGAGTTGCATTAATATGATACACCGTTAAATCAAGTTCCCTAACATTTTCATTATTTTCAGGTACATTCGGAAAGCAAAGTAGAATAGTTGGTGGTGAAGTTACAAATATAGCAACCTATTCGTATAATGTAGGGCTGAAAGTAATAATTATAAATTTTTTTATTTGTGGTGGTGCATTAATCAGTGAGAAACACGTCCTTACTGCCGCTCACTGTGTTCAAGATAAAGAACCAATTTATAATGATATGAGAGTTTTTACGGGAACTACTCTATTAAATTCATCCACAAATTTATTCAAAATTGCAAATTTTGATATTCATCCTGATTATGTAGGACAGTCAGCACTATGGCTTTACGATATTGCTGTTCTTACGGTATGTCGATGTAAGGTTTTATTACGCAAACATACACAAACAAACACACACATATATGTATATATATTTATTAATATATTACTAATACACTTATTTTAAATGATCAATCGTGTGAATTGCTCCTGTGACTTTACGAAATAGCAAAGATAAATCATCCATTTTTCACTACCTCAGTAAATTATACAATTAATATTACGTATTATTTCTTATTTTGTTTTTTTATTTACATTTTACTTGGAAATAAAATCAATGCTATCCTATAAAGACAACCTCATCAATATAGACGGCAAAAGAAAGGATGTTGTAACTAATTATGCTTTTAAATATCAATTTAATGAAAAATTGTAGACTCTATCTCAACAAATATTTATGAAAAAAATTGATAGAAAACCTATAAAATACAAGAAAATATAGTGCGTATATTATATACAAGGTGATAAAAGCAGTAAGATATTTAAAATTCCTAAAATAAGTTATTCAATAATTAACAACAATAATATATATTTGGTAAAAATGATAAATATGATAAATAGACTTAATTACAATTGTTTAAATGGTAAAGATAATAAAGAATAAACAAGATCCGATTATAAATCTGTATTAAGAAGAAAAATTAATAACTAAAATTGTTTCAGCATCCAATAAGGTGTGATTTATACAATATATATGTACAACACATGTGCATTTGTAAAAAAATGTTATAACACTCGTATACACGTTTAAAAAATATATTATATATACTTAAATTTATAGAAATCCTTTAATAAATTGCATTAAAAGAGCAAGATACCTTTTGTCAATTTGTAGACAGTATTTCATTTCAATTATTAAAATATTAGATTTATTTGTTTTTTAGTACATAATATAAGAATACGTGGTATCTTAATATTGGAAAGATTAAAAAACAATTCATAAAAAATTGAACTATGTTTATCGTATTATTCATGAAACTTAAATTTTAAATTAAAATATTAGATAATGATCAAAATATTATATTAGTTCAATTATCTACTCATTACTTTTTAGCTCGAAAATAGACTTATCTTTACTCAATTTCAAAATAAAGTTAATCTTCCAACTGAGAATATCGCATTTAATATTATTGGAAAAATGACTGGTTGGGGGAGAACAAACGATTCATCAATAACGCTTTCTAATGAGTTAAAACACCTGGACGTGAGAATTATTAATAAAGAAAATTGTCAAACATATTTTGAAGCTACAATTCATAATTCACAAATTTGTGCGATAGGCCCAGCAAGAAGCGGAGCATGTCAAGTAAGATTTTTAAATATTACAATAATTGTAATTTGATCCGTAGTCCATTCTGGTTTACCTTAAAATACTGAATGTACTTAGTTGCATCAAAATGAATATATCCGTTTCTACTTTTAGAAAATTAATTAATATTATTATTACAATAAAAAGCAAAAAAAACAATTATTTTTCAGACTTATATTGAAAAACTTATAATAAATTGTTAATATAAATTTATAGTTAATTAAATATTCAATTTAAAACATTTGAAAATTTTAAGTGATAATTCAATTTTTTAATTTAATAGAATTTTTATTATATTATTTAATGATAAAGACTGTACAATAACGTGCAAATATTAAAATCGATTATAAAGAATATCAAGATAAATGAGTCTCAGAAATATAACATTTTTCCAGGGTGATAGTGGTGGACCATTAGTTGTTGGTGATAAAATTGTTGGTATTCTTTCGTGGATAATTCCGTGTGCAAAAGGTTATCCCGACGTGTACACAAACGTTTTCGAACACATGGAATTCATTAATTCTATTCTTCGTAGACAACATTTAAAATTTGACCCAAGTTAGAAAAAATATAAACGTTATGTAAAATAATATATTAACGTAAGTTGTAGAAGATAAATTGTAATAAAAGTGTATGATTTTATCGTTAATCAATAAATTCTATGAAGCGATGATCAAAATGAAATTAAATCTTTAATTCTTAAAATTACAAAATCATTATATAATAAAAAAAATGTAAATACAATAATGTAACTTTAAGAATTTTTCGTTATCTTATTGTAAACAAAGAAATTGTCTAGAATTTGTAAATAAAAATTTTTGATATAACGGAAAATGCATTGTATAATTACACTACTCCTTATTTACGTGAACTTAAGCTGTTTCTTCTGTACCAAAGTTCACTGAACCATTGTTGTCAAACATGCTGGTGTTCCATCAGTCTTGGTGGTATGCAAATTCCACAATTATTATTATTATTATTCTTCTTCTTTATTAGTTTTAATATTAGAACCCAATTACTAGTAACAAAAACCGTTTGAAATTGTGTTGCTAATTTATATTATTTCAAATCATAATTTCAACTATAAAAATGATCTATAAACATTTATATCTATTTGTAATATTTTATATACTCATCCAATAGATTAATAAGAACTATGGTGTCGGATAAACTCAATTAAGAAAAAATCGCATTCAATATTCAAACTATTACATTGTCATAAGTAACACTATACGAACCGCAACCGGCAAAATTTAATTTCTCTTAATTCGGTGATATTAAAATTCACTTGTTTCAAGAAGTGGAATCTATAATTAAGTATATCTTACCAATAATCCTCCGCTTATACTTTCTATATTATGTTATTTTCTTCTCCTTCCTAGTCGTATATTAAACAACTAGACGTCCGAAATGTGCGATTTTATATTTTGTAGCAAAAATCCCTACATAATTAGGAAATTATAATTACAATCAACTCTTATAAAACCCGCGCGCGTACACATATTATATAATTAATGTAATATTATAAAAAAATTCAGTTGCCAAAATTTAGTATTAAGAAATAAAATAACATAAAATAATTTTGCTTATTATAAAACACATCTATTTTTCTCTAGAAGCATATCTACGTGCTGGAAAATTGCATTCGAATTAACGCAATGACTTATTAAAATAAGAAAGTTACTGTCCTAACAAAATATTTCATTAATAAGTTTGTATCCTTTATACATTATTGAATAACAGAATATACTTTAATTATTATTACCACAAACTTTTGACAGATTTATAGAATATTATCTTTTTGAATTATCCAATTTAACTTGATATAAAAGAGTTAAATTATTTACGAAGACAATAACTTCTTAAAATGAAAAATTTAAGTTTTATCTTTTTCTGAAAACTATTCATCTTCGTTAAACTGTTTGAACGAATAGTCAACTTTTTTTATAGTTTGATTTCTTTTTCCGTGTATATTGCCAAAACTATTTTCTTCATTCTACCTTTTCATTCTTGCTTTGTTTCTCATAAGTAATCTAGAAATTAGCAAAGAAAAATTTTCTTCAAAATTATTTTAACGATACATATGAAAAATAGTACAAAATAGAAAAATTATTAAATCCTAGTTAAATTTTCTGAGTTTTAAGAAAACTAAAAATACAAAATATATTACATGTCCAATTAACTCATAATCTTTTGATTTCTTAATGCTTTCGATGACAGCATTTAATATACAACTTAAAGATTAAAATAAAATAATCAATCCAATTTTTTTTAAAGAAAATATTTTCAATTCTTTACTCTACTTTCTAAAATAAAATATATATACATACATTTTCTCCAAAAATGCTGCTTACCTACATTTTAAAAATCTATGTTAATCAACATTGACATTGAATTCAAATGAAATCAATATTCGTACCGATAAGCAATAAACTAGGTTACTGTATATTTTAATTTTATTAAAATAATATTAAAAATATCGATATTGACATTTTTATTTTTATCTGGACAAAATCGGCAAATTTTTTCATTTAAAAGTAAATTGAAATTTATATAACTCAAATTTTAATATTGTACTCATTTTAACTACACTAATATATTAAAATATTAAATTTAATATGTACATAGATAATTAATTCCTAAATAATTCTTGTATTTTTGTCTCGCTCTATTTACCCGACACGGTTTTTGTCTTCTAATAAAAAATTTTTAATTTTTTATTTAATTGTAAACATGAATACGATTCTCTAAATGATATGACTAATAATATTCTAATAAATCATTATATTGTTATATAATTAAATAATAAGATTATAGGCAATAAGATTGAATAATAAAACTGGTTTCGTGCAATTAGTATTTATAAATATTTGATTAATATTATAAACTTAGTTTACTACCTGCGAAGTCGATGACCTTTTCAAAAGATAAAAAAATCTATTAATAAATGACTTGATTATTTTTTTATACTATTAGTATCATAATAAAACTAATTTTGGAAAGGAAAAAATATTTAAAAAATCTATTTATTTATCCCTGAATGTTTTATTTTTTATCCATATATGTATATACATTTATAAAATAAAATAGAATTTGCCTCAAAATCTACACAATGCAGTATTATGAATATAGCTAGTAAGATTGATGCTGGCGGTAGTAATAGTAGTAGCGATAGTAGTAGTAGTAGTAGTGGTAGTGGTAGTAGTAGTGGTAGATGCTTGCTTTAATCGTCAAAAAGATCTTTATTGTCATTTTTTCAGACTTTTGCTCTTGATAAGGTTATCCATCTAAATATAAATTTAACAAATTAACTAAAATAGAGACTAATTATTAAGATTAAACAGTTAACGACATAACTTGTTTACAAATATTAATAAACTATTATAACTTTGGAAAAATATTTAAACAAGAGTCTCTTAACTCAAGATTTTGACATATATAAAGCATTAAATAAAAATTAATTTTTACAAAATATTGTCAAAACGCTAAAATGAGACTTCAAATTGTGATTTTTTTCTGTTTCGCTTTGTGCACTGGTAACTTTCATCTATATTTTTAAGTATAAAAAATTTTTTCTCAGAACTTAATACGATATATAATTAGATTTTTGTAAAATCGTCATTGTTTCACATTGCTTAATAACAGTTAAAATTAATTGTCTTTGATTTAATTTTACTTGAAAGTGAATTGTTTTGAAAAATCGTTTCATATTATTCTATATTGTATAAAATTTTATACTTTTTTTTAATATAATAATAATCATTATGGGAATATTTTTTTAATCAACACTATTTATCGTATGTACACAAAAACTTAATTTTCCTCTTTTTTCATTCTTTTATTTCGATTTTCTACATCAAATAATTATTATTACCACCAAGTGTGAAGAAAATTATATATTACATAAGTAGCCGAAATAGCAAATCTTATTATTCATGTATACAAAATATTATTTATATTTTGTACGGCTGAAAATAATAATTTAAAATTTATTTATTTGTGGTGGTGCATTAATCAGTGAGAAACACGCCCTTACTGCCGCTCACTGCTTTCAAGATAGGGAACATCTTTATGATGACATAAGAGTTTTTGCAGGAACCACTCATTTAAATTCAACCACAAATTTATTTAAAATCAAACACTTAGATATTCATACTGAATATACAGGAATATCGGACCAAGGGAAGGATGGCTTCATGATCTTGCTGTTCTTACGGTATGTTAGAATAGCGCCATCCTCTGTTGAATATAAATATTGTAGACTTTACATACTAAGCTGATTTAAAAATATTTTATTTACTTTAATCGTTATTTAAAAATAATAACAAATCTAAGTTACAAACATCGAAACGACTTTTTATAATAACTACCAATAATCACGTGTTCTATATTTATTAGTCATTTCATAGTAGTATAGTACATGATATGAATATCTAACCAAAAAACTTTCATCATTTTGGATCATTTCCACAACATAATCGCTTTTTTCACGAATGTTAGAATATATATTTGAAAAATTTTCGCTACAATTTACTCATAATTAAACGTTGAATATATTATTCTATATTTGCTACTACATTAATTAGCTTACAAAAAATTCATCGATTATATTGTCAGTAAATTTATATACAAAAATGTATAATGAAATAATGAACATGTTCATATCCATATTTCAAGTAATTTACAAAACGATTATTCGGAAAATAATTTATAATCTACATAAATGTGTTTTGATGAATTAATGAATGTAGTAATATTAAATTTTATTATATTAAATATATTTAGATTGTTTGAAGAATACTTTCTACAATTTAAAATTTTTTAATATTTTTTTTACATTTTTCTTATTTTACTACAAATTAATTTATAAAAACTCTTTTAATAATACGTACATGACTTAAAAACAAGCAAAGTTCATAAATAATTTAACAAGAAAAATTGGATCTATTATTAAACGATTTGTTACCTTTATTATTCAATGAATCTCATAATTAAAAAACTATTTTAGTTTTACAATATTTTTCTCTTTAAACTGAAAATATAATAAGAACATTTGAAAATTTTCTTTAGTTTTTTATTATAATTAATAACAATTATCTAATCATGCAAGTATCATAGATTATATTATACTTCTATTATAAATTTATTTTTATTTTCGTTAAAAAAACTTTAACATTTTATTTGAAAAACTAGAGTATGTTAATATTGTTTAAATGTTGTAGCATAAATTTTATTGTACGTACATCTTTTATCTGTATATATTAGAAAATAGACGATAAAATATATATATAATAAAATATAAAACTTTAATGAAGTATTTAAACAAGAATTATATTTGTGGTATGTATCAATATTTGATCTTTCGTATATAAAATATTAGCATTACAACAATTTTATTTGTAATATATATTTTTCTAATTCAAACATGAGGATCTAAATTCTGGCACTATTTTGTTTTGCAAGATTGTTAAATTTTATCTGTATTTTTTATTATTAAAGAAATGTTAGAGATACTTGTATAAATTCTATAATTTAAATTATTTATAACTAATATTTAATTTAAAAAAATTTCATATAACAACTTATACACTTTATATATATTTTTATATTTCTAAACCATAATTAATACATTAATTATTTATCTTCAATAAGTAACAAGTAATTTTGATGTGCATCAGCCTTTTAATGTGTAACCTGAATTTTTATTTACAAACCTATTAATATATATTTGCTGTAAATTTTTTTATTAATAATATTTTCTTTTCTTCCCTCTTTATTAATAGTTAAAATTTATTAACACATTAATAAGTACAATTTATTATTAAATTGTAATTGTATTGGAGGAAAATTATTGCGATAAAACAAAAATTTTTAATTCTATTATAAACGTAAACTTTGTATTAATGACATAAAAATAATATAATGTACATGAAAGAAGTTAGGTTAATTAAAATAATTGTTACCACTATGATCACTAATTAACATAAAAATATAATTAAATTATATTATCTAATTTACAGAATAAATTATTATATTACATTTATTATCGAAACGTTTTCAATGTAATATATTATGAATCTGACATCAAAAATATATATTATCACAACTATACTTATAAAGAAATGTTTTTAAATGATATTGATGCATACGAAAATAATTAACCCATGCGTAATTATTTGTATTCGCATACATAAAATGATGATTCAACATAAAGATTCAAAAAAACTTTACATAAAATCAGAAATCTTAGAAAAGTGCTGTATTAATAAAATAAAATTCAAAAGCTATTTAATTCTTTAAAATATTCATTAATACAATATATGAACCATTTTTATTTTCTAAAAATAATTGAAATCATTTCAAAGATTATTCATTTCTTTCCAATTTGATTTTTCTCTTTAACTTAATTTCTATTAGCTCTGAAAATTGATTTTACAAAAAATATTTTTATTAAATAAAAACATTTGCTTCCATTAGTTATATAGAATATTTATTGATTTTATATTATGAAAAAAATATAAAATTATTAAATAATAATTTTACATTTAAAATTACAAGTCTCTAGTTCGTCCAAAATAAATATGTACATCTACTATTCAAGATTATTCGCATGTTAAAATTGATATACGAATAGTAATACCAACATAAAAAAGATTTACATCAATGTTTGAGCAAAAAATAATTAAAAAAAATTTTGCCAATTTTTTAATTAATTTAATTCAATATTTAATTTTTACAATATTGTAAAAAAATACTTTAACGAATTCAAAATTGTATATTTTCTCATACTAATGAATGAAACTTTATTTATTATTAATAACTTACTTTTAAACAATAATTTGAGGTATTTTATATAATAATAGTAATAAAGTTCTAATACATAATGATTTGTTACTTGAAATGTATTAATTGAGTTTTACATTAGTTGGTTTAAAAAGCCATAATATAATAATAATATATTTATACTGATGCTTTTAGTATGTGAGGTATAAAAAAATTTGTAACTGTAAAATTCAAAACGATTTAAAAAATTTATTTATATTTTTTAACTTTCGAAAATACTTGTTAATATTAATATTAGTAGTAATACGCATAAATCATATTTTGTTCAAAATACATAACTATTTTGTTAATATTTCGTATTTCAATTATTTATAAAAAATTGAATGCGATATATTTTTAAATTAAAATGGATGATTTTTTTCAATATATTCAGGTGTACCGGGAAAGCGTAATAGAATTGTTGGTGGTGAAGTTGTAAATATTATTGACTTTCCTTATCAAGTAGGTGTGAAAATACTGAGTACGAATTTATTTCTTTGTGGCGGTACGTTAATTAGTCAACAGCATATTCTGTCAGCTGCCCACAGCTTTAAAAATAGGCAACATCTTTATGATGATATGAGAGTTTTTTATGGAACTAGTGTTCTTGTCGATACTAAAAACGAATCAAAAATCAAACACGTTGATATTCATCCTCAATATACAGGAGTAAAAAATTTGAGGGAGTCATATCTTTATGATATTTCTGTTATTACGGTATGCTATCTGCGTTTGTTTACATATTTTTTAAAAATTCATGCAAAAGTTATATTTATAATATCTGTATAACGAATGTATTCTACAGGATGGAATATAAAACTATATTATTAAAATCATAAGTTAAGCTTAATAATAAATATTTTATGATATAATAAATATTATATCTCTTCTCTTATAAACAGTTTTTATTATATATGACATTATTTTTATAGCTCGAAAATACTATTACATTTTCTCAATTTCAAGATAAAGTAAATCTTCCAACTATTGAAAGCCCGATTAAAATTAATGCAGTGATCACTGGTTGGGGAAAAACTGACCTTTCAGAACTAAAACCTTCTAATGAATTAAGAAAAGCTACAGTGAGAATTATAAGTAAACGAGAATGTCAAAATCATTTCGAACGTACTATACAGACTTCACAAATTTGTACGATACATCCGGTAGGAGTTGGAGCATGTCAAGTACGTATTTTAAATACTTATTTATATTCTCTTGAAACTTACGTTAAAGGCTATTTGTTCTGTCTTCTATCTTTTTTTTACATCAGAGTTATATCAAAAGGAACTTTTACAAACTTATGAATAGATAATAATTTTAAGTTACCGTTCAAAAAATGGGCTATTAATTTTTTTAATTTTAGTTAAAACTTTATTATATATAAGAGTACTAAAAATAATATTTACAGTTATAAATATTTAAATATATTAAAATAAACATTTGTATACTATAAATAAATATATATGAAATACGTACGCATAGATCTTGTATTTACTTCGGTATTTAAAAATAAATTTGTATTTTTTGTAACTACTGGTTGAAATATTTGTGATGTATTGTCTAAAAATAAAGAAAAAATAATTCATTTATTAATAAGCTATTATTATAAAAAAAATTTTAACGAAAAATAATTATTTTTAAACCATCTATTAAATTTAAAAAATTTTATTAATACCGTAAAAAGAGACTGATTAACACAATGATGAAATTATAATTATGACTCTGAAATTAAATAAATTAGTAAATTACAATATCAAAATAATCGATCCCATATATTCAATATATTTATTTTTATAAATAAATAGTTGTCAATAATACTCATAATCAAATAATGAATAATTAATACTTTATATATTTATTTATAATTAAATAAGACTCTCTAAATTTTCTTATTATTATAAATATTACAAGAATAAAATTTTTAATAGCATTTGTATTTTTATTGTATGTCAATAAAAAAATAAAGTATTTATTTTCTTAAGAATTACAAAATAGATTTTTAAATTAAAAAATATAATTTTTTAGGGTGATAGTGGTGGTCCATTAGTTTACAATAGAACAGTTATTGGTATTCTTTCGTGATATTACCATGTGCCACAGGTTTTCCTGATGTATATACCGATGTATATAGCCATATAACTTTTATTAACTATATTCTAAGAAGACCAATATAAACATTTACCTCATGTTCACGAAACTTTAAAAGAGTTTATAATTAAAGTAATTAATTTATATTGCAATTATATATATATATTATATATGTACCATAATAAATAAATATGTAATTCTAATAAATAAATTAACGATTGAATAATGTTTGTAAATGAATTGAGATTGTACTTAATTCATAAGAACAATGATTTTGTTGTTCATAACAGTGTTCTCTCTCTCTATCATCCAACCCTCCAACTTTTATAATAATATTCGTTTTATAATATTTTTATATTTATAATTTCGTTTTATAATAATATATTTATTATAAATGTCGATATACTTATCTCGATTTCTTCTATTTCTTCATAAGCCGATGGAGGGATAAACAGGATAAAGGAAAACTAGCCAGATCTATAATGGGCTAGAGAAAGAGATTTATAGTAAATCAATCAATAATTTATAAACTACATTAAGAACAATCAAGAATTTTTCTTAAATATTTTGAATATAAATTGAATCTAATTATTTTTGTTTTTTATTTTTTTTAAACTTTACAAGTTTCTCGAGTATTTAATATCTTTCTAAATTATTAAATAATTTCTAAAAACAATTATTTAATATTATTTTATTATAATGTATAAATTTCCAAGGTTATTATTATTAATTTTTTATTTTATTAAAATGCGTTGTTGAATCTGCCCTTAGATATGTTTTGGTATTAATTGCTTCTATTTAAATAAAAATTGAAATAACGTTATAATTAAATAAATTTTCTAATTAAGTTGCCACTTTCTTAAATTATAATTACTTTTAAGTAAATTACAAAGTTAATATTTCAAACATTATTACTGAAACAAAAAATGGCTATACCAATGTTTTTGAAGAAAAGTCTGATTATTCAATAATTTACTACAGTTTTGTAATAACATTATATAATAAGATAAAAATACAAATACTAAATATAAACATGAGTAATTAATAATCTCTTGCTACCTATACCATAATTCAAAACCAGATAGATTTATTTTATTGTATTTTGTTTTATTCTATTCCTGTATGTCAGTATAAATTATTGTAAAAATTGAATAATTTTTTCATATATGTTAACAAAAATAAAAAATACTTTATTTATAAATAATTTTTTCAAATATTTAACAAGTCAATTTATTATTAAGTAAATAATTAATAAATAAATAATAGTGAATTTACACTAGGAATTGTATTTAAAAAATTTATCTTAGCCTTAAAAAATTCAATTACATATTTAAAACTTGTTAACAAATTGAATTTTGTTTTTTCAGAAATGTTGTAGTTATCTTTATAATATTATCAGAATCAAAATTGAAATTATGTCAACGATTAGATAATTCGTTTAAAAATTTATATATTTATCCTTGACAGTTTTATAGTATTAATCCGTTCATAAATATCATTATCTTTATTATAACAATTTTTTACACATATTATTAAATAAATAGATAAATAATTGCAATAAAATAAAAAAAAAACATACAGAATATTATTATATTTCATGTTTAAGCTAAAATTCATCCATAAAAAAAATTTTTATTATAATTTCTTCCCTTTTTAAATTCATTTTCAATTATTGATTATTTCAATAATTAATTATTTTACTATGATTATGATGTGTTATCATTCAAATACATTATACTATTCCAATCTTCTTTTACACACATTAGTCATTTTCTTTAATGCTTTTTATAAGAATATTATTAATAATTTTGGAAATAAATTATTAACTTTTTTATAATAGCTATTAATACGTAATATTTTGAAGTTAATTTAATCAAAATTAAACGGCAAGATTTCAATACCAATTTTATATTTTTATTTGCATACATTAATAAAATTATAAGACTTTAATAAAATATTGAAATAAGGAATTCTTTTTATCGGAATAATGATTTTGGGATCCCTATATAAAGCATTTAATCCAACTTAATTTCTACTAAGTCTTTTTCAAAATCTAAAATGAATTTTAAAATTGTAATTCTCTTCTGTTTCACAATATATAATGGTAAATATATTTTACAATTTTTTTAATTTTGCAAAAACTTTTATATTAGATAAAAAAAAAATCATCGAACTTTAGTAAACTTTTTTGATACTGACGAATTCAAGTTAAACATCATAATTACAAATATTGCATTATATACTTCCTTCATTTTAAAAGAAAAAGTTGACACAAAAAATTAAGAGATAAAAGTGTAGTTTTTCACATCATTGTGATAAAATGTGTATAAATTTTTCGTTCCTACAAAATTTTTTTTCAAAATTATTTTATTTTTAGTAAGTTAGTATACATTTTGTATCTCTTATTTTTTAATGCAAGAATATTTTAACATCTACTCTTGGGATTCCTCATTTAGTAGCAGAATGAAGAAACAAGTAAAGAAAATTGTGCCTTAAAAAGCAAACAACAAAAAAAGTTTAAAAATATATTCTTAAAAAAATAACGAATAAATAAAATATTAAATTATTAAAAATAAAAAATATATTGAAATGTAAAATATATTAATGCATGCATACTTAATTAATAATTATTCAATTAATAATGATTAGAAATAAAAAATATTTTTTTAATTGGTACTGTTAGAAAATGAAGTAAGTAAATATGCTAATGTTCCAATTATACCATATATTTTTATTCAAAATTTAGTATTGAATATTACACAGCTATTTTATCATACTAAATTATATACTAATTATAAGTATATATACTTTTCAAACTAATAATTTAAGCTGTATTAATGATTTCTCTTTCATTTAATGAAAGTTTTGAAAAAATATAAATGTAATAATATATTACGCAAAAATATAAGTATAAAAAAATGATCTAATATATGATAAAAGTTATGGTTTGGAAAGCACCATACATAAGCTAGCTTAAACTGTTACATTAAAATGTAATGGTTCAATAAAAATAAGTAAAAAAACTTAGTAATTCTATAATTGAAAAGGCTTAAAAAATTTTTTATCAATTTAAACAAAAGTTTTTTTTTAATTTTTAATAATTTCAGGTGCATTGAGCAAGTACGATAGAATTGTTCGTGGTGAACTTGCAAATATTGCAGATTTTAAATATCAAGTAGGACTTAAAGTAGTTACTTTGAATTTATTTTTTTGTGGTGGTGCATTAATCAGTGAGAAACACGCCCTTACTGCCGCTCACTGCTTTCAAGATAGGGAACATCTTTATGATGACATAAGAGTTTTTGCAGGAACCACTCATTTAAATTCAACCACAAATTTATTTAAAATCAAACACTTAGATATTCATACTGAATATACAGGAATATCGGACACAAGGGAAGGATGGCTTCATGATCTTGCTGTTCTTACGGTATGTTAGAATAGCGCCATCCTCTGTTGAATATAAATATTGTAGACTTTCATACTAAGCTGATTTAAAAATATTTTATTTACTTTAATCGTTATTTAAAAATAATAACAAATCTAAGTTACAAACATCGAAACGACTTTTTATAATAACTACCAATAATCACGTGTTCTATATTTATTAGTCATTTCATAGTAGTATAGTACATGATATGAATATCTAACCAAAAAACTTTAAAAGTTAACAATAAAGAGGAATTTGTAAAGCTTGCAAAAATTTGTATCATTTTGAAATTTCTTTTCAACCGAGGTAATAATGTCTTTAAATTCGTTTTTTATTATAATATATTTAATTAATGACTTCTTCTGGAAAGATTACAATATATGTAAATGAAATTGTTTCACAATAATTTACCGAAAAATTTAAAAATTGTGTAAGCTGTGGTATAAGAATATAACTATACTTGTCTCTGACAAAAAATCATTTTGAATTACAATAAATGAAAAGAAAATTCTTTTTAAATGTTCAGAAAAAATGGTTTAAATATTAATTTTTATTTCTGAGTACTTGAAAACAATACGCATAATAATAAACTTTTTAAATCTCAACAATGATTGTGCTAAAAAATAACCAAATCGAATTAAATTATTATTATTTTATCATAATTTGTTACAGAAACTTCAATATAAAATTAAAAAATTTTCAATATGAATTTTATTTATTTTTTCTGTACTCACATAATACTAATAACTTTTATAGCTCGAAACTGCAGTCGTATTCTCTCAATTTCTAAATAAAATAAATCTTCCTACTGAGGATATCTTCATTAATATTAACGGACAATTTACTGGTTGGGGAAAAACGAGTACTTCAGAAACAACGGCTTCTAATAATTTACGAAAACTTACAATGACACTTATTAGTACAGGAGAATGCCAAACATATTTTGAACGTACAATTCAGACCTCACAAATATGTGCAATAAATATAAGAGAAGGTGGCGCATGTCAAGTAAGTTTTTTAATAATATTTTGATTTTTTTGTTCTATTAAGTTTACTGGAGCTTACTTTCTATCATATATTTATTTTAGTAAAATTATATCGACATTCATATTTGTATTAAAGGAAAATTTTAATTGCGTAATGATAAATGATGTTAAAAATTTTCTATGAAATCAAGTATTTTTAAAGATACATGCTTTTTTAAATTATTTGCTGTATGCGTGATTTGTTTATAACGTCAACATTAGAAAATACAAATAAATATTCTATTTTTATTTTGCTTTTCTCTTTTCACCAGTGTTTGTCTTAATTTAAAATTGCTATCGATAAAATTGAAAACAATAATGTTCATATATTGTTTTTAATAAGAAGCTCAGATAAATTTTGTTGTCTTAGAAATTGAGGTAAATAATATAAAACATTTTTTATGTATTAGTAATTAATAATTAAAAATAATGCAATACTATAAAATATATTTACATAATTTTAGTAAAATCTTTAACTAAAAAAAATCATAAAAGAGATAAGAGTACTAAATAATAAGACGTTTCAGGGTGATAGTGGTGGTCCTCTTGTTGTCAATGACAAAATTGTTGGTGTTCTCTCATGGATTATACCATGTGCTCAAGGTTATCCAGATATATTCACTGATGTTCATGACCACATAGGTTTTATTACAGGTATTCTTCAAAGACCAGGATAAGTGTTGATAAACAAAATTTGTACATAAATTATTTAATTTAATATGTATAAGTCATAGAATTACGCGCCTAAAAAAAATTAACATTATTAGTAAAAAAGCTTATATTAAAAATAAGTTTTTATACAAATAAAAAAATTTAATAATTAAACTTAAAGTTATGAATATTAATTTTGTACAACAAAATTTCTTTATATTGATAATATAATTATTAAAAATTAAATATTAAGAATAGAATTAAATAGTTTTTACATAATATTTTCTATTTTATTAAATTCACAATAATTTATTCATAATAATTATGGATTAAACTTTTACTTAAAATTTAAATCTATGGATTTTACATTCTTGTATTGATTCTTTGTTTTTGAGTGTTGCAAAAGTATTAGTTATTATATTAATTTATATAGTCATTTTGCTTTATTCAATATATATCATTATAATATGAAATTAATTTACAACTCAGAAGGAAGAAATAAATGTAAACTGAATCACAAAAGCTGATTTGTTAACGACCCAACTTGCATGTAAAAGCATTCTCTTCCCTATTCCGGAAAATGTATAGAATATAAGTATAGAACAACTGATATAAGTTGGTCGGTTAATACATTGTAGAAAACATGCATCCTTTTCTTCAATTACTTTGTTCTACGATTATTAATAACAGTCAAATAATCTTCAAAATAATTAAAATTTCAAAAGCCAATCAAATAATTTATTTTACTTTAATGTTTTTATATCATTATAACTTGAATTATTACATATATTACGATTGATAATTCGATTTTTTTAAACTTGCTCTTTTTAAAATTGTTTTACACCATTCTTTCTTATATCTGTAAATTTCATTTGTTGTAAATATATCTAGATATATTTAGCATTAAATCAACTAACATAATATCTATTAGACTTTCTTCATCTTTTCTACTTAAGCTTAAAACTCCTGTAACATACTGACATACTTCTACACTAATAACACAACAAATCATACGCATCTAATGCATCCGTCTACTAGGCGTTAATCCGTTTCCCTCTCAACCGAATAAACTCCTCCTTACCCTATAATATTTACAAGCAATAAAATACACATCTAGAAAATGCGTAACTGCAACTATTGCACCAAAAACGCGCCCTGTTATCTAGCATACGTTCAAATGTCTCCACCGCCTTATTTTATCGAAAGCTCAAGACTTAGACTCAAACGAAATTAAACACAGATTTTTTGTAACACATAATTTTAAAACTAAATCTTATCGAAAATTAAAAACATTGTAAACTTTTGTAAACTTATAAAATGATTAGACATTAAATAATTTTTACAAATTATACAATTAAAATAGAGATATTGTTTCGATAAACCTTTATCAACGCCACTGCTTACACTCCTACTATTTCGTATTTTTTCCTAATAACATTACGACATCTAAAATTTTCTAGAATTTTATTGTTTTTTAATTTTTAATTATCTTTCGCGTTAATATCATTAACTCCATCGTACTTTATTTTAAATTCTATTCTACTTGCAAATTCTTAAACCATATTATTTCCATTTATTATTTTAAGAAATTTAAAGTAATTTTTAATTTAAATAATTAATTTGAAATAAAGTTTGAAAGGTTATTTATGTTTCTTATATATTTAAATTAATTAATTAATGTAAAAAAGAGCATGGAAAAAGAAGAATTTTCAGATGAAATTTGTTTTAGAGTTTTGCTTTATGAGAAATTCCTTTTGTTAAAAGGGTGAGAAAGGACTTTTATACACAGTGAAAGCTTGGATGATTAATATACACAAAAAGAAAGAACTTGTATGCCGAGCATCCAAGGTAAATCCTTCTCCCGCGCATCAGGCACTCTTTCATACATTCACTCACCTGTACCGGACTAAGAGAAGTGCCCCAAAAGTTGCAAAAAAACAACTTTGACGGTTATTGCGCAATCGCAAAAACCGTCAGTTTTGGGGCCAGAGATACTTTAAAGACACCGGCGGATAGCGCGATTAAAGTGCAGAAGAGTGATACATTTGATTAGTGTGTGGAGAGAATAGTGCGAAAATGGGTAAGAAAAAACCCAAGGAGAGTAATCAACTTCCTCTGACGGGGGATGAGGAGGTTGATGAGGGTGACGATGCACCCCTCTTCACGGAGGACGACGAGATGGAGGTTGACCCAGGGAGGAGCAGGAAGAGGGACAGGCATGATGCAGAACTTACGCCTGTAAAGAAGAAGAAGAAGAAGACAGCCATCCATATGGTGAAGGACTGCAGGGTGGAAATGAATAGAGCTGCAGCAGCTGGTACGGTTGGGAAACCCCTAATAAAAACAGAGTACACGGAGGTAAGTGAAGACGAAGAGGAGCAGCAGATGCAGGTAAGTACGAGGGATGAGTTGGAGAGAATGGGGAGTGTGAATGAGAAGATGAGGGCTGTCCTTATGAAGGAATCTAATAGAGTGGGAAAACTGCAGGCTGAGCAGTTGTTGCGCTGTGGGGCAGAATATGAGAGAATTATCATAGATCTGATTAGGAAGAATGAGAGGCTGGAAGGAAAAAATGAAATGCTGGAGAGAATGGTAGCGAATGGTGGGCCTGTAGTGGGTGATGAGCGAGTGATTGCTGAGAGTGAGGCTGCTCCTCCTGTGAAGAGGAGTTATGCAGTGATTGTTAGGGGGGAGAATGATAAAGTGACCTCCCGGGAGGTCAAGAAAAGTGCGATTGAGAGTGTGAGCAAGTGTAATAACGTAAGGGTAAAATCGATAAGGGAGATCAGGAGCGGGGGCGTGATTATAGAGACCCCAAGAGAGCAGGATAGAAAAAGTTTGAAAGAGTGTGGAAGATTTGTGGAAAAAGGACTGAGAGTGGAGGACCCAAAAAGAAAGGGTCCTAGAATGATTGTTTACGATGTGCCCTCATCCATGTCGCTGGGGAGGCTCCAGGAAGATCTCTTCTGCAAGAACCTCTCCGACGTGGTGAGCAGGCAAGATATGGATGAGGTTAAAATTATAAGTAGGCGTGACAAGAAAGATTGCGATACAGGGAACGTAATCCTGCAGGTTAGCGAGAGAATGAAAAAATGTTTGATGCGAGAGAAGAGAGTTTACCTTGGATGCTCGGCATACAAGGTAAACGAGTATGATAGAGTGTTCAGATGTTATGGATGCTGTGGCTATAGCCATGGCATCGCGGACTGTAAGAAGGGTAGGAGGTGTGCTAAGTGTGGAGAGGAGGGGCACGTGGCAGCCACGTGCTCCAAGAGGGAATGTTGCATGAACTGTAGGGATCGGAGCCTGCCATGTGACCACTCGGTGCTCTCTAACGAGTGCCCCGAGTACAAATGGAGGCTGGAGGCTCTGAAAGCTAGATATTAATGGGGACGGCCCCTCGAGACTCTAAGCGTGGAGTTCGGATGCTGCAGCTTACCTGTCAGCGCTCCGCGGCGGTAATGAGTGAGTTAGGTAGAATAATAATAGATAGGAGGACGAGCATCAGCATTCTTCAGGAGCCATACGTGGCTTTTGGAAGGGTGTGCGGTCTGCCCTCAGGTATGAAAGTGTTTGAAAGCAAAGATGGATCTGCGGCGATATGCGTGAATGATGCAAACCTGACTTGTGTGCAAGTGGAGGGAGAGTTTGGTAAAAGTGTTGTGTGCGTGTGTGTGGATGGATGGTTCGGAAGGCTGTTTGTCTGTTCCATGTATAGTCGGCCTATCTCTAGGATAGACCTTGACTTGCAGGGTCTGGACCGGCTGATCGACGAGGTTGGCTCTGCGAGGGTGATAGTGGGTATGGACGCGAATGCAGTTAGTGCTGTGTGGCACAGCAAAGGGAGAATGCGCGGCAGGATGAATGTGCTTAGAGGAGAAGTTCTGAGTGAATGGATCCTAAGTAAGGGCATTAGGGTATTGAATGAATGGAGTGATGTATATACGTTTTCAGGGGGCAGGGGACAGAGTGACATAGATGTTACTCTGTCAATTAATATGGATGAATGGGACTATGAATGGACTGTATGGATGGATGAGGGGATGAGTGATCATAACCTGATCACTGTGAACCTCTATCCGAATGAAAGAGTGAATGACGTAGACAATCCCGTGAGAAAATGGAATGAAAGGAAAGTTAATTGGAGACTGTATGAATCGGAAATAGCGCAAATGGCTGAGGGTTATGGGTATGAACGATTTGAAAGGTTAAATGTGAATGATAAAGTGAAAATGATAAATGAGTGGATTTGGAATACGAATGATAACCTGTTGAGGAAAAAAACAGATGGATGCATGATTAAAAAGATTGATTGGTGGGATGATGAGTTGAATGTAATGAAAGTTAAAGTAAAAAAGAAAAGAAGAATGTTTCAGAATGCAAGAACGACAGGAACGGATGAATTGATTGTAAGTAGGCGCAGAGAATTTAACCGGATAAAGAATGAGTATAAAAGAATGATTGCAACAAAGAAATTGAACAACTGGCGTGAATTTGTGAATGACACTGGAAATGAGGATCCCTGGGGAGGTGTTTATAAAATTTGCCTGGGGAGAAAGAAGGATTCCTCAATTGCAGGGATAAGAATAAATGGAGCATGCACGATTGGATGGGGTGAAACTGCGAATGCGTTGCTGAATGTGTTCTTCCCTGGGGATCGGGAAGGAGGCACTGTTGACCACGGTGAGGATACAACATGTCAGGATATCCTAGAATTCTCCAAGCAGGAACTCTTCAGAGCGGTCTGGAGAAGTAAAGGGAAGATGGAGGAAATCGCCGGGGCTTGATGGTGTCTCCAACCGGATGTTAGTGAGTGTATGGAACTGTATCCCCCAGTTCCTGAATGGTTTGTTCAACGGATGCCTGAAAGAAGGCCTCTATCCTGATGTCTGGAAGGAGGCCAGAGTGATTGTGATAAAAAAAGGGTTGGACAGGGACAGCAGTAATCCTAGATCGTACAGACCAATCTGTCTGTTAAGCGGACTGGGAAAGCTGCTAGAAAGGATGATGGTTGAAAGAATAAACGAGAGAATGAAAGATATTTGGAATGTAAATCAGTTTGGGTTTAGGGAGGGTAAATGCACTGAGGACCCGTGGCATGTGGTTAAGGGGTGGGTTAACGGAACGAATGAGAATTATGCCGTAGCCTTGTTTGTTGACTTTAAGGGGGCGTTTGACTCGCTCAGATGGCCCTTCATCGTCTCCAGGCTGGCGAGGTATGGAATAAATGACTGTGAATTGAAAGTTTGGAAGAACTATTTTAAGGACAGGAAGGTGTGCATGATAAACGCGAATGAATCTGTGTGGAGAATGGCTGAGAGAGGGTGCCCGCAGGGATCAATAGCGGGTCCTAGCATGTGGAATGTATGCATGAATGAACTGCTAGACAAGCTGGAGGAGGAGGGCATGAGGGTTGTCGCTTATGCTGATGACCTGACCATACTCCTCATGGCTAACTCTACCAGTAGTAGCTGAGCAGCCGAAGAGTGAACACGTGCTTTTGGCAGCTCCGCAACTATTGTGCCTTTGAGTGGGTTATTTTTGTGTTAAAATTATAAAAAATAGCTTATCTTAAAGAGTTCGCGGAGAGGAAGACAGTGAAGCGGGTTTCGAGATCGTGGTACGTAAATTACGCACGGTAGAGGTGCGGAAACTTGCAAACTTTGCGGGCGTGTAGGGCGCCCCCTAGTGGTGCTAGGTAAGTGTTTAAATATTTGACGGATAGGTCGTCGCGAGACCTATCGATTGAGCTATCGCGTGTAGTAACGCGGTAAACAGATTGTCTAAAAAATAGCTCCGAAAAGCGTAATTTTGACCGATTTTCAACCCCTATTTTTGGGGCGCCTATTGGTGTTAGAGACAAAAATCGTGAAACATCCGGGGAAAAAAATTAGCTTTAAATTGAACTAATTTTTAAAATTTTAGGATAATTTCAAGTGCGCGAAAGTTGCAAAAAAACAACTTTGACGGTTATTGCGCAATAGCAAAAACGTTTGGGGAGAAAGGGCTCAGAATAGAGGACCCAAAAAGGAAGGGTCCTAGAATTATTGTGTACGATGTGCCCTCGTCCATGTCATTGGAGAGGTTCCAGGAAGACCTCTTCTGCAAGAACCTCTCCGACGTGGTGAACAGGCAGGATATGAATGAGGTATTTAAAATTATAAGTAGGCCGGATAAAAAAGATTGTGATACAGGCAACGTAATCCTGCAGGTTAGCGAGAGAATTAAAGAATGTTTGATGCGAGAGAAGAGAGTTTACCTTGGATGCTCGTCATACAAGGTAAACGAGTATGATAGAGTGTTCAGATGTTATGGATGCTATGGCTATAGCCATGGCATCGCGGAGTGTAAGAAAGGTAGGAGATGTGCTAGGTGTGGAGAGGAGGGGCACCTGGCAGCCACGTGCTCCAAGAGGGAATGCTGCATGAAATGTAGGGATCGGAGCCTGCCATGTGACCACTCGGTGCTCTCTAACGAGTGCCCCGAGTATAAATGGAGGCTGGAGGCTCTGAAAGCTAGATATTAATGGGGACGGCCCCTCGAGACTCTAAGCGTGGAGTTCGGATGCTGCAGCTTACCTGTCAGCGCTCCGCGGCGGTAATGAGTGAGTTAGGTAGGATAGTAATAGATAGGAGGACGAGCATCAGCATTCTTCAGGAGCCATACGTGGCTTTTGGAAGGGTGTGCGGTTTGCCCTCGTGTATGAAAGTGTTCAAGAGTAAAGATGGAACTGCAGCTATATGTGTAAATATAGCTATATATGCGAATATGTCGCAGCGATCAGTAGTTGGTGGCAACATCAGTGTGCCGTGGCTGACGCGTATCCTGGCCTCCCCAATTTTTCCAGGGGGAACGTGTCTGTTAGGACAAAGAGCCGGGCCGAACACGTAAATAAATCAAATAGATGTCCCTATCTACCGGTAGCTGAGCAGCCGTAGAGCAAAGACGTGCTGTAAGCAGCTCCGCTTCAACCTTCTATTTGTATAGGTTATTTTTAAAACATAATTCTGTATAATAGCGCAATTTAAAGGTCTCGCAAAGACGAAAAAGTTGAGCCGAATTGTGAAACCATAGTGCGGAAAACCAGTGCGGTAGAAGTGCGGAAAGTGCGAAACTTCGAGGAGGCGTGTAGCGCCACCTAGTGGCGATAGAGTGCTGGAAGAAAGTTTGATTGAAAGGTCGTCACGAGACCTATCGATTGAGCTATCGCGTGTAGCAACGCGGTAAACAGATCGCGAAATAAATAATTAGAAATACGGGTTTTTTGAGCAATTTTGGGCCTTAATTTTTGGGGCCCCTAATTGTGTCAGACCCGTATTCAAAAAAACATCTGGGGGTATTTAAATTCGCTATTGAATGGGCGCGGTCGCGTGACAATCGGACTAAGAGAAGTGCCCTAAAAGTTGGAAAAAAACAACTTTGACGGTTATTGCGCAATCGCAAGAACCGTCAATTTTGGGAGTATAAACATTTTGAAAACACTGGCATATAGCCTATCTCGAGTAAAAAACATATCCGTATCTCTCGTACGGGTGGGGTGAGCGGCTTGTCATGGGAAAGAAGAAACCGAAGGAGGGAAATCAATTTCCTCCGACGGGGGATGAGGAGGTTGATGACGGTGACGCAACACCCTTCTACACTGAAGATGACGAAATGGAGGTGGTCCAAGGGAAGAATAGAAAGAGGGACAGACAGGATGTGGAACTGACGCCTGAGAAGAAAAAAAAGAAGACGTCAATTCAAATAGTAAAGGACTGCAGGGTACAAATGGACAGAGCTACAACATCTAGCGCAGTAGGTAAACCCCTTATAAAATCAGAAGATACTGAGGTAAGTGAGGATGAAGAGGAGCAGCAGCAGCAGGTGAGTACGAGGGATAAATTGGAGAGAATGGGGAGTGTGAATGGGAAAATGAGGTCCATCCTCATGAAGAAAACAAATAGAGTGGGAAAGCTGCAGGCCGAGCAGCTGTTGCGTTGTGGGGCAGAGTACGAAAGGATCATCATGGATCTTATCAGAAAGAATGAGAGGCTAGAAGGTAAAAATGAGATGCTGGAGAGAATGGTAGCGAATGGTGGGTCTGTTGTATGTGATGAACGTGTATGTGTTGAGAGTCAAGCTGCTTCTCCTGCGAAGAGGAATTATGCAGTGATTGTGAGGGGTGTGAGTGAAAATGTGTCCTAACAGCAAGTGAAGAGTGTATAGCCATGAAAAGCGTGGCTAAATGTAAGAATTCTATATAATAATCTACAAAATGGACACAGGCAAATCACTAAGGCTATTCTCATATACAACCAACAATCCAACTCGGACTGTTGGAGATTAAAATCCTTCGAGTTAGAAGTTAATAGATTGAAAACTAACAACAAGTTCAGACTGTAAAGCTCAAATTGCAGTTAAACTGTATATACTTCGTAGCAGTGATGAACAATGATGGAAATATTATCATAAGTAGGAGGACAAGCATCAGGATCGTCCAAGAACCTTATGTAACCTATGGTGGTAATGTGTAGTTTTTCCCACAAAAATGAGTGTGTACCCAAAAAATAGATCAACTGGGAATGTTGTGATGACCACATACGATATATACGGTATGCCTACCAGTAAATAACGAAAAATTTTACATAAATTCATGTTTTTCTCTTTTCGCTTATGTTTTCACTTAATATTTTGATATAAAAAATAATGGTACAAATGAGAAATTACATCGATACTAAAGTTTATCGATTAAATAACTTAAAAGTGCAATTACATGTAGAAAAAAATTCCATGTAGAAAAAATCTCCAACAAATCATATATTTAAGAAAAAGTAACGATAAATGAATTGTACGCAAATAGCTCTTTGTACAATTCACACTAAAAAATTCAAATTCAACATTTGAATTTACTATCAAATTCTGTCTCATATAAAAAATATCTTTAATTTTTCGTAAGAAACTAATAGTAGTACAGTAACAGATGACAATTACTTAATAATAGAATACTCATATTTAAGTAATTTATTAATAAAACAAAATCTATACATTTATATACTTATATGTACAGCACAATAAAAATGTAGAAAGTTTCTACAATTCTTACGGATTTTTTAAATGTACTTATGCATGTAAAAAGTATTTTTCGTTTGCACTTCAGCACGCACCACCTATCAGTCCTAATGAGAAGTACTGACCTCAAATAGCACCATATTCAAATGGCGCAAAAATTAATTTTTACACATTAATTTTGCTGTATACTTCCGCAAATTTTAACTAAATCATTTTGTATTTAATATAAACTATTAGGAATGTAGAGAACCATTTTACTTATTTATTTAACATATAATATATAAAAAAATTATACTAATGACTAGATGAATCATTACTTTGATAATAGTAGATTTTTTAAATTTAATAAAAGTTCTTAAAAGTAAGGTAGTTAAAATTTAAATACTTACAGCAATGATTGCTATTATCATGAACGTATTACAAAATATATTATAAGTTAAATCACTAATAATACAAAACCTATTGGTTAAATTTCTAGTTGTAACAATCTTGTATTTCATAAAGCTACAGATTATTTATTCACTTAAGTTATATACAGAAAATGTTATAACTTAGTGATTAATAATTTTTATAATGAATTAATTAATCAAATATAGAATAATAAATAATAATTATTCTTATTCGCAGCCTGAAGGGAGTATGGAAAGAAGACCTTTTTCTTCAAATATATTAAAAGTTTTACTTTTCATTAGAGATAGTATAAATTATTGCAACATACAGGCTTGTATACTGCAAGCATGTAAGAAAGTATTGATTAAAAAATTTCATGTCTCTCTCATAGATGAAAGTCAATATTCAGAAGCAAATTGTTGAAAAATTTTGCAAATAATAAAAACTCAAGTAAATTTAATCGATAAAAATATGACATATGGATAAAAATTAATCTTGCATTTAGATACACATTACTGAAAATTTTCATGCTCGATAATTTAAATAAATTTCAAAACTTTAACACAACACTGTTTAAAAATTTTATTAATTGTGGAGATAAGAAAAGTTGGGACACTAGAAATAATATTACTAGAAAGACAACAATATAATACTACTTGATATGTAATTATGATTCCGACAACTTTTGAAGGAAATATACAAACAATAGACGAAAAAAATTTCAACAATGATTCAAAACTAGTTTGTACTAAAACACTTTTTAGTTTTAATACAACTAGTTAGCACTACAGCCAATACTAAATCAAAACTTGATAGTAATAAAAACAGGAGCTGGGAGTCCATAAATCTTGAACAATAAAGTCTCATTTGTGCATTTTGAATTTTCATAACAATATTTTATATATACAGTAGAAAGTTCCCAGAAAAATATATGTATCACAAATGTACATTTCCACAAAAAAAATTGATGATTTCCTCTTGAAAGAATGAATGCAGCTTGTGTTACAAAACATTTTTAAGTATATAAATATATATATTAATATAAAAAAGAAAATGTTAACGCATACGTAACGAATTGAAAAAAAATTTATCAAGTATAGTTATTATCGATAAGGCATTGATTAATGATATATTATTTTATTGTTCGTCGTATATTATTTAAGGCATTGGTTAATGATATATTAATGATATAATAGAATGACTCCTTTGCTGATAAAGACATAGCGATATCTTTGATTGATCTCGTTGTTACTTCATTACCTGTCATTAAAACAAAATATCTGTTAAAATATTCTAAATAACATATAATAATGTGATCTAAAATATCTTAATGAATTTGCTTGAAATAAACATTTTCAAAAAGAAGAAATCCATGCATTTGTGTTAGAGAAATCAAAATGCAATAGGATTGACTTGAAACTTAAAGAATTAACAATATAGTGAAATGTTTTGCTTTGGCATTATCTGTGCTTGATGTATCATCTGTTTTGTACAAACACTATAAGATAATTGAAAAACTAATATATGACTGAAACTAATATATAACTGAAAGAAAAACAAATAATAGCTAATAAATCTAGGTTATGCACTATAAAAATGATTTATTTAAGAGTGAATCGAAGGGAAAATAATTGACATGCATTGAAATTATTTAATTTGAACGATCACAAGTTTCTTTGATGTTCAACATATTTGACGTATGTTCACTCTTAATATTATTAATAATTATTCTCATCATTGATAAAAATTGTTATCGTGTTTTTCTTTCCAACAAGAAAAGTTCGTGCAGTTACAATTACGTGTTTAGAGCAATGTCACTGCTATAAAACTATCCGTATTTGTTTTGAAAATTACAATAATTTGAATACAACTTTATCCAACGATTGACTCGTCAAAGTAAACTAGCGGGTTCGATTCGATTTCGTTGGCGGGAACTTCATTATAATAGCCTATTCGGTCTCTTCCGCACACCCTCTTTCTTACTTGCTCTCTTGTAATTAGAAATAATTTTTACAGTTTAAAAATTAATTGAATAACGTTAATTTTATGTGTAATTGTATTCAATTATAAACAAAAGAAAATATTAAGTGATACATTTGGTGACGAAAAATAGTATTTGAGCGTCATTTAGCGTTGTTCAGTTTTATAATATTCAAAAAATCTTGTGACTCTAAAATCTGAACAATTAGGTAGAATTAACATTGTCTGATTCACAATGGGTATGTATATATATACAGTTCGATAGCTGGAAAAAATGAACTTTGCTAATATTAAGGAGAAACATACAGTTGATATTGTTAAATTAATATGCACAAACAAATTTTAGAAATTTAAATGATTTTTACTGTACATTTCTCCTTATATAATTTTTGCATATAATTTTTAGCGAAACATAATATTTATAATAATTAAGGAACAAAAAATCGAATCTTTTCTTTGTCAGCCAAGTTGGCTAGCGACAGACGACTGTGTAAATTATTTCAGACATATACTAAAAATTACTACTATACAAAAAATATACTAAAATAATAAAATGCATATATTTAAATGAGAGATTCTATTTAATGAGAGGAATAATTGATGGATATTTAATTCGAGAAAAACCTATATTCTTTATGTAAAACTTTTGTACTACGTTAACAAAAAAATTCTTTACTCTGAAAGTTCATCATGTTAAATTTGGAAATAATCCTTAAGTAATTATAATCAGTAAATCTTTTAAATAATTGGCTTGTATATTTATTTGTTGGAGTATTGTTAAGTTTATTTGTGCACATACTTAATTTTGAAAAATAGTTTTTTTTTCTAAAAATTATTTTAGTTCCAATGACATACCAATTATTATATGCTTCAAGTTATCAAAATTTCATTCATTACGAATATCGAATTACAGTTAAATATTTTTGATGGCTTTGAAGCTTTAGATGATAAATTTTTTGTAAAATATTAATTATAAATTATAATTAATATACAATACTTTTTCAGGTTACATCTCATATTTAACAAGCACTTTCTTTTAGAGAAGAGTACTGTGATAAAGATAAAAAACTTTTCAAATTGTTAGAAAATTGTTCGTAAAAAGACCAGTAGATCTTGAAAAAAATTGATCACAAAAGATTTTTATAATGTAATGAATAATTTTAATATTGAGTAATGTACGATGAGGCTCTCCTTCTCTTTATATTCTTTTATATTTTGTAAAAAATGTTGTGTATAATCCGTGTTTAAATAATTGTTACAGCCTTCAACGCGAATGCTTTTAAAAGATAGGGACGGAAAATAAGTTATTGATTGATGCTTTTGCTTTAAAAATTCAATCATCAGACCAATTTGTAAGTAAAATTGTTATGTTTCGTACGCGTATAACGAATATAACTATATATATATATATATATATATATATATATATATATATATGTATGTATATATATATTAAATATAGACATTGTTTGATCGGTACAAATATAAATGAAAGGTAACAATGAGAATTGTAAATACTTAAAATAGTATAGAATCAGTGAATGCGAATTAAAAATAAAAATGTTATTATTTTTAATTATTTCTTACATTATCGTTTGAATCCCAGTGTTGCTAGAGAAATTATATTATAGTAAACATTTATGATTTTTTTTTATTTAAAAAATAATAATACGTGTTCCCTCTTTTGATTTGTTTATAACGTCAACATTAGAAAATACAAATAAATATTCTATTTTTATTTTGCTTTTCTTTTTTCACCAGTGTTTGTCTTAATTTAAAATTGCTATCGATAAAATTGAAAACAATAATGTTCATATATTGTTTTTAATAAGAAGCTCAGATAAATTTTGTTGTCTTAGAAATTGAGGTAAATATATAAAACATTTTTTATTGTATTAGTAATTAATAATTAAAATAATGCAATACTATAAAAATATATTACATAATTTTAGTAAAATCTTTAACTAAAAAAAATCATAAAAGAGATAAGAGTACTAAATAATAAGACGTTTCAGGGTGATAGTGGTGGTCCTCTGTTGTCAATGACAAAATTGTTGGTGTTCTCTCATGGATTATACCATGTGCTCAAGGTTATCCAGATATATTCACTGATGTTCATGACCACATAGGTTTTATTACAGGTATTCTTCAAAGACCAGGATAAGTGTTGATAAACAAAATTTTGTACATAAATTATTTAATTTAATATGTATGAATCATAGAATATACGCGCCTAAAAAAAATTAACATTATTATTAAAAACGCTTATATTAAAAATAAGTTTTATAAAAATAAAAAATTTAATAATTAAACTTAAAGTTATGAATATTAATTTTGTACAAACAAAAATTTCTTATATTTATAATATAATTATTAAAAATTAAATATTAAGAATAGAATTAAATATTTTTTACATAATATTTTCTATTTTATTAAATTCACAATAATTTATTCATAATAATTATGGATTAAACTTTTACTTAAAATTTAAATCTATGGATTTTACAATTCTTGTATTGATTCTTGTTTTTTGAGTGTTGCAAAAGTATTAGTTATTATATTAATTTATATAGTCATTTTGCTTTATTCAATAATATATCATTATAATATGAAATTAATTTACAAACTCAGAAGGAAGAAATAAATGTAAACTGAATCAAAAAAGCTGATTTGTTAACGACCCAACTTGCATGTAAAAGCATTCTCTTCCCTATTCCGGAAAATGTATAGAATATAAGTATAGAACAACTGATATAAGTTGGTCGGTTAATACATTGTAGAAAACATGCATCCTTTTCTTCAATTACTTTGTTCTACGATTATTAATAACAGTCAAATAATCTTCAAAATAATTAAAATTTCAAAAGCCAATCAAATAATTTATTTTACTTTAATGTTTTTATATCATTATAACTTGAATTATTACATATATTACGATTGATAATTCGATTTTTTTAAACTTGCTCTTTTTAAAATTGTTTTACACCATTCTTTCTTATATCTGTAAATTTCATTTGTTGTAAATATATCTAGATATATTTAGCATTAAATCAACTAACATAATATCTATTAGACTTTCTTCATCTTTTCTACTTAAGCTTAAAACTCCTGTAACATACTGACATACTTCTACACTAATAACACAACAAATCATACGCATCTAATGCATCCGTCTACTAGGCGTTAATCCGTTTCCCTCTCAACCGAATAAACTCCTCCTTACCCTATAATATTTACAAGCAATAAAATACACATCTAGAAAATGCGTAACTGCAACTATTGCACCAAAAACGCGCCCTGTTATCTAGCATACGTTCAAATGTCTCCACCGCCTTATTTTATCGAAAACTCAAGTATTTCTATTCCTATGCACTGTCTAATCACTATACGGAAAATCTTATCGGAAATATTATTCTCACGCATTTCCCCTTTATTTTTCTCATCTGTCTAAAAATTGCTATTTATCTCACAGAAAGTTCATTGCTCTCGCATTATTGTAATTCATATCATATAAAAAACCCCTCTACTCCCGAAAAGATTAGATTAGACGTAGACTCAAACGAAATTAAACACAGATTTTTGTAACACTTAATTTTAAAACTAAATCTTATCGAAAATTAAAAACATTGTAAACTTTTGTAAACTTATAAAATGATTAGATATTAAATAATTTGTCGTGTGCCGCCTGTCGGCGACAAGCCGGCGCGCGTTAAGTGAAACAATCGCACGTGTAATAATATAAGATCGAGCAACATCTAACGGTTTTTTAATTATCCGCGAAAATTAAAAAACCGTTGGGGTTCTCGATCTATAAAAATGGGAGGAATGACGCGCGAATTATCCATTATCCCCCCCGGCCTCGCTCGCGTATCCTCCGTGCCTTATTTCCATATTCTTCGTTTAATTTGTTTTTTCCTACCTCCCCCCTCCTCTATCCCTTGACACTCATTTCTCTACATGGTGAGAACTCGTCAATTGGCGCCCAAGAACGTGGGGCCATCGCAGCCAGGAGGCGTGAAGAACCCCACATCAAAACAGAAGTTAGCCGGAGCTCGACGTCCAAGACTCCACCACGAGGACGAGAAAAAACGCACTTCCGAGAGTGCTTAAAGAAAACCCGGTGGCGCCCAAGAAAAAACTAGCAACATCTACGACGACAGCAGAAGTGAAGCCGAAAAGAACGATCGCGGAATGGACCGATTTTGCCCCAACCTTTCACGGTAAGCCCTGCGAAGACGCAAGGAAATTCTTAAAGAACTGCGAGATCTTTGTTGTTGTAGCCCTGGGAGTTCTTCGGGCTCCCAGGGCTACAACGAGGACAACTGGCAGCCCGTCAACTGCGAGGCGACGCAGCCCACTGGTGGGCAATGTACGACGAGCTCCTCACGTACCCGGATTTCGTAGAAGCCCTTGAACGGGAATATAACAACGAACCCCGACTTCGAGAACTGCGATTAGCATTACGCACCGAGATGCAACAAGGAGATGAAAGGACAGACATATTCATCCTCAAGAAAAGAGATCTGGCTCGCAGATTGGAACCGGAAATCACAGAGCAAGAACTCATCGAGATCATCATCGGAATGCTACGTCCAGGTCTGCGCTTCCACATCGAGACACGAAGTTCGACTCGATTAGCGAACTAATCAAAATCGTTGACAGGATGAACAGAACCGTATCAGCAAGAAAAAAGGAAACGCGGACCGCCGACTCGTCTAAACGCCGCCGCCTGAAGTAGGAAGAACGATCCCCTCCGGCCCGCAAGAGCCATCGACGTCGCAGAATGAAGTGGCATCGCGATAAACCCGAAACGCAACACCCGGGAAACGACCACGTGGGAAGGACTGCGACGACCTACCCTGAGAAAAAAACGTTTCAATAAGCGCCTCCACGCTAGAGGATCCCAACCAACATACGGCCACCTTGAGGCTGCGTGTCCACGGCCGCACGATTATGGCCCTGATGGATTCAGGAGTCAGCGATAATTTCGTGAAGATCGGCCTCATCAACATGAAGACCTCTGCGCACCTGTCACGTTCGCCTACGGCCCTGCTGGCAAAGGCGGGCGCGGAGCTCACCATAGAAGGAGAGTGCAAGCTCCCTTCGGACGCCGATGGTATAAGCGGAAGTTCCACCTTCCTGCTCGCTAGGGGACTCTGTCACGACGCCATCCTCGGCGGCCGCTGGCTCCTGGAGAATCACGTCCTCCAAGATCATTTCAAAGGATGCATAGACATCGGAACAAAAAATCGGAAAAAAATATTCCTTGGCCGCTCAGCACCTGAAACCCGTTCCGAAGACGAGAGAAAGGATGATTCTGTACAACGTGTCGGTCAAAATTACGGATGAGAGGAGATACATGACAGAAACCTATCTGATGTGATCGAAAAAGTAGAATTCTAGAATTCTAGAAAAGTAGAAAAGAAAGGTAGGGCTGGAAGCGATAGATAGAAGTCTGTAACGTCAGAGAACAGATAGTATCAAGGCGTGCCTAGTGCGTGAGAGGAGAGTATACCTTGAGTGCAGTGCAATCAAGGTGAATGAGTATGATAGGGTTTTTAGATGTTTGCATCGAAGGTGTTCGCGAGACCTTTCGATTGACGTACCGACCATAGTAACGCGGTAAATAGTGTAACGATCCCAGACGTTACTATCGCACGTATTTGTCAACTACTTATTTATACCCACTAATATGTACCTCCGAATATCCTAAACGACGTGACTCACTTATTTTCTTCTCCTAAACTAACAAAAAGATAATCTCCCTTTCAGAACCCTAATTGGTCATTTACGAAAGGGCCTGCCTACGATCACTAATCCGTACTGCTACTCACAAATCAATCTGCAATACGAATTTTCAAATATCTCAAACGATATGACTCGCCTATTTTCGAATCCTCTAATCCAACGAAAACAAGATAATTTCCCTTTGGACTACCCCGACATAACGATTATGACTAATTTTCTATTGCAGCAGGATTATCTTCCCTGTTTATTCCTCTCTATAAAAACCTACTGCAGCAGCAGACTGCACGCACTTTTCTTTCCGACTTAGTTGCCGTCCCATAGTTTTACGTTCAAATAGTCAACTCTATTAATTACTTACTAAATAAATATATTATTATTTAACTTGATATTTTAAATACCAATTATTAATCTAAGAACAATAACTTTTAAATATATAATTTAAACGTTATTATAAAACATTATTGTAAAAAAAAATTATAAAACAATTGTAAACTAAGCTATAATTTTAAATAAAACAAGTGTTGTGGAAAAGAACAGTTGTAGTTAGTTGAAACCTGAATCCTTCACACTGGTGTCAGAAGTGGTATTTTATTTACTTTATTTATTTCAGTGAAGATTAATTTTTTACTGAAACAAAAACCAATAAAAGAGAATAAGCGAGGGAAAACCGCAGAAAATTCTCCAAGATATAAAAAGGACTTCAAACCTATATCTACAATCGAGCTAAGGACGACAAACCTAACTCAGGAGGACGAGGACTGACAGCTACTACCAAAGCTTCTATCCACCAACACACTCGGACATCTCTAATCCAAAAATAACACCAGGACATCGTCAAGGCAACTTTAAAACACTCCTAAAACACCGACACTACTCAGCATCACCAAGAGAGCTTCAACATCCAACCTAACCTCAACACACTTAATTCTACGATCATGAAGATGAGCATCATTTTAATTCTGTAAGCTAAGCATATCTTATAACACACATATAAAATTGTTCATTCTCGCGTACCATACCCGGATAATTAAGATAATTGTAAAAATGACGACCAACATAAACAACGTAACACTTCCTGCACACACTCAGTCAATAGTACCAATAGAAACCGCGTTAAATTTAATTACAAAATTTAATGGCGACAATAAAACACTGCGTAACTTTATTAGGAGCTGCGATATTGCTTTTTCAAGTATTAGGCCAAAAGATGCAAAACTTCTCTTGAACATGATCAATATAAAATTGTCAGATAGTGCATTCGAAAACCTCGAACATAGGGAATACATGACTTGGGAAGACCTAAAAAAAGGATATCGCAATAATTTATAATAAGGATACAACAAAATCCATCGAATATCTGACTGAATTAATGACGTATACAGTAGAGCCAACGGAAGACGTTCCATCATTCGCGAATAAGATAGAAAAATGTCTACGAAACATTATAATTAACTTTGATGAAAACTGGTCGGAAGAAAATAGGAAATATGCTCGCGAAATAGCAGAACAACACGCCTTAGATGCGTTTATCACAGGATTAACACCCGAATGAGGATCCTTAGTAAGAACTCAAAATCCCAAAACATTAGATGCCGCCGTGGCAGCCGCGATAATCGAAGAACGAGAACGAAGGAGAGCGAGAGGAATCGTATATGATAACAGAGTGCCCAGAAACGTTAATCAGCGACATGAATTTTGCAAATTTTGTAATAAGATGGGACATTCAAACTCCCGTTGCCCTAGTCAATTCACTTACAATTTCAATAGATACCCTGAGAATTTTAATCAATATACTCCCACAATACAATGCCTATTTTGCAACAAATTTGGACATTCAGAGTTCGAGTGTTGCCAAAAACAAAGAAGTTTAACTTTAAATCCAACACCTACGCAGATAGATACAAAGCTAATGATTAAACTCAATATTAAGTAGGTAATCACCAAACCCGATTTTCTCATTGATACTGGCGCTGGCGTTTCCATAATCAAAATTTCAAATGTAGCTGACGACACTAATGTTTACCAAAACCATAATATAACACTTAGCGTCTTCTCCAATGAAAACATTGAGACATTAGAATATTTTTCGCTCGTGTAATAATTAACAACAAAAATATAAAACTAGGATATATGTTGTCAAGGATAATTTTCCGATGTCTTGTGAAGCCATACTTGGTATAGATACACTTTTAGACCTAGGTATGATAATAGATCTTGAGAAGAAGCATGTCTCCATAGAAAATCACCTGATTCCAATTATAAACTCAAGAATTAATAACAACAATGAAGAAATTCCAACAAAACCAGCTATTCAAAATCTAGAATTTTTTAAAGTACCTGCAAGATCTGAAACCTTTATAAAAATCAAAATTTTAAACCCAGAAATACAAGAAGGAATAATAAACAGAGAATTTATAGAAAAAGGACTAAATTTATGTAGAAGCATAGTTAAAGTGAACAAAGATTCCGAATCAATAACATCAATTTTAAACACTAACGAGACCGATTGTGAAATTAGAATACCACAAGTTACCATTAATAAACTAGACGACCATAAGATTTTGAATATACAATCTACACAAAAGCATAATTTTTCATCCAACCGCCTTGACATTTTAACCAATCAGCTGAGATTGGAGCACCTGAACGAAATAGAACGGAAAAACATACAAGAAATCTGTCAAGATTTCAATGACATATTTCATTTAGAAAATGACGTATTAACTTGCACAGATACTGTTACCCACAAAATTGAGACTACGACAAACAAACCAATCACTTCGAAGATATACAGATATCCAGAATGCCATAAAACTGAAGTCAAAGAACAAATAGATGAAATGTTACAAAATAATATTATCCAACTGTTAAGGATTCAGGATTCAATAAACTACTGTAACTTCTTTCACAACACTTGTTTATTTGGCACTTGACTTCACTTACAATATTAGTCTTAATCTTAGGTTTACAATTATATCTATTAGTGTGATGGCGACTCGACTCAGAGGTAGAATGCGTGCAATTTTCTCTCGCAGTGGGCTTTTTAAAGAAAGTAGGTAGAAAAGAAAACAATAGATAGGGTGGTCAATCCTGTTTAGACCATTAGTCGAGGGAAGATAAGCGCGTTATGTCGTCTTAAAAAATATTCGGGAGATAGATAAGTATCGTAGGCAAAGTCTTAAAATATTCGGGAGATAGATAAGTATTTCGGGTATCGATAAGTGGACGTAAGTAAAGTCTTAAGATATTCGGGAAATAGATAGACAAGTGGACATAGGCCAATAATAAACAAATAGGGGCGACAATAACGACGGGGATCGTTACACCTCCCCCCGCAGTTTAAAGACATTATTTGTCTTTAATAATTTCGGAGGTTTACAAAATTTTTTTTTCGCATGTAAGTTTCGAGTAGCGTCATTACAAAATATATTTTAATACAAATTTTCTTATATCTAAAGCTTACGTATATAATTTACAATTAAAATTTTACATAAGATTTGTATGTCTTAAATAGATAAATTTGTTTATGTATGTTTGTTTAGTTAAAGAATTAAATGATCTATGGCAATAATTAGTACATAGTTTATATATTGTCATTTGAATTTGAATGTCCTGCGCATGTATGTTAATTGATTGCGCAGGCGCGTCAAAAGTTCGTTACGTTTTATTTTCTAATGGCAACAGAGCCCAGTCACTGAGTACCGGCCTTTTGTTCGCAAGAGTTTTATTGTTTTTAACTAATTTCAATTGAAGTGTGGGATGTTTAATTCGAATGGGACTTCCAAATTTTGTTTTTGGGATTTATATTCTTATTTAAGATAGGTTTTTTATATTTAAGATATGTTTTTGTTAATTTTTTTTTTATTTAATTGCAGGAGTCAGTCAAGGTATAGGTTAGCACGTGTTCAGTTTGTAGAAAGTGATTCTAATAATGGGTTTGGAAAAGAATATATAAAATTTATTAAATTATTATATATATATATTTTCTTTTTTTTTTTTTTAAAATTTGAAAATTCTAGGTGACAAGGATTAATCATGGTTGGGGGAGGAATTTTCTCAAGTTGATCTGGGAGTTTGCAGATGGTGTACAAGTTCAGATAAATAAAGTGAAAAATTAAAAAATTGTAAATGAAATTGAAATTGAAATTGAAGAATTAAATTATAAAGTGAAGAGTGAAGAGAAATTGTGAATTGTGAGTGTAATGTCTAGTGTACTTGTCAGGATAATTAAATTTGTCGGTTACCTTAATTTTTTCTCAGAGTATAATGTAGTGGACGATTTTCCGTTTGCGATCTTGTCATTATTCTGGCTGGTGTATTATTTTCCTGAGTCTGTTCTGCTGTTATACTTAGTAACTCTGGATTTGAATCATCGTTGTGATTCGTGGGAACCCTTATTGATATGTTATTTCTGTCAAATAATACTTGATCTTGTCCTTGGTTTGACAATTCTATGGGTCCTTCCCTTTCTATTGCGTTGTTGGTTGATTTGGTGTTGAAACGATTAATAAATTTATACACTCTAGTGCACAATGATGGATCGTTGACCTTTTGTATTTTTAAATATTCTAAGTTATTATGTTTTGAGTTAAAATTTTTTTAAATTGTATTGTCGGTTTCTAAATCCTTAGAAATAAACATAACATAATTATTTTTAGCTGTAAATATAGTCTCTTTGAATTCGTTTATATTGTTTGTAGCCAATGCGCTCATCCGCAAAATTAAAACAAATGGCGATCGCGTCGCACCAATGTAAGTATATGCGATGCGGATGGGCGAGTAATTAAATAGGCGACACTAATCGCGGAAATATAGTAAATAAAAGAAAAATATCTGCGAATCATAAGGTACGTAAATATAAACAACGCGTCCGAATCCCCTATCCTATTGCCTACTCCCCACTCTTGTTCCATTTCTCTTGCTCTATTTCGCCGCTTCTCGAGCATTCTTCGCCTGCTCTCTCCCTCTCTCTTGCTCTCACGCGCTGTGCCCCGCGTCGTTCCCTCTCTCTCGCTCTCACGCGCTATGCCCCGCGCCGATCTCTCTCTCTCTCGCGCTCACGCGCTATACCCGCCGTTCCTTCACTCTCGCTCTCATGTAATCGTGCGGCTATCACGATGCATGACGAAATCTACACCTTTCCACCCCCGCATCCTCACTACACACGATCAAGACGGTGAAAACCGGAGGAATCAAGTACCGTAGGCGAGCCGGGCGACCAGGAACTGATCGTCGAGGACATTGGTGGACCCCCGCATGGGTAGGAGTCGAGCATCAATGATGCTCGCGGGCGGCAAGGTCTGAATGTCGAGGACGTGTGGCTGGTTCCCCGCAAAATTAAGACAAAATAATTAAATAATAAACTTAATTTAGGCCGCCGCGAAAGTAGCTTGATTCCTATAGAAAAATAGAAAACAACATTAATATCTCGGCCGAACTAGCGATAATAAATGTAATGCGATAACGTTCCGTCCGCGTTAGTTATTGTAAAAGCCTTTTTCCTTCGTCATGCTCAACGAAGGTTTTTTCAGGCTTAGGGAAATATTATGAAACATATGTAAAGCGGAACGATTGAGCGGCTTATGTACTCAAAGCGATCGAGTTACCGATAATAGTAAATTTGCGCGACAAAAATTAATCGGAATAGAAACGACGGTTGGCTTTCCCGGACTAGCCGAATCTCCGAACATAACGAATTATAGATTCCGCGAACAACAAATTCATGTCAACAAGCGAGAGGTTAAATAAGACTGCGTGAGACGACTCGGCAGCTTTTCTGCCCGATTCGTTGAGCTAGAACGTTAATAAATCACATTGAGCAAAATAAAATTATATTGTTTAATAATTATACCCTACCCGAGAGTCACTGCTACGAGTCGCGATCTTATACAACTTGGTGCCGAAACCCGGGACATTATAGACCGGACGAATTCGACGCGTGTGCAGTGAGTGTTCGTGGTTCGATTGTAATAACCTAGGAAGATGCCACCGAAGAAGATGCCGCCAATCAAGAAGCCGCTGAAGAAGACGCAACCAAAGAGGAAGACCAGAGGAAGCGAGACTACCGGATTGGGAAAGAAAAAAAGACGGACCGACGGAACAATCAACACCAATGCGACGGATATTGCTCTCGACTTGACGATGACGAGAGACAACAATAAGGAGCCGCCAGCTGCACACCAACTCTCAGCCACCCTGACGCGGGAGCCGACTATACGGTCCTGCACGACTCCGCGAATCATCTCGATAGTACGAGTCCAGGAGCCAGCGCAATCATCTCACAGGCGTGAACTACCGAGCGTAGTCAAGGAGCATACGAGTACCTCCACCATCAACCACGAGGAGAACTACGAGGATGAATACCGAAGCGAAGAAGTCCTGGAACAGCCAATGCCAATCAACGATGATGAACCGTTTTATCTCAATGAAGAGGACGGAGAGAGACAACCACCATGGGACTACGAGGGAGAACAGCTGTGGGACGAAGACCGTCAACAGGGTGTGGCGGCGGATACAAGGTTAGAAAATTTTGTAACTCGCGAGCCTCGTACGTTTCTCGGACGTCCGGTGATGCGCGACGCGATTAAGGAACCGACGGGAAGCACATATGACGCGCGTATGCTTTATCGCATAACAGGGAAAAGAGACATCCCGATTTTTTCCGGCGACCCATTAGATTGGCCCGACTTCAAACACGCCTTTGAAGCCGCGGCAGAGCGGTGCGGGTACACGAACGAGGAGAAAATTTCGCGCCTCCGAGCATCGTTGAAGGGCAACGCGTATGCTAACGTAAGGGCGATGTTCTCCACCGCGCGAAACGCGGGCGTATTAATGAACGCGCTAGAAAAAGAATTCGGGAATTCGCGGACGATACTAAATAGTATAATCTCCGAATTACATTCGTTACCGTCTCTCGATTCGGGAAGAGTTTCCATCGGGACATTCGCGGCGCGAGTAAGAAATGCTACGTATGCACTACGCGGATTAAAAAATCACGAGTATTTACAAAGTTCAGATTTGATACAATCGATAGGCGATAAATTACCGTACGAAATGATGGAGCAATACAATGAATATCGCGTAAAATATCCCGGACGGATGGAATTAATGATATTGTCTGACTTTTTAGACAAAAAATCGGACTTAGCTACCAGCGGCGGATACGATATGTCCCGTAGATACGTGCTCCCGCGAAAGTCGAACTACGCGAAGGAAATAGTTGGACAGCCAAACCATCAGGCGCAACCACGATTATACGGGCAAAAACCGCGACCGGCGTACAATGCGTATATTCCGAGAAGCGATGAAAGAGGCTCGTCGAGAAATGCCAATGATGATTATTATGTAAATTATGCGCGCTATATGAATAAAAGTAAGTGCGTTATTTGTGATAAAGCGAGTCACAAAACGCCGAATTGCCGTAAGCTTCTAGAAGCTAACAGCGAACAGCGCAGCGTTATTGCGAAGCGGCACCGACTGTGTTTCGGGTGTTTCAACCCGGGGCACACGAGAAGCGAGTGCAAAGCAAATATTCGCGTAGAAACCGGGGGAGGTGCGTCCCAATACATAAATCAGGACACCAAGCAGGAGATAAGAGGATCAACGCCCGCAAACAGGGAAGAAAGGAACGCGTACATGAATTCCGGATTACTGCGAATTAGAAATCACGAATGACTAGACGGCAGAGTATTTTTAAAAATATTACCAGTTCGAATCAGGGGAATGAAAGGCATAATTAGCACTTACGCGCTACTCGACGAAGGGTCGACGATCACGCTAGTCGATCGAGATACGGCAAGCACTGCAGACATATACGGCGTATCGACGCCAATTAGTATTCAGGGAATTTCAGGTACCATCGTCGACGCGCAGGCACAGCGAGCAGACGTAACAATAATGGGGACGGGGAAATCGGAAATATTGCGAAGTGCCACGATAATTAAAAATTTAAAATTGCCGAAACAATCTTTAGGAGCGGAAATTACCGCAATGGTAAGAAAATATATCGGTGAACTCACCGTAAATAGCCACCCGTCAGTTCAACCGAAGATACTTATAGGACAGGACAACTATAGGCTCATTCACACGCAAGAATGAGCGAAAATCGGATCAACAGCGTTAATGTCGTCTCGTTGCCTCTTAGGATGGACTGTTCACGGGAAACTCGAAAGCCGAACCAAAAAAAGGAGTGCAGTGTTTACTATAGGAGAGGCGAGTGAGCAAGAAGCTACACCCAACGCTTCAAAAGACGAAGAACTAGACCAAATGATCAAAAATTGTTTTACAATAGAAGGCGTGGGTGTGGAAGAAACCTCACGCGCAAGAATAAGGTAAGATCGCGCCACCGAAATAATGAAAAGAACGACTAGGCTGACAAATACGGGGTGGGAGACGGGTCTCTTATGGAGTCGCGAAAATCCGCCGAATACGACCGGATTAGAATCGGCGCGAAAGCGCCTCGCGAACATCGAAAGAAGAGTAGATAGCGAACCGGAATATGCGATAAAATATTATACAGAAATGGAGCGGTTGATAGCACAGGGATACGCAAGCGAAGCTAAAAGAGTCACGGGCGCGAGAGAATGGTATTTGCCGCATTTCGGGGTGGTAAACATGAATAAGCCAGGCAAAATACGGTTGGTATTCGACGCGGCCGCGAAGTCCGAAGGTGTCAGTTTGAACGATCAGTTAGAAACAGGACCCGACCTGTTAAAATCTCTCGCCGGAGTAATGATTCGTTTCCGTAGATTCGCGTTCGGTATAAAAGGGGACATTCGCGATATGTTTTTACGCATAACCGTAAGAGATCAGGATAAACCGGCACAGTTATTCTTATATCGAGGAAAAAATCGCAAAGATCCACCTAAAACTTTCAGAATGAATACCCTTGTATTCGGTGCAGTCATCATCGAGCAGCGCTATATACGTTAAAAACGAAAACGCGAAACACTTCCGTGAAATCAACCCCGCGGCCGCGGACGCTATAATAAATGATACATATATGGACGATTTTATAGGAAGCGCCGAAACGGAAGAAGAAGCCGAAGAAAGGGTGAACGCGGTAATAAACATAAACAGTCAGGCGAATTTTCAAATGCATGGGTGGGCTAGCAATAGTGCACGCGTGATAGCTCAAATCTCGTCCGAACAAATGGCAAGGAAAACGTAACTCAGCATAGGAGAAAGAGCCGGAGAAAAGGTACTGGGATTAGTGTGGGATACAAGCGAGGACGCGATAAAATTCAATTTAGCTTTTAACAAAATCGAGCCTGGGATATTACGGGGGGAGCGTACGCCAACCAAGCGAGAAATTCTTAAAATAATAATGTCGGTATTCGACCCATTAGGACTTCTCACGCCATTCACCCTTAGATCTAAATTGTTGATGCAAGATCTGTGGCGTAGCTGAGTCAAGTGGGACCAGTTCGTACGCACCGAAGAAAGGTCGAAGTGGGGGGAATGGATAAAGGACGCCGAAAAATTAATTAACCTGTGAATACCTCGCGCGCAAATTCCGAACGGACTAGCGGGCGCACGCGTGCAGCTCCATGTATTCTGTGACGCTAGTTCAATGGCATACGTCGCAGCCGCCTATCTACGCGTACAATACGGACCGAAAACATGCGACACATTTTTAATCGCAGCGAAAGGGCGGGTGGCTCCTCTAAAGCCTATAACGATTCCGCGATTGGAATTATTAGCGGCGGTTCTAGGCGCGAGACTCGCCAAATTCATAGAACAGGAATTAGGAATAAAAATCGAGAAGCGGGTGTTATGGACAGACTCGCAGGTCGTATTAACGTGGATAAGCTCTGAGCCCCAATTGCGTCAGGTTTTTATCGCGAATAGACTCGGCGAAATTGCGGAAATATCTAAAATAGAAGAATGGAGATGGGTGCCGTCGAAAGAGAATCCCGCTGATGACGGAACCAGAATAAAAGACACATACAGCGACGCGGACGCAACTTGGTATAAGGGCCCAATCTTCCTGCGGCAACCTGAATCGGAGTGGCCCCGGAACAAGACAACAGCGACCAATCCGCCAGCAGACGCAATAGAAAAAAGAAAATCATACACCTTCGTCGCAACCGGGGAAGATCCGCGACCTACGAGCACGCCGATAATTATAACAACGCGAAACCGAGAAACCGAGTAAAAACGCGCGTGAAAACAGGACAAAATAGCCCGCCTTCGACTCGGAATCAAACAGCCGCGAAGAATCCGATATTAGCGCGCAGGATACCGTATGGGTTAAAACCGCACAAATCGAATCGTTCGGCCCCGATATAGAAGACCTCCGCCGTGGAAAAATGCTAAAATCAAATAGTCGAATAATAAAACTGGACCCGTTCTTAGACGAATTTGGCATAATGAGGGTTAACGGGCGCGTTACGCGATTCAACGACGTCGAATTCAATAACCGCCCGTAATCTTAGACGCGAAGCAACGTAAACGTAGGACTGAAAATAATAGAGGCGTACCACCGAAAATACAACACGCAAATACCGAAACGGTAATAAATGAAATTCGGCAAAAAATATTGGATAGTAGGGCTACTTAGGGCGTTGACCTCCGTCTCCGCTAGGTGCGAAGAATGCCGTAGGCTTCGCGGGCGTCCACGAGTACCGAAATGGGACCTCTTCCAGCGGGAAGAGTAGCATATAAGGTACGCCCGTTTAGTCATTGCGGCATAGACTATTTCGGACCCATGTGGGTTCAAATAGGTCGACGCAAAGAAAAGAGGTGGGGAGTATTGTTCACCTGCCTTACGGTACGGTGCGATACACTTGGAGATCGCGAGCTCCCTCGACGCCGGATCAGCGATAATGGCCATACAACGCATGGCCGCGCGAAGGGGCGCACCTACAACCTTTTATAGTGACAACGGTACTAATTTCTCGGCAGCGAGCCGAGAACTCAAAATAGCGGTACAAACTATAGAAACGGATAAAATCACGAGGTACGCGCAATCGAAGAATATTGAGTGGCGTTTCAACCCTCCTCAGGCACCCCATATGGGGGGAGCCTGGGAGAGGATGATACGCTCAGTCAAATCCGCACTAAGAGCCATCCTAAGGGAACAGGTAACTACCGAGGAGGTGTTATACACTGTACTCACGGAGATTGAACACTCCGTGAATTCGCGACCTTTAACACACGTTTCAGCCGATCCGCGAGAAAAAGAGGCATTAACGCCTAATCACTTCCTCATAGGCACCTCCTCGGGAGAAATTACCTTGGGTAGATACGAGGTAAGCGATGTATGCCTCAGGAAGCAGTGGCGTATTGCGCAGTCATTTTCCGACGCCTTTTGGAAAAGGTGGATGAAAGAATATCTGCCCAAACTCTTGGGAAGGCAAAAATGGGCAAAAGATACGGAGCCGATAAAAATCGGCGATCTTGTGCTCATAGCGGAGTACCAAACACCACGCAACGAGTGGCTTACAGGTACGGTCTCCCGATTGTTTCCCGGTGAAGACCATCGTATAAGGTCGGTCGAGATAAAAACAGAAAAGGGCACGTATGAGCGCCCGATAGCAAAACTAGTTTGCTTATCCTAAAATTGACATACAAAATCGTCGAGATTTTGTAGGGGGGAGAGTGTAGCCAATGCGCTCAACCGCAAAATCAAAACAAATGGCGATCGCGTCGCACCAATGTAAGTATATGCGATGCGGATGGGCGTAATTTGAATAGGCGACACTAATCGCGGAAATAGAGTAAATAAAAGAAGAATATCTGCGAATCATAAGGTACGTAAATATAAACAACGCGTCCGAATTCCCTATCCTATTGCCTGCTCCCCACTCTTGTTCCATTTCTCTTACTCTATTACGCGCTCCTCGAGGCATTCTTCGCCTGCTCTCTCCCTCTCTCTCTCGCTCTCACGCGCTACGCTCCGCGCCGTTCTCTCTCTCTCGCTCTCACGCGCTACGCTCCGCGCCGTTCTCTCTCTCTCGCTCTCACCGCGCTATGCTCCGCGCCGTTCTCTCTCTCTCGCTCTCACGCGCTATGCTCCGCGCCGTTCTCTCTCTCTCGCTCTCACGCGCTATGCTCCGCGCCGTTCCCTCTCTCTCGCGCTCACGCGCTATGCCCCGCGCCGTTCCCTCTCTCTCGCTCTCACGCGCTATGCCCCGCGCCGTCCTTCTCTCTCGCGCTCATGTAATCGTGCGGCTATCACGATGCATGACGAGATCTACACCTTTCCACCCCCGCATCTCACTACACACGACCAAGACGGTGAAAACCGGAGGAATCAAGTACCGTAGGCGAGCCGGGCGACAAGGAACTGATCGTCGAGGACATTGGTGGACCCCCGCATGGGTAGGAGTCGAGCATCAACGATGCTCGCGGGCGGCAAGGTCTGAATGTCGAGGACGTGTGGCTGGTTCCCCCGCAAAATTAAGATAGTATAGTTAAATAATAAACTTAATTTAGGCCGCCGCGAAAGTAGCTTGATTCCTATAGAAAAATAGAAAACGACGTCAATATCTCGGCCGAACTAGCGATAATAAATGTAATGCGAAAACGTTCCGCCTGCGTTAATTATTGTAAAAGCCTTTTTCCTTCGTCATGCTCAACGAAGGTTTTTTCAGGCTTAGGGAAAAATTATAAAACATATGTCAAGCGGAACAATTGAGCGGCTTACGTACTCGAAGCGAACGAGTTACCGATAATCGTAAATTCGCGCAACAGAATTAGTCCGAATAGATACGACGGTTGGCTTTCCCGGACTAGCTGAATCTCCGAACATAAGGAATTATAGATTCCGCGGACTACAAATCCATGTCAACAAGCGAGAAGTTAAATAGGACTGCGTGAGACGACTCGGCAGCTGTTCTGCCCGATTCGTTGAGCTAGAACGTTACACTAATAAACTGAGCAAAAATAAAAGATTATCTTGTTAAATAATTATTATCCCTACCTTATCTACGAGAGTCACTGCTACGAGTCGCGATCTTATACAGTTATTAAATTATAATTAATAAATGTAAGTAAAAAGCTTCATTAAAAAAACCTTATTTATCAACTAAAATGAAACAAAGCTAACTAACTAAATTTTATTTTTTCAATTAATTCAGTTATTATTATAATTAAAAATAATGCAAAAATTATTTCAAACCTTTTTTAGATAGGAAAGAAAAATTAAATAGCGTTAATAACTATATAATACACTAATTCAAATAAACTTCTATTACGTATACGAGCTATATCTTTTATTTTATTGAAATTTTATAGAAATAAAAATTATAACTTTCAGTCGTAATATATTTATAAAATAGTCAGACCAAAAAATACGTAGCCATTGCTAATTATAATTTATAATTAGCGAATTTAATGTTAGAATTTTTTGCACTAAGTCAAATTTTACATAATTATTATTATCGAAAAATATAATTAATTTGTTGAATGTTTAATATTAAATGTATTTCAATTTATAAGTTGTTTATTTATAAAATTTGTAAAAAATTATGTTAATATTAATAAATTTTGTAGTACATTTCTTTTTACGAATAAATGATTATACATATGATCAATATTATAATTTTCTCCGGAAAAGTTTTGGATTAAAATAATTATCATAGTTGCAAAACGTAGATAAGAATAAAAGTTTTTAAATTACTCGTAAAATCCCTTAAAACATGTAATCGAAAGTTACCGTACGAAATCACATGTTCCAAGTTTAAAAATATACCGTATTCTTCAAAGGTAAAACTTCACACACTCAGATTCTGGAATTATTTTAAAGGTAGTACTTGTTTTTAACTAATGTTAAATTAAAATAGTGGTCAAAATAGAAAATTTTTAAACTATTTTAGAAAAAGTTAAGTAAACTAAATTTTGAGTAATATCTTTGTTGAAATAAAATTCTGCAGATATTTTGAAATATAATTATTTATTATAGTGAGTGAAAAATAAAGTCAATTTATAAGTAAAATCTACATAAGGTGAAAAGTTACAGTGTAAAGAACTTATCGTCCGCCGAAGGCAGTGTATAAGCATAGTTTAGCATTCTTAACTATTCTTAAATTATATAAGCTTACAAAAAAAATATTTGACCCATATTCAAACAGAACATGGTGTTCATACGTACCATATAATGCATAAATACCATTGAACTTTGACTGCATTTGAGTCAAGTGTTATCGTGCGAAAGGTTTCAGGTATAATTAATATTTATGGTTTTTTCGTAAAGTATTAAGGTTATGGTCGAAGACATAGCTTAAGATTACATTTTAACAACCTTGAACAAGTTATTGCATATTTTAAGCACCTTTGTTAGAATATTCGTACACGTAGGTGCACGCGGTTTATGAATGCATAATTTTATCTATAATTTTACATTAAAAAGAAATAATTTATAAGAATATTAATTTAATAAAATTTAAAAATATTTAAGTGATTTAAATCATCATAATAAATACATAATTATAGACTTTCTATTAATAATATTTATACATATTCAAAAAATTTTTTAATTGTAACGTCTAAAATATTATATTTAAATTTCCTTGTTTGTTTGTATCAGAATTTTTATAATCCTATGTATTGTAAATACTAATAGGTTAATTTAAAATTTTAACACTGATAATTTAACTCACCAATAATTATTAACGCATGTGAGTATACAGTACAATTTGTACGAAGTAAATTTTACAATCATATATAAAAATTGAATATAAAATTATCGAGAAAATGTGCGTCACAACTTTTATGGTGAATCCAAGTTGTTTAACTGCACGAAGTAAGCTATACATATTAAAAAATATGCAATTATCTGGGTATACCGGAATAGATTTTTGATCTTTTTGTTTTTAATAGTATCTTTCCTAAAATCTTTCAATAAATCAAAATCACGAGTATTTTAAAAGTTATGGTTAATATCTAAAAGATCAATATCTTTTATGTTTTTCGATTTTTGAATTTTAAGGTGTAATCAAAATAACATTTATTTGAAATAAATTAATATTTTAAATAAATTTATCAAGTAAGGAATTAAATAATTTTTGTAATAAATATATATAATATATAAAGCTATAGAAAAATTAATCATAACAAATAGTTGTGTATATGGATGTATTAATTTATTTTTGTAAACTTATTTCTAGAACGGTAATATTTCTATATTAAAAACTATCAATTTATATTAATAATAAAACTTTTTTTTTAAACTTATTAATAACATAAAAATTTCCAATTGCAAAAGAATGATTATCTGTGTTTTTAAAAACTTAATTTCTAATCCTGAATAAAGTGAACAGTATAAATTGATTTTTTTTATTTAAGATTTTTTATGTAAATTTTAATAATTGAAGATTGGTAAAATATATTGAATGCCATTAAAAAATATTTGGATATTATATATCAAACTAAATGTATAATATTAGTAGGCTATAAGTATATTTATAATGTATTTAATTAAATATATAATTTTTATTTTAAATAATTCTTTCAAATTTGTTTACATCAAAATTTAATTGACTTTAATTGTCAATTAAATGAATGAATGAAAATTATTCACTGAATTTAAAATTTGTATACACTTTTTATAATTTTTTTTTGTTTCCAGGAAAATATTATAATTTTGACTGTGGTAAAGATGAGAAAAGGAAAAGTATTATGAGTGACCAACTTTGCGGACACTGGATTTTAAGAGCTTGCGGATTTACTTATGAGGTACATACTTTTATAAACAGTGAGATATTCCATTTTTACATTCAGTATAAATATAATTTCTATTTTGTTCAATAATTTGTTTTTTATGTTATTCAATATTTATTAAAATTATGATAGCATTTATTAATAGCAAAATATAAAAAATATTTTAATATACTAATCCTAAATGAGTGAAATTTTAATATTTTCAATATTATTAATATGCTTCTTCTATTAATTAGTATTATTTACTTTTATTTTTTATATTTAATTAATTTAATTTAGAATAAAGTATAGTAAAATTAAATATTATAAGTAGTATGCAGATACAAGGCAATAATTGAAAAATTCTTAATTTAAATATATTAATTTTTAAAAATATCTTGAAATGTATAAAATTATAAACAAATAAATTATATTAAAATACTTTAAAATTAATTTAAATTTTTAAAATCTTTTTATGTTTATATTTTATAAATTTTGTATCTCTTATTTATATAAAATTTTTTATTAAATTACATATAGTTCATATAATTATTTACTGTGACGGTATACCTCAATCACTTTAAAACAATAAAATATAATTAAAATAAATTTATAGGTATTTCCAGAAGATCAAGTAAAATCATCATTGAAGACAATATTTCAAAATAATGTTATGAAGTATAAAAATGGTCAACAAGGTGCCGTCAATGGATTTTCACCGACAGGTTCTATCGATTATTCTTGCATACAAAGCGAAGAAATGTGGACTGGTGTTACTTACGGCCTAGCTGCTCTTTTAATACACGAAGTAATCGATTTTATTTGAGACAATAAATGTTGTAAAATTTTAACATATTTTTTCAAGAATATAATTTCTTAGTTTTCGTTTTCAAAAAGTAAATGATCGTCAAATTTCGTGGATACATTTGGAGAACATTATTTTTTTTTAAAGTATACTGGTACTTTGCATGGGTCTAGTATTTGTCAGAAGCTAGATGTTAGTCACATTTTTAGATGAAAAATTAAGAATGGATAAGAGAAAAGCGAGGAACAAAGTACAGGCTGTTACTCCAGAGAATTGGAGGTTTTATGCATACATGTCCAAACTTTATAGCATATGCTTCCATACGAAAAATGTGATTATAAATGACATACCAATGGGAGTTGAATTTTGTAGTGCATCCGTTCTAATTTTTTTGCTCATTTTTCGTATATAATATTTATACTTAATTACAAACTAACGACGCTGTCAAAATTTTATACATTTTTGATGATATATTATAAAAATTTTTTCGAATTTTAAAGTAAAATCAATATATACGTTTATTTAGAAATTATATTGACTTTTATAAATATTCAAAAACTTTTTTTCTATTTTTTGATGTTTAAATATTTACGATAATTTTTTGTTTTATATATATTATACATATAATCAGTGTTGATCTATTGTTCAAATCTAGAAATCATTATCTTTAATATTTCCTACCCTATTTGTTTATTATCAAAAATTTAAATTTTAAGATCGTAAAACCTTAGAGTTTTAAAGTTGAATACATACTTTGTTATTAAAAATAGTAGAGTTTAATATTAATTGATAGTTGGCATTTCTGCCACCTTATAATTTCAGATGTTTGTAAAAAAAATTAATTTTGATTACTTTCAGGGAATGATTGAAGAAGCATTTCGTACAGCTGAGGGCGTTTACAAAACCATCTATGAGAAAATCGGAATGGGCTTTGAAACGCCCGAAGCTCTATATGAACAGAAGGTCTATCGGGCCATCGGCTATATGCGTCCGCTCTCAATTTGGGCGATGCATCACGCTTGGAAGATGAGAAAGTTAGCGTTGGTACAACTGACGCCACACTAGATGGGAAAGACAAGTTAGCATTCCATATAACCTCCGATTCATAATAATACATTTCAAATGTTAACATTTTTCTTTACAAATGATTTATATTTCTGATATGTATACCAATTGTAAAGTGTTGATCAAAGTTAAATATTGAAACATGTTATAAACTTGAATATTTTAAATTACTGATTAATTCAAACTTAAGTACTTAAAAGATACTATTCTCATGTACCTACAATTTTAATGATAGAAAAAAGGGAGAGACAACGCTACTCGATCCACGATATATAGGGAGCAAAAATCAAAAAGTAAAGCAGCTCGGTGTGCTTCGCATCGGCCTTATAAGCCTTTTGCTCTCTCCTTTTGCACAATATTCTGCTTACTAATCTCGCATGTCCAGTAGTTTGAATTCAGGACTCAAAAAATCATTACTTCCTTTGATGTGGCGTAAAGTATCGAATGAAAAATTATTGCAATAATTGTTTATCGCTAAAGCTTGATTTGATATTTTTTATTATTTTAGTTTGTCTCGGCCTATTTAAGCTGGAGCGGTCGCTTTCCGCGATACATAGTTCCGCGGCGTTGGTTTAACCCGCCCGTCCCATGGAATCGGGGACCATGGCCTTTCTATCGCCAATATTATGTTATTATTGATTTTTCAAATTCAATTATTAACAGTTACAAAGAAGTTTGTGCAATAAAAGTTGATTAATTAACAATAAACGATATGTACTTTATACATGTTTCTTCATATAAATTTTATAAATATTTCATTAGTTACATACATCAGTAAAAAATTTAATCAGTATAATAAATAGTATCTAAAAAATTTTGATAGCTTAAAAACTAATTTTAAAATTGACATAAAAGTATATTAAAAATGAAAACAAATATTTTCTCTAATGTTGTTAGTGTAATATGTATGTGAATAAATTATAAAAGTAACTAGTGAACAGAACTATTTATTTCACAAAGTTACTTCACAGAAAACTATATAAAATATAACAAGTGTAGTGCATGTGATAGTCATTTAAACTTTTCCAACTGGTTATTGTTAGCATCCAGGCACGCCGTTTACAGCAAGTGCGACACTCAGTGTGGCACCCTCTTGATTATTGACTTTAAATTCAATCTCGGTAATATTAAAGTATCCTCCGATATTTGAAATACACGAGATAGCCGATCTCTGGTCCGAGCCGATGAACTTTCGTAAACCTCTTGGCGCGCGGAAAACAACGGTCAAGGCCGTCGCTTAAATGTTAAGCGTAGTTGTAATATTAACGTTATAATATAATAGTTCTTTTTTATAGTGCACAAAATTATATAATGCTAAACTTCGGGATAGATTAATACTTGTTACGAACGCGAAACAGGGTGGGGATTATGATTAGGGTACAGTAAAATGGAAACAAATTTAAATGGTAATATATGTTTATTCTTGACACTTATAATTGCAAAATAAGAAAGGAACAAAGTAATTTGTGATCTGATATAATAATGAAAGCTAACGCAGATGTGCTTGTACTCGTCGCGTCCTTTATAACTTACCTTTTCTCCCTTTTACATGATGTTTTGATGCCCAGTATGCAATCGAACTAGTTGCAACTAATTCGCGAAATTTGCCTATTTGTTTTATAATAAGGCACCATCCAGCTATCATTTAGTCGTCGCGCGACTACAGTTGTTGTTTACTTTTGCCGCGGCGTTTCAATGGGATTTGCCCGACTCGACTGTAGCGCGAAAAATTGACAATCGAGTTTCTATCAGCAACAATACTTATAAGATTTTAAAAACTTGACAATCATCAAATATCTTCGAAAATACATAATTTACTAAGCGTAAACTATATTGTAAAACAACGAACAATATACTTAAAAGTAAATACAGATCTCTGAATGAATGTAACGCCTTAAGTGCACATATTACAATTGTATTCGAATAATCGAATTAAGTGTAATTGTAATACCTAAAGATTGAATTTAGTACATATATAATACAGACAGATTAAATAAAAAATTTATTAAAGTTAATATATGTTGCATTTATTAATATATAGTATAATTATTACTTCTTACGCCATTTGTAAGTAGTTATTAAAAATAGCACGTATCTTAATAATTTTATTATATTGCTTATATGGAATAACTACATATTTTATAAATCTTCTAAATTATATTTTATGTTTGAAATATGCATAAGTAAACGTTCACATCTTCACCTTTAAAAATTATTATTTTACAAATTATAACTATTATTACGCAATATTTTAATATTAATTATAATTCTATAAATTGATAAAAATGTAGTTTTCTATAATCAAAATGATAGGTTGTTACTTTTTAATTTCATTTTCAATTCCAAGCAAATGTGTGTATTATGTTTATGGAAAATGGGTTTTAAATTGCACGAAATTGCAGAAAATTAAGGAAAACTACGTATAGTATTGCAAGAGCTGTAAGATTCCAAAGGCTTTTTTATGCTTGATCGCTTCCGCTTACGAAGGGAATACAATAATTTACGCTGTGCACGTACGTACGAAAACCTAAGTTCAGTTGATTTATTTTATTTGACGTCACTTTGCTATCAATAATCGTTGATACACCGAACTTTTTTTTCCACCCGTTTCCATATTTATAGATAGTTGAGTAAATGTAAATTCGGTTGACTTTCGATAGCTTGAATTCCAGAGTAATGGAATATTTTTTAGTTGAAGAGATTTTGATTTAAAAAGAATTTAAGAATGAAGACTATAAAATAGTGGTATATGTTTTGCTTGAAACTTTAAATGAAATTATTTTTCAGTGATATGATCATAAGTTTACGTAAGTATGGACGTAAGTATACTTGTATTTTAATACTAATGTGAAGTTGTATTATTTATAAGAAATTTGATTTCACTTAGAAAATACCATATTAATTTTAGAGATTTAAGAAAACTAATCTTTAATATACATAATTAAACAAGTATTTGAATTAAAACTAAAAAAAATATTTGTACTAAATTTCTTTTTATGACAGAAATAAGTAGGTATATACATTTATTTAGACATGAAAATATATTTGAATATAAGAAACGTGTTTGATATGTCGAGCATTTCAATAAAATATCATTTTATTTTATTTTATCCTTTAGTTGCACGTGACACATTATTGATCATCCAAATAAAAAATTGAATTTAAACGATAAGGGAAGTTTAGAGTGGTATTTTAAATTCTATTATTAAATTTATTTTTCATTTTATGAAACGATATACATTGATATAAGAAGTTAAAATGTTCGAATATAATAATTAAAAATGAATCGACAAATATTTTTTATATAGGTACATATAAATGTATAAGAAAATATAAGTTTTTAAATTATGTTTTTTTAATTGTAATTAAGTAAGACAGGTAGAATTTTTAATAATTTATTTAGTCCAAAGAATAATTTTCTCTTTGAGATTGAAATTTTGAAAATCTTACTAACAAAACTTTGTTTAAATTTAATCGAAATTAATATTTATGTATTTTATACATAAATATATATTTATATACATATATACGTATATATGTGTAAATAGGTGTGTATAATAAGAATATTTAAATGGTTGTATTTTCATAGGTCTTTGCTAAATCAGACAACAACAAGCTTGCTTTAAATAATAAAAGAATATATAATTTATTCAATAATGATAGAAGATAGTAGAGTATCAGACAATGCGAATTACCACTACAACTGTTACCTGGTGCAAGTTTCCGTTGACAAAACCGAAGCGGTTACTGGAGACAGGTAACTAGAGAAATAGAGTAAAAAAGAGAAAGAGGAAGAGAAAGAGGTCATTCTTCACTTTGCTCCGGTTCCTTCTAGGAAATCTCGTCATGTACGTTTTCATTTCTCGCTAATTTTCGTTAGTTTCAGTTACACCCATTTTTTATATTTCTGCCCGATTAAAGAAAATTTGTTTAAATTACTGAATGTAATTACTGATCGCTATTGATTTCTATCCAATAATCTGCTATTTACTCTAAGAAATGTTAGAAGGAGCACATTAGTCTTGCTAATTTTTGAGAATTTTCACACAAATACCCTATCAAAAAACGAAAAGAAATGAAAAATAAAAGCATACATAATTCTTATATCTGTGATCTCAAATCGAAGTATACATGGAGACTTTATTGAGTGTATTTATCTTTTTACTGCACCTCATTCTCATGATCCCATTTTCTTCTTTTTTACTTTTCTACTCAAAAGACTACTTCGAAGTGCTGTCACTGAATTAAAATTTACATATATACTTTAAAATATAATAATATTGAAATACATTCAAACTCGAAAAAAAAATATATATATAAGTATATTGTATGCATTAAATTATTATATATTAAACAAATATAGTCTCAGCTATTATTTTACTTTAAGAAGCCAATATCAGCTTATTTTAAGAGTATTAAATAAGATCGTTACAATTTTTTTAAGTGATTTTCGAAACTGAAAGTCATTGTAGATATAGTTTGGTTTGTCTAAATTAAAGCGTGCAAATTTAAGAATTATTATAAATATTATCAACAATTATTATGGCTCAAAGGAAGTTTTACGAAAAAAAGTTTTTCTAATCCAAAATATATTTAAAATATTTTATTTTTATCCATTTATACATGGAGTATCTTTGAAATTTTTAGCTATTTCAATCATTTTCACACATTTAGTTTTTTAATTATTTTGTAATATTAGTTTAAAGAGATCATTCAAAATTTAAGATCAACTGTCTGTATTAAAGTCATTTTTATCGTCCCAGCAGATGCAATATAATATTTATTAAGCTAAATTCACTAAGTGTAGTATAAAATATTGAATAATACATATTGCTTTTGTTTACTTTCATTAGAAATTGTAATTTTAAATTTTATAACAATACATCGCTGCATACATTATTTTAAATCTCATCAAATGAAGTCACAATCTACATTTACATACTATATTCAAAATAAACCAATATATATGTTTGATTGACATTTAATTTCCATATACTTTAAAATCTAGAAGTTATGTATTATATATAATTCATATGTTAAAGATAATTCTTATTAATATATTAATTTAAAAGACTAAAATTGATTCATTTTCATATATTATTCACATATTTATGATTTTATTGTTATTAAACATTATTTTTATTTACTGTCGTCAATAATATTTAAATATTTTATGTCTATACCGATTTTATATTGATTTTTATTTAATATACTTTTTTTATATCGTAATGAACATTATAACTATTACATTAAAAATAATTAGTTCTATAATTTATCCAAAGATCTTTTATATTATGATTTATATCTATTACTTACCTTCTATTCATAATGAGTACCGTATTAACTTATACAAGATTAAAAATTAATTTCATTAATTTTTTAACTTTTTTGATATAAACAATATATAAAAGTTTAGTGCTTTAATACTGTATATCGTGAAGATTTTCCAGTAAAAATATATTTCAAAAAGGACTTATATGTAATAAAGCTTTATTAGAAAGTATTATTTTTAATTATTTTTATGTTTTGATCAATTTGTTATAATATTTTTTCCATTTTATATTCTAAATTGATTCTTAAAAAATTTCTCTTTTATTTAATATTTGAAGTCTTTTTTAAATGAGTCTATGAATTATAAACTTAAAAGTATATTATATTCATGTATATTTCTAGTTTAATTTTTACTTTATATTACAGGAATTTGTAATTCTTAATTCATAATTAATGAATCATTTAATGGTTTATATATTTTACCTATTTATTTTTTCATTTATTTAATTTTCTCATAAGTAAATAATAATATACATTTATTTCTCTATACACTCATGTGCACAGGCGTAAACATAAGTATATTAGTATTACTTTCATTTAAAATGTATGATTCAATAGCTATATCTATTTTCATTATTCATTCTAAGGAAATCGCGCGTTATTATTTTTAACATTTTTCATCCAGATAGAATAATATACAAATGCATCCAATATTCAAAATGGTTAAAATGGTTTCATTAACCAGTGAGATGAAAGAATATATGTTATCATGCTACTATTTATTTGTGACTTTTTTCAAGAGATGCTATTATAAATACTAGTTCATTAATAATCTAGTAAAAACAAGTATTAAAAAATTAATTAAAAATAATATAAAAATGATTATTATCATCTATCCATGACATTTTACAGCCACTTTTTTTAGTACGCACATGCGTGAATACGAAATTCCCGTAACATGGCAGAAAGCCAGGAGCTAAAAAGAGTTCTGAAAAGAGACGCGCGCAGAGAACATAAGCTTCTAGAAATGAAGCAATGGATGAAGACCCAAAGGCAACAGATGGAGCAGATGATAGCCTCCCAAGCACAATTTCAGAAGGCCGTCTTCAAAACGCTATCACGTTTGAATATACAACCAGCAGGAGAGGACAATCCAACTTCTGACACCACAACACATCCTCCCGCATCAATGCTAATACAAAAAATAAGAGAAGGAAAGTCGCCATTCAGCTAAAAATTGAAAACTCTACCGAAATCCTCTGGGCTAGATCCAACAAAGGCCGTCGAGAAATGGATTGGAAGGGTAGAGCGGACATAGCGTGACAGCAAGACTTACAGGATGGGACGACTTCCACACACTGGTGACAGCGCAGAATGCGCTCACAGATGCAGATGTTGAACGAAATCCAGACCGAACAGGACGAGAATATTGTAGAGAATAAAGTTTATTGCAGAGAAAATGAGGGAAGCACGCCCAGGAAGGAACGAAACCTGGGGAGAATACTTAGGAGGATGCGAATTCTAGGTCTGCAAGCTAAGATGAGGGAAGCGATCGTTGTCAAGTACGCAGTGGATGGACCAGGTAAACCCCTGCTCAAAAAAAATCTCCTCGACTGTAAGACCTTTTTCGAATTCCGCATCAAGGCAGAGAGTTATGAGAGTTCCTGGAAGAAGAAATGAGAAGCGGACAAAGATGAAACACACCCTATAAATAACAAGTGAGAACTACCGCGAACCTACAGGAAGACCTAAAACCGACACCCTGGAGGTCGGAAAACAGCAAGTGCTTCAACTGTGGGGAAAAAGGCCACAGTAAGCGCGAATGCCCTGTCAGCAAGAATGGACCCCGATGTTACAAGTACAAGGCGATAGGACACATGACGAAGGAGTACAAAATGGAAGAGATGAACCAAGTAGAGAATCAAAGGGTGACCAGCACAAAAAGGCTACAAAAGAACACCCGAGTATACGAAATAACAGCGACTACCCTACTAGATACTAGAACCACCATGTGCATTATCAGATCGAGCATGTCCTGGAAGCAAGTCCGGGAGCTGGGGATGCATAAACATAGACTAGATATTCACCCGGGTAAGCTGCCAGGCTTTAGAGGAGCTCTTGTCCACATGAAAGGGATTCTAAGAATCCCAATAAACATTCATGGGACAATCTACGACCTCGATTACGTGGTCGCACCAGAAGGCCTAGAAACCCAGAAGATATGCTTGGGAGAACCTATCCTCGACAAAGCGTGGCTAATCCTGGATAAAAAGAAAGTTACACTGGTGCCACACCTTCCCAGTATTGAAGAAACACGAGAGACAAAAGAAGAGGAAACTCCTACTGGGACAACAGTCCTGACCAACTACGTCAAAGAGATTTATAGGGATCTCGTGACACCTACTGACAACAAATCTCCGGGGAACAGTTTTGCTTTACAAACCGAACATAAACAGCCTGAAGATTATGTAAAAAAAATTAAGCTTAAAAAAATAATTAATGATTAGATAGAAGAAATAGTTCAATTAAAGCAACAAACTTGCATATTGGATCAGGAAAAAATAAGGCTTCAGGAATTAATTAGCAATTCTAGTATAACAGCCATCAAGGTTGGGCAAGACAGTTGCGGTACTATAAAAACATTTAATTTAAATTCAACAACTCTGATAAATTTGATATGCTAGAATCACTACCTCAAGATATTTTGTCTATGCATGCTGTACAGAAGATGGAAGATACCATCGCCTTTATGGTTGCAAATGTGGCCAAATAAGAAATAATTAAAAATGATTTGACCAACACTTTTCAAAGAGGAATCTTATTGATAGCTCATTCAACGTATTTAATTTACCACTCAGAGACTGCCCAGATGGATATAGAAGTGAAGTTTTGAAGCCATGTCAGATTATAGTACCGTTAAGCGCAGTCCAAGTAATCAAAGAACCATTTAAACAGGAGCGCATGCAAGCTGAAAATCGTGAAGGATACAACCGTCGGAGACAACAGCCAACTTCGAACCGAAGGAAGAAGACGACACCCTGCAGGACTATACTGACCACGCGCTAGGATACATAGATAGTTGTGCCATGTATATATCTTGTAACAAACTATTTTTCATTCATTAAACCAACTATTGTTACTGTAATCGAATACTTATTTATTTGAATTCCGTATCTGAACCTCCTCTCCCCTACAAAATTACTTGCACTTTTTTTACTTTCGTGTTTATGATTTTTATTTCTTGTAAAATTTTGTCATATCTCAAGCTCTTTGGGCTGACTAATTCCTGTGCTTATCTACTTGATCGAGTGCAAAGGATGAATCGTTTTACTTTGTCAACATTTGTTGAAATAAGTACAGTAGTTGCGTAATAAACGAACAAATTATAGTTTGATTATACATAGATATAAGTGATATCATACAGGGTAATAGTTCTGAGCAAACTTTATTAATTGTATAGCTTTGTCGATTCTTGTAGAATAAATATTTTTTAATTTTTTTAATATTGCTTGCACCTTTTTTTTTATTTTATAAGTACTTGAGATCACTTGATTATATAAATATGTAAAATGTAGTTCAAATTAAATTATATTTTACATGTATCGTGAGCATTTTCTCTTCATTACTCTTTTTTCTATGGCACTTTCTCTCTCACACACATTTTCTTACATTATATTTTATAGTCCGGCAATTCTGATACTATACATTTAAGTAATGATAAATAATAAATATAATATTTATATACATATATATAATTGATATGCCCCTAATCTAATGCAATTGGAATTACGAAGAGACAAATAAGATCATAAGTATGTAGTATCATTATATTTTATTAGAACTTCAACATTTTATATTACCTTATTTATTTGATTTTTAAGGAAAAAATCTTTAAAGCTTTATAAACATTTGCAAATTGCTTAAATTATTAACAATGACTTTCTGAATTATAAAAAATATATTTTAAACCATTTTTCTAACTTATTTTATTTGTTTATTAAAATTTTTTCAATTATTTTAATTTTTATATTCTGACTATTTAAATTTACTATTTTAATATAAATAAAATAAATCAAAAATAAAATTTGATATTTGTTAAAGAAATAAATGGTAATTACGTCGAATGAATAATGTACTATCTTTTAATAAATAGTGACTTAAAAAAGAAAAGTTCGAAATGTCATAAAAAATAAACAATCTAATTCATATCACATAAAGGAATTAAAATTGTATTTGTTTAAAATGAAATTTAAATGAGAAAGTTGATGTCATTAAGAATGCTAATTATTCAAATAGTTGTCATGTACATAAATAATTTATGAATAAATGCTATAGATTGGATACTATTAGATACATAAGATAACGTTTCATCATAAAATATTTTACTACCTAATAGCAAATAATTGTTTTAAAGTTTAAATTAAACATATGAACAAGATAAATAGCTGTTATAATTTCCAATATTAAAAAAAAATGATATTTATTTTATATCTCTTTTGAAAGTTATTTAATGTGATTTATGTAAATAGATTTAATTATTATTTATATTATTATTTAATGTAATTTTTAATATAAATAAAGCTATTACTGTAAATTAAAAGTACTTTATTATTCTTTAGAATTATATTTTTCTGTTTGATTTTCAAAAAAATTTATATTGGTAAACATTTATTCTGTAAAATTTTATTATTATATTACAAACCTAAGATTATGGAAAAATAATTTGTTTTTTAGTGAATTATTAAAATAATTAATGTTAAGATATAAAAAATTATAGGAAATATTGAATATTTAATAAAAAATTTCAAATAGAATTTTAAACTTTAAAATAAAAACATTCTTTAGAATATAATTTTAAATTGAGAGAATAATTTTATCAATAAAAACAATACTTATACGATGAAAATTTTTACATTATAATTTTGTATAAATATTTTTTACAATAAATTGTATTTCCTATAGCAAATGAGAAATGAACAATTCATATAAAAATACTCTTTATTTACTTTAATATATGCATGAACTCACAGCCAAAGGAATGAATGAGAAGTCGAGAGCAAAATGGAGGATGAACATGATTGGAAGTTATGCAACACTCGTCGGCTTTAAGCTTCCGGTTATTGGAAATCGTGAGTTGATTCTATATCGTATTGTGGGTGCTGTTAAATGTTAACCTGTGAAATTTTTTAGCAATAGATGCGCACGAAAATCTTTTAAACACTAAGAATTTTAAAATATTCTTTTTTAATTATATTTATAATATTTTACATATGTATAATTTCAAAGAAATATTAAACATTAATATTAAAAATTCTTCTATAACTTAATATTTTATTTTATCATATAAATATCTCGATTACAGTTATAAAAATTAAAATACTTAAAGTTTTACATCTATCAGCTAGTAATAGTTGAAAAAAAGAGAAGTAAGCAGATTTTATAGAGTTGCAGTATTTTTAAATTATTTTTGGTTTACTATTTATTCTCTCTGGTATATATTAATAAAAAATTATTGCGTACATTAAATATTTTTATAATTAACTGATTCTTAGTTGTATTGAAGATAAATCTATAATGTGAAGTTTTCACATGAATGTATTATTAATGGTAGCAGCTAATATAAATCGGATTATTCTGTTTTGACGATTATATTTTTCCTCCGAAAGAGAGAGATTGATTGATTGTTCGACTGCAAATATGAAAACATACTTATTTTACTTGTTGCAAAAGATAAGTAGAACCAAATAAAAAATCTTGTATATATATATTTAAAAAATTATATAAATTTATAGAAATATTGAAAAAAAACTCTTTTTCTTAATTCTAAAAACTTTTTCTGCACTTCCATTATTTTAAATATATATATAATGATTTTTTCTTAATTAGTATATTGTTTTGTTATTAAATTTTATAATTTAACTCAGGTTGAAAATTTAAAGTATATTATTTCATTAATGTAAAAATATCGTTTTCCTTGTTTCTACAAAATCAATTTTATAACATAATCGTATCGTTTTTTTCTAAAATCTGTAAAAATATTTCACGTTTATCTTATATTTTGTGTGAAATTATTTACACAAACTAATTACTATTAATTTCAAATTAGAGAAAGGCCAACTCTATCAGTAATTCTAATTATTCCTAATTGTAATAATGTTTTAACTAGTGGTTAACTTATAATAAATTAATTTCATTTTATATATTATTTTTGTGAAAATCATATTCGATCAATCTTTTAATAACAATAACTGAACAATCAGAAATAATAAAAAAACCTTATAATATTTGAATATTCTTATTTTCATTTTATTGCAATAAATACCAGATTAAAAAAGTAAAAATAATTTTTAAAATATTTTTGAATTATTAGTTTTGTATTACAAATTTTATTAATAATAGTATAATCTATTATCAGTAAATCTTAAGAACAAATTCATTATTTAATTATTTTGCAGTTTAGATACAACTTAATAATATTAATATTTATTGTTTTGATTAATATAATTACATCTATATTTTTTTAAATTTTAATTGAAATATAGTAATATATTATAAATATTTACGACTACAAATCTTGATAATTGATTACGAAAGCAATCATTTTGTAATTATAGCTTTTCTTCTATATGCAGAATTTTTAGTTTACAATTTATATTAAAATATAACAAATTGTTTGAATCTTACCATTTAAGTTGAAAACGTTTATCAATATACCACTTAATGCAATCCTATTTTCAAAGTCAATAGTTTTTCAAATAGAAGTTAGTTTAAATAACTATGAATCGTAAAACTTGCCTGAATCATCTAACTTTACATTAATAATAACAATTAGATATTAAACCAAAGAAAGAGAATTTTTGGTGTTGATAAATATGTCTTTAACAAGCTATATTAGCGTATGATATATATGATATGATGCAAATTTTTGGGGGATCCTCAGATGAGTGAATGGCCAAATGAAGCTTCAGTACCGTTGTCAGTGTCCTACTCTCCCTGTGACAAATCATATTTGTGCACTGTCACCTAAGTAATAATACCTCACATCCGTTTCACGCGATTCGATATTGTACATGCGTATGTATACATTTATATGTGTGATGTGAGTATGCATATGTGCATTTAGGAGTTCGATGTATAATACAATTTACCAAGGCTTGCCATTCTCTTGGAGATGTTCATACCATAGTGTCTGGTACCTACATTATACGAGCTTAAAAGATAGCATATACATACCCTGCTGCTCAACATAAGCGTGTATGAGCGTGCGCACGTATGTAGTACGTGAATGTTTATACGTTATGTCTACCTCTCATGAGTCTAATCAATTCAAACGATATAAGAGAATGCATTATACGTCACCTTTATATAATCTCTTTTTTAGGGTAAGGTCTTTCATACTATTTAAATAGTACAAATATGATCACCTTTCGTTTAATGCATTTTTCAGAATATATAATAGATGAATTTTTTTTTTAACATTGTATTTTCATCGAATAAATTTTTAACGATATTTCATAATTTTTATTTTTTACATTAATAATATGTGAATAATTTAAAGAATCATAGTATTAAAGAGGAACAATTTATTTTAGTTTTGGATTATACAAAAAACATACAATATTCTGTTATTAAAAAATTATAAGAACTAAATAAATTTCACATTTCTTTAACATTTTTAAATCATAATATTTTATAAAATATAGAACAATGATTTTTTAAACGGAACATAATTTTTTATCATCAAACTTAATTTGGGAACATTATAAATAAATAATTTGAAAAAATATTTCAGATAGATTGTAAAAAACAAAAAATAATAAAAAATTGATAAATTTAATATTTTTTAAGTATCGGATTTTTAAAAAACTAATCAATTAAAAAATACTATTAGTTTAAAATGAATAAATTATAATAATCAGATTATTATATTAATCTGCAACTATTAATGAATTATTTGTACAATAAAAAATTCCGTAATTTAATGATCAAGAAAAATACTTGAAAATATTCTTTAATACGTATTGTAAATAGTTATTTTTCGACTCTCCATTGCTTTGTAAAGGGCACAGTACTTTTACTTCATGAAGGGTGAAAGCATGGTTATATAAGAAAAAAAATAGTATTTTAATGAAAAAACTATTACAGCTTGTCTGCATAGTAAATAAGTCGCTCGAGATGTTAAAAACAAAATCAAAGATTTCACTTTTCGAAGTATGATATTTCTATAACATCATATATACATACTTGCACTGTGTATATATATTCTGTTTGGAGGCAGTGTATCGAGAGTTAATGCAGCATTCGTCAAATCTCTGATTGTGATTTCAGACTTATTCCGTCAGTTCTAGAAATTAAACAAGCTCGGGCTTTATTTGCTACGTGATTCGCATTTTCTAGTGTAGAGTCAAGCTTTTGCCTTGCTTGGCACTAGAAATTTTAGGATTTTTACGTTATGAAATTTTGCTAGAGGATAATAAGTGTATAAAGAATTCTTATCGGTCTGACAACGTACGCGTATGCTAAAAGAGGTTGTGACATAGCGACGTGTCAATCCGATTATAAGAATGTGCATAACAATTGGAGGAGGTATGGGAAGTAGTATAAGTTAATTTTCATTAGGGAATTGCATCTCATGTATGTGTAATCCGACGATGTGAAAGTGTTATGGTATTTCATTATAAAAGCATGATTATATGTTAAACTAATTATTTACTGTATTTCAATCGATCAATTTTAAACATTGTTTTTTCTACATAAATATAACGATTTGAGAAATTATAAACTATTAAGTTTAAACATTTTTTAATATTATTATTTAAAAAATTTTTGATACCTCTTTAACAATTAGTTTATAGAATTACTCTTTTTTAAATTGTTAGTATTTAACTAATTTTTAATATAAACATATTTATATTTAAAAGAATTCATAAATTTAATATTAATAAGATAAACTAATTAAAGTCTTCAGGTAATTGAAATATAAGTATCACTAAATTTTTTAAATTTATTTAATACTAGTCTAATTTAGTTTTTTTTAATTTTCTGTTCGTATCATTAAAAAATCCAAATATTTTACGAGTATTTAAAAATTTATAAAAAAAATTGGTTGAATTAAGTCAAATTTTGATTTAAAAAATTACAAAAATTTTTTAAATAATCTGAAGTAATTTATAAGCAATTTAATTAAATTAATATAATATTATAAGTATTCTTGTATTAATTTTAGTATTTATTAAAGTGCTGAATATTTTAATTATCGTAAATACAAAAATAAAATTATTTTTTGAATGACTTTTAAATGGATTGTGATTATATTAAGACCCAAGAAAATTATATACTTTTTTTAGATATTATTATTTTTAGGGCCCCTTTTTTAAATATTAAATACCAAATAAAGATATTGTATATATTTATATTAAGAAAATTGTTATTAATATTCTAAAAATAGAACTTCTTCAAACTAGTACTAAGAAATAAAAATTATTCCTTTTTTAAGGTAAATATTCTGTACATGTTTGTAAAGTTATACTTGGCCATAATCCACAGCTGTTTTATATAGTAAATTTTGTTGTTATATATTCTCACTGAAATTAAAGTTCCTTAAAGTCATATATATGTTTTAATCAATTCTATATCAGTATTAACATCATATGCCAAATTCTTAAGTTAATTTACTCTCTGTTTTTTACCTGATTTAAGTAATTTTCGGAAGTATTATTAATAAATTATTAAACATTGTTAATAATTCAAATAATAAGTATTCCAATTTTTTGGTTTTAATAAATATAATAGCTTAACACTTAATAATATTTTTTAAACCAATAATTTATATTAAATATTAGTAAATATAATACATTATTAAAAGTAACTATGATATTACGTAAAAAAATTTTTTTCTTGACGTGCAAACTGTAGTAAATCGATTAGTATTAGAGTTCTTCATATAAAAAAATCTATAAAATATGTAAACATAACAATATTCAATATTATTGATGAAGTCATTATTATTATTATTATTATTATTATATTATTATTATTATTTTAGAAACATTCATACAAGGTTATTTGAAATTATTATGAAGTTCACGGAATACAATATTTTAATTTCAAATTGTTTCATCCCTGGAATATTCATTCTTTTTAATAATTCAAATATGTATTTATTTTATTTGATAGAAAAATGTAAGCTATAAATTAAAAAAATTTGGGAACTACATCCTTCTTATTACTTATAAGAAAGTATATTACACTGCTATTTAATTAAGACTGCTAAAATAAAAATTATAAACATGAAATATTAATAAAAAAATAGAGCGTAATAGAAATGTTAAATCAAATTTTTATTAAAAATTTATGCTCCTATATTTATAAATTTTTTAAAATAATTTATTTCTTTACAAATCTTAAATAAATATTATACCTCAATAATTTGATTAAAAGCTTTAAGAATTAGGTGATATACAGAAATATAAAAAATTTAGAATTTGGATTACAATTGCGTAGGATTAAGAATGTATCTGAAATTATTTGTAATGCTTCTGAAGTATATTTCAGATAGATTCAATATTTTAAATGTTAATATAATAGTTTTTTATTTATCTGAATATTTAAATCATCATTCATTCCTATAAAAAAAGGGAAAGCAATTTAGATCAATTTCCTTTAATCAGCAGTTGTAAACAAAAACTTATTGAAAAATTTATTATTTTCCATTAATATTAAATAAAAAATTATAATAAAAGTAAATTCACCTTCATTTTTATTTAAGTGATTATGGATTATAATAATATTTAAACATACATTTTTCTTTCATATTTGAATCAAACTATTTTTTTATTTAAGTTGTTTTGTATTCAATATATTGTAATGTACGATAATGAGGTATACAGGTTTTTGTAAAAAAATTACTGTTTGAAATTAACTATCTCTATTTACATAAATGATAAATACGATCTACAAAACCGTAGACGTTACAACGGACTTGAAACAATATATGCAGACATGTCTTGCAGACATCTCTCCCTCTCTCTCTCTAATGCACTCTTGTACACACGCATACATACCCATAATAATATTTAATTTTTTTTTTTTAATACTACTAGCGTAAGGTATTGTACCCATATTTTCATGAATATTGTTGCCCTTTACAACTGCATTGACATTAGTAATATAGCACATATTTAAAAAAGATAATAATTTGAACACTGATAAGGTACTACATCTATTCATCAGATACCCTTTGGCAAGATGACGTCCTGTAGACTAGTCATAAAATAGATTAGTTCGCGTTAAAAAATTATTAAATCGAATACCAGTTAGTCGACGATATTCCTGCTCTTTCTATGTTCCTCAATCCAAGACGAGGGAAAATATTTAGATACCATTTTCTGTAGTATTAATAAATCATGCTCTCATTTAGCTCATTGATTGATTAATGTGCAATCTTCCGCCAATATTTGATTCTTCTCATTTGACTTACGCAAATACGGCAATTATATTACAAGGCCGTCATCAGCAAAAATGAATAGTCTATATTGCAAAACAGTTACTTCGCCGTACCTGTCTATTACGTCATTTTTATTCCTCATTTTTGGTAACTTTATTTTTATTTTAACGCTATTACTGATTTTTTTAATTTTAAATATTTTATATTTTTTATCCGTATATAGAAATATTAAATAACGATTGTAATGAATTTTCTTTTCGATTTTATAAATAAATATTTTAATAGTAATCTTTTTATTTAATATTTAATAATTTCAATTGCTGAATTCATGATCTAGTAATAGAGCTATTTTGAATCAATTTTTTATGTATGTTGTAATCATATACAAGAAAGTCTAAAATTTTAATATATTTAAAATTATATTCTACGTAGTTTCTAAGGCTGTTTATTTTGATTTTAAATTTATTCAAACTTAATATTTAAAGCCAATTCAACAAAAATATAAGTTAAAATCAATTTATATTTTTGAATTATAAATTAGTCAATTACATGTAAAAATTAAAATATTGATGACTGCGTTCAAAATAAAAAAAAACAATTTTACGAGTGGAAAAAATTGATTTGGTATATTTTTTGATAATTTTTTATAAAAATTAAGTTTTGATAAATTTTATTTCGAATTACTTTATTATATTTAAATTTCAAAATTTTGAATATAACAATAAATTTTAAAATGATCATTTATCTTTAAGTGTATTTTTTATATATAAAAGTATGACTACTTAAGCAAAAAGATATATAATAATGTGAATATAATTTGTTTTCATTATACTATATGTATAATTAAATTTTTTAAATATTATTTGGAATATATTTTTCATTTCATTATGTATTCATATTTTTTCCAACAGAAATCTAATATATCACATAGTTTTCATCTAAAGATATTTATAATATCATCTGCAGCTGTAATAAAATAAAAAATTTTTATGATAGTTTTCTTATATAAATTTTAATTATTGCGTAACGTATTTTAGGTGAAAATGCAATTCTTATTAACTAAAACATGCGAAGCTTGGAATATTAAATACAGAATAATTATCAATATTTAGCTGTTTAAGGCTTTTTAAAAATAGTAATATAAGAAGAAAATATGAAAATATCTTTAAATATATAAGAAAAAAATATACACTGAATCAAGTGTAATCAGAATATTTAATTCAATAAAAACTATTTTTTAGTAATTGCATAATTAAAAATATTTTCTTTATAGTAATAATTTATAAAAATTAAATATCTACATAACAATCAAAATGATTTTAAATAAATAAATTTATGTATGTGTTGACAATGTTTCAGTTTTGTGAATACTATATTGCAAAAAAATAGCATTTTATTGTATAATATTAACTCTACACATTCATAAAAATTACTTCTTAAATACATTTCTTTTACAATCATGTTTGTAATAATTTATATATATTTATCTATTTCACAGCTTTATATATTCACAGTTTTATGTTATAGTAAAATATAAGAAAACACTTTTAGATATTTAAGAATATAATATTCAATTTAATAATACTAATTTTTTTTTAATTAAAATTATAATAAGATTATATTGAAAAATAAAAAAAAAATAAAATAAAATAAAATAAATATTTGTTTTTATAACATCAAATGAAAAATGTATAGTATTATTATCAAACTATTTCATTCAATTATTACGTAAAATGAAATTTAATTAAAAATAATGTAAAGAATCATCATAAAAAATTTAAATACATTTAAAGTGTAAACTTAAGTAATAAATAACAAAAAATTCAAATTTTAATTTGAAATATTAATTAGATGGTATTTTAAACATTTCTTAGGCTTCATGGGGATGCATTTGAATGAACACAAATGCCTAAAAATGACTTTAAAGTTAATACTCGATGTTTGTATTTACGTAAGTAGTCGGCCGTACTCGAATAGAAGACTAAAATAGCTAACGTTGCTCATTTTTGTGGTAGCCTACCTTACTATATGCACTTGCTGCTTACATGCATGAGATGTCTAAACAACAGCATAACTAATACTGCATAAACAGTTAAGACTGGACCTGGTTTTAGGAATCTTTTGCGGTCCCTTGATTTAGTATCGAAGTCATATTCTGACCGTGGACATCGAAAACGAAATTAGACAATCATGGCTATGTCAACATACACATGTCATTGAAAGAGTTTTGTATTTTTAATAAGTATTATAAACATAGAGTATCATAAATTATTGCTATCGTTTTAACTTTGAACCGAACAACTATTAACCTTGACTGCAGTTGTGAATATCTTATGAATTTCTCTCAATTATGCAAAAACAAAATTCAAAACTATAAATTATTTTTAAATGTTGAAAAATCAAGTTATAGGAATAAAATATAAATATTTTACAAGAGTTTGAATTTATCTTATTCATTATTTTCTAAAAATATTTATAAAATATTATAAAGATTTGTATAATATGAAGTTAAATAATAACTCATTTCAATGTATAACCACCGTTTTTTAAATTAAAATATTTTAATTTTTAATAAAGTAAATTTGATAAAGTGCATCAATAATAATTTTTAATGAATTAAGTATATATATATATATCACTCTTAAAAATTTACTATATTATATTTTAATCAAATCTAATGAAAAATTTAATTTCTGTATAATTCAAAATATAATAATTGGTTAGATGTAAACTTTAAAATATATGATATGTCAATGTATGAATAATGATTAAAGTAATTATCATAAAAAGTTTTTACAATAATTAAGATTCTATTAACGATCATAAGAAATTTTAAGATTTTAACAGACAATAATATTCATAGTCAGATTCTTATGAAGAAAATGAAAAGGTCGGTGAGGTTTTATTTGGTTAAGCATAGTCAAAAGTAAATTTTATTAAGATTAGTATAAAATAAGGTTTTTGTATTATATAAATTAGAGAAATAAATTCATATTTCTAGTTTGGTTAAAAATTTTATTAAACATATAGTAAATCTTTTAAATTCACATTAATGTATTTTAGAGCTTATATCTAAAAATGATTATATTCTTTAATAATTATTTATGAATACAATGAATTACTATGAAATATTCTCGAAAGTTTAGTGATCCAGTAGCTTTAATTGTAAAGGTGTGCTCACAATATTTATGTATCGGTTTTCTATTTTCAAAGGTCCGTAAGACCACTGCAAATAAAATCGTTTTAAAATCTAGAACAAATATAATATATTATTTATTAATAAAATTTATATGAACATCTATAAAAATGTCTTATAAAATAAAGTTGTACTTTTATTTTTTGTATTTTTTGTTATATATATTATATCAAATATGAATATATAATTGATATGGATATATAATTGGATATATAATTGATATTATAAAATATAAAAAATTGTAGAAAATAATTCATGTAATATAAACCATAAAATATTATTCAATAAAATACTATTCAAATAAAATCATGTTTAAACTCTAATATAACGTTTTCATTATTAAACAATAAATTTTAAAATTTATTTAGAATTATGTTTGTAATTTCAATAATAGCGATAACTCAATAAATTTAAACATGTAGTTAATTAGTTTCTTATTTAATTCTGGTATCATACATGTTTTTTGTAAATTCTAAGAAATATTTTTAAATAATCATATATTTAATAAGTTTTAAACATATGAATAGAGGAAATAAATATGTATAATATTACAAATAACTTTAGATTAATTCTAAGAAAAGTAACCATTTAATAAAAGGATTTTAAATTTAATATCATTTTACCATGAAATTTTATACTTTTTGATTATTTGAAACAAATAATACATTGGTATAAAAATTATATTATAATAAAATTTATATAATTCATATATAAATTGCGTAAAACAAACCCTAGATAAAATTATCTCCATTTCTAGTTCTGCAATTCGTTTGCCAATACAAGAGCGTGGTCCGAAACCAAAAGGCATATATGTGAAACGGTTAAAAACTTTGTTTATACTTGTTTCTTTTTCTTTCTTTAACCATCTCTCGGGCAGAAATTCATTTGCTCGTTGAAAATGATTTTCATCTTTATGTATAATACTATGGCAGGCCAAAACGTTCATCTATGTATAAAAGATGATGGTATTATTACTTCTTATTTTGTGTTGTAAAATAATTTCTTCGAAAATACTTTGTAGTTAAGTTGTAAACACAATTTAATTTTACCCGATGTTGATCTTTATTATTTTTAAAATAATATTTTCAGATAAATATTAATAAAATTTAATTTATTGAATTAATAATTTTTATTATTTGTATATTTAATAAATGATAAAAATAACAAAAATAAGTAAAAAATTTTTATTTTTAAAGTATAATGTATATATTATAATGTTATTTTCATAAAATATTTATTAAACAGAATTATTTTTCTAATAATTTATAAAATAAATAATTTAATGATGGTAATTATTTCTATTTATTTTAAAATTACAACATAACAATTTAATAAAAGATAATAAACCATTTATTCCAAATTCTACATTTTTTTAATGAATACATTCGATTCTTAATTTATTGAATATTCTAATGTTGATAATTTCTATGAAGTCTTAAAACTATAAAATAATATTTTCAATTATCATAACCCATTATTGTTTTACATACTAAAACAAGTTTACATAAATAATAGAGATTAAATTGTGTATTTTTTAATCTATGAATTGAGTTAGTATATTCTTTTATGATTAATATGGATAAAAATTAAAAAATATTTGTGACATTAAAAATGTATAAAAATAATAGTCATTTAATACAAGAATTTTATTATCTTATCTATCATATACTTAAAATAAGTATAATTTGAAAATATTAAAACATTTTTTATTGTTAAAATATTTTATAAAATATTTTTATATATTTATATATAAAAATATTATATATTTTTATATAATATTTAATGAAAATGAGAAATTTCTATAAATTATTATAAGGATTTTGAGTAAATATTTCCTCATTATATTTTTCTCGTTATATATAGTTTTCAAAATCATTTGCTATTAATATTTTTAATTTTTTAATTTTTTTTAATGAAGCATTTCAATTTTAGAAGAAAAATAAGAAAAGACATATTCTTAAAAATTTAATCTCTTGCGTTAACAAATTCGTTTTTAATTAAGTATCTAAATATAGTCGTTCAATGTTGATATTATACGTATAATAAATTTTTGTACTTAAAGTAACAAATATAATTTATTAATTTTATAAATAGTTCAAAGTGATAAAGGATTTTTATAAATAAATATTAAATATATCTTTGGGTTTGTATGCTTTACATAAGTTTTAAAAATATTCTGTATTTTATTATTAAATTTCTATATAAATTAAAATATTAATTTTTGATAGTATAAATTAGTTATCATAAAATTATTTAATAATAATTAAATTTACTTTTATATAAATTCTAAATAGGTTTGTATCTCTTCATATTTTTAAGAATATCCTTATTATTATAAAATATACGTGGTTTTGTGAAAATGACGAAAGATAAATAAGAAAATATTTTTACTTAAAGTTTTCCTAGTTTTAAAAAATATATAAAGAAAATTTTTGAATAAAAATTAATTTTGTAAACTATTGCACAGATGTTAGTATATGTACTGTGTGCATATTGAACTATAAGTTTTATTTTTATTTTATAATTTTCCAGAAATATAATACATTACTACATTGATTAAGTACGTAAATATTAAAAATAAAATTGTTTTTCTTAAATTTAATTAAGTAGTTTAATCATGTATTAAAAAAAATGTCAGTCTTTTCAATAATATTGGTAAAATTACCCCTTTTGGAATTCTATAGCCACTTAGAACGATATCCTTAGTCATGGTTCTTAAGTTCCCAACAGCGATGGGACATATTCTTAAAGATTCTTTGATGCAAGCTTTCAAATATGGAATTTTATTTAAAGTATCAGAAGTGAATGGTGAGTCAATTTTTGGTAAGGCAACATCTAATTCGGCTCTCACTTTTTCCTGTACCGTTGGATTTGTCGCTAACAAGTACAGTGTCTTTGCAATAGTATTTCCTGCCTGCTTAATTTCGCATAAAAATAAAATATTTGTTAAATACTTACTATTATAATTTTTAAAATCACATGTATTGTTTTTAGTATTTTTTATTTGTCTGTATATGTAAAATTAACGTACTGTTTTAAATACAGCATTATTTTATTAATGAAATGATTTCTTAAATACGTATGGTTATTATAAGAATTAATGTTTTCATTTAAGGTATTTTTTTCTTTTAAAGTACATAATTAAAATATTTTTTATAAATTATTATATAAGAATATAAATACATTTATGCTTTGAATAAAAAATTTTAATAAGTAATAAATATTTAAATATTAATAATTATATTTTAAAAGAGTAATTAATTTTTTTTTTTAATTAAAAAGAAAAAATTTTTTTTAAAAGGAATATATTGTTAGAACATTTGTAGCTATGAAAATTTCCGTATAAATCATTTGTTTTTATTGTATTAAATTAATGAATAACATAAAAATACGCACCGTATCAATACCAGCCAACAGCATATCTGAAGCCATTATAACAGCTGTATCTTCGTTAATATTTATTAATTTCTCGAGCATGCTCAGTTGTTTATTTTCTGAATCATTTTTTACACGCTGTACAGCATTGTTTACATGTTTTCGAATAATTCTAATGGAGAAATAATTTAATATTTTAAGTGATTTATAAGAGATCTTAAAATTCTTTAATTATTTTAAAAATAGATTATTTTCAAAAAATAATAGTGATATTTTTTTTTAAGTTTTACCTGACTTCATAATATAAAAATTTTGATTATATTAAAAATAATATAGTGTAAAAACAGTATATAAAAAAGTAGTATAGTAATAATAATAAATCATAAAAATGCCTTTATTTTGTGTATAAATTTTTTTTTGATAAAAATAAAAAAATAAAAAATGATTTTATTTCACTCGAATAGTTAAAAAGATTTCTTGAAATTTCATATAAAAGTACTTTGCCTTAAAACTAATAAGTTGATATATTTATTAAATATTCTTTAAATTTCTTATATATTTAGAAATTTTATGCAGGATTAGTTTTTTAATAAATAAATGAAACAAAATGTAAGTGAAATTTATTGACTAAAAAATAGTTCGCATAAAAAAATTAATATATTGCAATTATAATATTTTTTTATTAACGAATTAAAATTTAATACTATTAATGGTATTTTTTTTATATTAGTATAAGTTTATATAACTTTATTTTCTGCAAAAACGTTAATAACATATGTGTATATATATATATAAAATAACATATATATATTACGAAGTTAATGATTTTACAAAATATAGATGTTATATAAAAATATTAACTTATTTTATAGTTGCAAAAAGAAATTGATGAAGGTTTTATAAATATTAGCCTTACCTCATAATTATATCTAAATGTCTGAAAAAACGCTTGAGTTTTGAAGTGTCGTAATACATCCACAACGAGGGTAGAATCTCAAGTTCATATAACAGTTGAAATATGATTCTAACATTTTTAATCATTATATAAGCTTCTGAATTTGCTGAAGTATTTGGATTAAAGCATCCTAAACGATGATTTAATGCAACTGCACAGATGGCTATTGTGATCATAACATATGCGCATAATTTATCGATTAGTATTTTAAGTATAATAAAATTTGTTAACATAATTTATACAATAATGTTGAAGAAAATACCTTAAATTTTTATTTTTTATTTGAATATTATTATTCATTAAGCTAATTTTTATGTATGCTCATTAGAAAGAAATTCAAATAATTAGTTTTTTCCACGTTTATTTAAAAGCAGAATCTTAAAAATTTATAGTTTTAAAATAATTAAATTTCAATTTATATTTGATCAGTTATTACAGTTTTTATATTATCTATAGTTTATATTTGCAACTAGATAGCAATTAATTAAGATATTTAAAAATATGTTTTAAAACATTTGAAATCGGATCTATATCATGAAATTTTTTTATTTAAATTTAACAATATTAGAACAAATCCATATTAAAAAAATAATTTTACATTTGAACAAATGAATATTCAGAATGCGCATATACTTAAATTAATTATATGTACTTTTACTTTAAAAAAAGTGATTCATTGTACTTTAACATAACTAATAAATCTATAATATCTATAAATTAATTAATTACTTATATAATATTTGTGTTTTATACCAATTATGTTTCTAGATAAATTTTTAATAGTCATTTGTAACAATTTATAATTTATAAAATGAAAGTAATTATTATTACAATCAATATTGAAATCAACAATCTAATTATTTAATGTGTTCTTCAAAAATAAATTATAAAACGATATTGAATATGGCAAGTCCTGGCCTGCCAGCGCACGGAAAATTAAATAAATACCTTTTGACCGCCCGCGCAAGTCAAGGAAAGGATCGACGGTTAGAGTTTTCCAAAACGATTGAACGTCCGTTCAGATTTTTCGGAAAAACATTCAATAATCACTAATATAAATTCGCAATGAAAGAACGTAGAGATAGCAATAGGTCACCAAAAACAGAAGCTTGCCGGCTCCAGGAGGAACCGTCCTTGTTAAATATTTCTATACATATCTATACTATACTATACGTATATATTCTATACCTATTTATATCTTTTGAAAAACTATTTTTGACTTTAAATATACGAAATTTTGTAATAGATCTTACCTATACTAAAATAAATCAATCGTTTATTATAAAAATACTATGTACAATATAATTTATTAATTAAAAAAGAAAAACCGAACAGACTTATAATAAAATCGTCCTTAAATTTTAGTGATATTTTAAAAAATTGCATAGTTTTAATATAATCATTCTTCAACATGCTTCAATATTTGTACATTGTTTTTTATACATAATCTATCGTGTCTAGTATTAGGACACATACTAATCCTATATAATAATATCCTCTATAATAATAATTAATGTGTTTTGTACTTACATTCCAGTGACCATTTATTCAGTTCTAAATTAAAAGTTTTGGGCAGTTCTAAGGTTTTTTTATTCCTTATTTCACACATTCTATCAATAAATTCAAGGCTGATTTGATCAATTAGCGGGATGTAATGCTGAATTGTTTTCGGTTGCATCATTGATTGATTCACATTTGATCGAATTTGATGCCACTCGTCTCCTTGACTTCAAAAGTGATATTTCATGTTACATATTTTATAGTATGTATGAAAAAATGTATTTTATTATGGTACTAATAAAATCTACTTTTTAATTAAATCGCAAAATAAACCCAATAAAATAATAAATGGTTAAAAATAAATAATAATTATATTATTTATTCATTACAAATAATAAATTTTATCGATTTAAAAAAATATATTTTTGATAAAATAATGACATTGAACATTGAAATGGATATTTTCGGTTATCTTAAAAATAGTAAATAGTAATTCTTAAAATATAAGTATTGAAAAACTATAATAAAAATAATATTAAAAATTGATTATAAATGAAATAAATAAACATAAAATAAAAACCTATATATTATCAACATTTTATTTTTTTAAATTTATAAAGTTAAAATTGAATTTAACAAAAAGTTTGCATAAGTGATACAAAATTTTACACAAATGAGACCATACTATTTATTTTTTACAAAAGTAATTTTTTAAAAAAAGAGAACATAACTTTTCAAACGTGTAGTCTGTACTAAATCTTCTAATAGCTCTTACGTACTTAAATCGCGCTAACGTACGGTTCAATCCAAGATTTTGTAATCATATAATTGTATGCTACATACAATATATAATATTTTGATTAATATAGTAATTATGTATATATTTATATATATTATTTAATAATTTTGAAAATTTGAGATCATTAAGTATTTTAAATTTTCAGCTAATGCTAGTTGAATGTATTCGTTTAAAATTGAAACATAAAATGAAATTAAATTAAATTGTTATTTTTCAATGGTTATAATTTAGTTTAGATTTCATAATAAACATTTATTATAAGTTTCTAATAAATATTAATAAAAGATTTTTTGAAACTAAATTAATTCAAATATTTTTATATGCAAATTGGTTTATTTAAAAACATTTTTTAAATAATGATTTAACAATTCATTGAAATGAAGCTAAAATAATGGTAAATCAGTGTTTCCTTGTAAATTATATTGATTATTATAAAATTTTCTTTAAATAACAATTAATTAATTAAAAAAGGCCAAAAATAATTCATATTCTTAAATAAAATCTATTTATTTTCTTGGAATTATACTATTTGTAAATTTTTCATTGTAAATTTATATTACATTTTATATAAAAAGACACGCCATAATATATAAATAAATATATCTATATATATATTTGTATAAAATTTATAAATATTAATTAATATTAGATGAGAAAAAATTTTAGATTAATTAAATTAGTTATACCTAACCACCAGCCCTTTAGAACGATTTCTTCTTTTGAAATATTCGCCTAAGGAGAATAGAGACATTCTTGAGGGCCACTTTCCTTCTTGACGATACATTTGTTCACAGAGATCAACGTCAAAAAGAAGAACGCATGGACGAATATTGAGTAGACCATTGTGAAACACAATTTTTCCATAATTTTTGTATAGATTATTCAATAATGAGTCTACATTAGTTTCATCTGTTCAGAAAAGTACAAATATTTTGTTACTTCCTCTGGTAACTTTCATACAAAAGTAGCATTATAATATTTAGAATTTGCACATAATATGTAAGATTAAAAGATAATTTTTTATGATTTATTTACTGTGGTGCCTAAAATAAATTTTTTTTTTAAATTATTATTGGAAAACAACAAAATAAAGAATAATTAGATTGCACTAAGCTTTTAGTAGATTATAAAATATTAATTAAAGAGAATAATATTGTATATAATAATTTTAAAGTATAAATTAAAGTTATAAAGTTATTAAAATTTCTAGTATTTATAACAACCTTCGACGACATATAGTTAAACTTTACAGATAGATAGTATTAATAGTCTATGGATAATTTTGCACATTTATATGATTTAGTAATTAGAAATAAACGTGTACAGACTAACGATATTTTAATATTATATGATTAATATTTAAGAAGAATTTTCACATCTATTTAATCTATATTAATCATGTATAAAAGTAAGTCATGGAATTTTTGTTTATTAAAAAAAACATTAAATTGATTTAATCTATATATATAATTAACAATTCAACATTAAGATTAATTTAGAAGTTGTAATAATGTTTTCATTATTTAATTTTATATAGTTTAAAGTAATATTGCAGTATTTTAATTTTATTTTCATTATAAATTAAAATTTTTTAATCATTTATTTTATAAATAATTTTTATAGTATAAAATGTAAATGAAATAAAAATATTTTCTTATTTATTGTAAATATTTTAAAAGTATTCAAAAATGTATTAAGCGAGTATAAAATTCCTTATTGTTTGTTAAATTTAATAATTCATAGTTTTATAAGAATATTAAAGAGATATTTTAAACGGATCATTTATACTTTTTATTCAAAATAGTTGATACTTAAAAGTATTACTTTTATATAAGTATAAATATATATTAAGTATATAAAAGTATACTTTTATAATAATAATAATAATAATAACAATAATAATAATAATAATAATAATAATAATAATAATAATAATAATAATAATAATAATAATGTAAATTATCTTTACGGCACTCACACATTCACCTTTACCCCACTCACATAGAAACTGTACGCTACGGCAAAGGCACAGCGCAACTTACGCACCACAGGCAGTCTTGCACGCCTACGCTTTACGTGCAATAGCAGGTACTTTGGGTCAGTGCATTTTCGCGCCAACTCCGAAGCTCTTACCGTAATAAAAATTGAACCTTTCTATTTATATGCATTTCGACTTTGTAAGCCACAAGAAAGACAATAAAACTAAAACTATCTTTCGCTAGAAAGAATGCATTCTAATGCACATTTATTCTGCCGAGCACCTTAGCCCTTTACTAAGTAAACCTGCCGGATCAGTATACAAGCATATTGTTTTCCATCATGCGCCTAAATTTGTTAACCATTCTACTCGTTTTTGCCGAAGATCCGTCTACATTTTTATCCACAGGAAAAAGTTATACAAAAAGAAACCCTTCAAAATCCTTCGCCAACGTTTTATGCGCCGAGAAAGTTATGCGTGAAAATCTCTCTTTGAAATCCTGCAACTTTTACATTTATTTTTATTATCATTCTAGGAAAGAATATTTAACTGCGCAATACGGAATTTTCTTAATTTTCCTTTGTAACTAAAATTTATAAAAACCCCTGACATCTATTCAGCAGTAGCATTCAGCACTCAGGAAAGTCAGTCGGCCACAGGTGTTTAGTGTGTCAAGCAGCATTCGGTTTTTCGAACTACTCCTGTACTTTCGGTGTTAATCGTTTGATTTTTCGATACTTGTAAAATTTAAATATATTCAAATAAATTATAACTAAAATCAGTGAAAAGTGTTCAATTAACCCTTACGCCAAAAAACTTATTTATAATAATAATAATAATAATAATAATAATAACAAGTAATAAGTAAAACATCATCGCACGAGTGCGCGTAATTGTTTATAGTTTACTTTTATACTTAGATATAGTTTTGTTTTAACGGCCGTTGAACTTTCCCGAATAGTTGAAGTGTTAGAAAATATAAATGAGAGAAAATAAAACGCAACAATAGGAGAACATCAAATGATGCCTGGAGGCAAACACCAAAGCGTCCGAACAACGAAGCTCACAGGCTGGCGGATGCCTTCGGCGCAGCCACATCGCGTCTCCGCGAGCGAAGCCCATAGACTCAAGGACAAAGAACACCAGACTCGCGCCACATCGCGTTACCGTGCCATTAAATAACAGCATGAGATAAGCGTTCACCTGTATTTAACCAATACACCTATCTATCAACTCCTGGACACCGGCTCCAGGAGGAACCGGCCCTCGTCAAACTTATTTATTCTTTACATTCAAAATATAATAAATTGATGTTTTTTATATACAATTGTGTATGTAGTTGTTATATATAAAAAAATAATTCTATGTCATGAAAAACTTAATTTATAAAATTTTGTATAAATAATTTTTTCAAAAAAAATCCTTTCGCTACATAAATATTTTTTATTTTATGAAAATTTTATTCTAAATTAGAGTAATTTTTCTTACCAGTTTCTCTCATTTGTATTAAACCTTTAAACATTTCTAATCTTGAAGGACTAGGTATTTCTTTAAATGGCCGTACGGAATTCCGTTCACTTTCATCTTCGTTAATTTTCTCATTTGAAATAAGATGTGAAGATATATTTGGTTCTGCGTAAGTAGATAGAAACTTGGGAAAAACGTAAAATATTAATCTTCTATTCAGCATTCTTGAACTGATGTTTCCATGCTATCTAAAATTATAATTTAGTCAATAAGGTAGCTGTAGAAAACTTATAATATGAGCACCTAGATTTATAATTAAAATAATTTAATAGTTATGCTATAATGTAAATTATCACATAGGAAAAACTATATTTGAATCAATTGAATCAATTAAAGAAATACTATAATGTATAACTCTAATACGTATAATGTATAAGTAATGCTAAGAAAAGTTTTATCTTAGATATTAATATTGAGATTGATATTGAATATAATATAATTATGGCCGCGTTTTCGTTTCACACCCGATTCTGTTTTCACTTGGATTTTTTGAAGAATTGATCATTGATAAACTTTGATGACTAGTTTATCGATACCTACAAATTCGCTATTTTTGTATTTAATGAAAACTATTCACTTTCGTCAAAAATTTCAATAGTTACAGAAAAGTCTGACCCAAAATAAAATAAATCAAATATGTTCTTAAAAAAATAAAAAGAATCAATTTTGGTTAAAGTGGAGAATATCTGTTATTCGATAAGACTTTAATTTATTTGTTTTTTTGTTTTTATTGCTAGTCACTTCTTATAATTATTTCAATTTTATTTTTATAAGCAAATAATAATTAACTAGATTTTTTATTAATTTTTGAGACTTTCGTTATAATTTAAATATAAATAAAAGAAAATATTCGGAAAAATTACGTGTTTATATAAAAAATTTATAATGAAGATTAATTTTTATATCTTAATCTAAATACTTAATGAAATTTATATAACGAAAAGATTACATACAAGAATAAAAATATTGTGCAACCAAAATTTTATCAATGAAATTTATAGTTAGATTTATTTATGTTAGTTGTGTCTGAACCTTAGAAAAAATTATGGATGTATTAAAAAAGAATTAAAAAAAATTAAATTCGTATTCTACTTGCGATAACTAACTTATCATAGATTTCACATTTATCAATTAATACGAAAATATTTAAAAGTTTCTAAAAATGATTTTTAATCTAAAATTTATTTTATTGATATCATAATTAAATAATTTTATTATTATTATATTTTCAACTGTAGACTTATTAAACTTCAATCATTACCTATTTTAAAAAATGAATTAGAATCAATTTATTGTATTCAGATTTATATTATTTATTATATTACACCATTTAATTAAAATAATTTTTTAAATACATTAGTTTTTAATGTAGATCAAATTGTAACTATTTCTGTTGGTAAAATTTTTCTGATAAATATTATATAAATAATATTAAATATTTCAAATATTTAAATAAGATTAATTACATCACCACATTTTATTTTATGTAAGTTAGATGTACATATGTAAATATGTAAAATGAAAGTTAAATATAATTAAATTAATAAAATTTATGTATTATATCATTTTATAAGTTATGTATAATACATATTCATATATTTACGAATAAAAGCATTAGTAAATATGTTTTAAGTAGTATTAAAATGTTAAAAACAAAATTTAACACGAAAACATACTAGAAATTTAATTAGTTTTATTTACAATGCAAAATAAAAGGCTTTTTCTAAATTATTTTCAATTGAAAAATTTGCTATTAATAAGATTTAATCTAAATATCAATAAATCAGTAATTATAGTTTATACTATAAGATTTAATTATTATTTTAATTATTAATTAGTGAAAACACGTTATTTTACATCACTAAAAATTAAAATTAAAAATTAGCTGAAAATTTGAACATATTTAAGGAGTATAAGAAATAAAGTAATTTATACGTTAATTTTTGCTATATGAATTACAAACGAGTCGTTTATTAAAATAAGTAGTATTTCTGAAAGATATTATAATTAATAATGTTTATACAACAAGCTCAAATTATTAATTAAATATTTATTATAAAAGTTTCCAGGATCTCAATTCATAAAAGATATATTGTATTATTGCAAATTTTCTTAGTATATTATCATTTAGTGGTTGAAAAAGATTTTATATTTATAATTTAAAAAAGCGATATTGTTCTTGTCTGAACAAGTAAAATATATCTTAAAATAATTATAATAACTCTTTAATTATCTTGAAAATTTTATAATTTTCAAGTATTTTTCCAATATTTAAAAATATTTTTAAATATGTTTACATATCTTCAGATCAGTTGAAATTTTAAAAAGGATAATAAGTTTTACTTGTACTAAAATAAAGATAAGATTTATTACAATTTTCACTTTAATTTCTTTATAATATTAAACAGTTCGTTAAAATAAGGAGATTATAAAAATTGAAAAATATTAAATTTTAGTTGGTTTTTAAAAATATAATCATATAAACGGTTACTTACTGGATTCTCAATTTTCTAAAAATTGAAAAAAATAGATTGTTTTGCTTCTCATTTACAATAATTTAAAGATATATAAAAATTCATTTCCTTTAAAAATTTTAAATTTTAAATATAAAACTAATTAAAATAAGAGTTCATAAAAAAGTACGTATAGTTTAAATAATAAATATTTTAACTTTAAAAGAAATTTTTGACTAGGAAAACTATTATAGCTTCGAGAAATATTAAGTTCATTATTATGAAAGTTATTATTTTTCTAAAAACTCTAATGTTTTGTGTCTATAGAAAACGAAGTTCCTTGAAATATATAACACCACAATTATTTTTTACTTCTTTTATAGTTCATATTTCAAAAAATATTTTGTATAAAATTAAAATGTATTAATATATTTAGAGTTGTTTAATTTTATGTATTATGCTTCACTTATTAATAAAAGTAATTTATAAATAAATGATATATTTTAATATTATTTAATTATAAAAATTTAGCAGATTTTATACACGTTTATTTTTAGTTATATTTTTTGTATTAATAAATTCCCTAGAGAATGTACAATTAAATTTAATTAAAATTTGAAAATTTAATAAGCATTTATATTAATTTAACCGATAATAGTTTTTTATTTCAATATACTCAATGCAAGAAAAAATTCAATAAAAATATTTAAATTTAATAATATTAGAATTAATAATTTAATTTTAATTTACAATATGTACTTTTTACAGATTATTAAATCATATATAGATAAATAGATAACATAGAATGTTACATTATTATTTATATATAAATGCAGTCACGTTAAAGTATTTATTGGAAAAATTATCTATTCATTTATAATAAAATTAGAAAACTTATTAAAACAAATTCTTAGAATTTGGTATAAAATCAGTTAATATTAAAAATTTTATATTATTTTTTACTGAATAGTTTATTATAATATTACTGTAAATCATTTTAATATTTATTACTCTATTCTACGTTTTTAATATATTCACATAAAATAATTTGTATTTAATCCCTTTATAAATAAAAGAAATGTATAAAACTTAAATATTTTAAGATTATTTTATTACATAAGATTCGATGAATATTTAAGCAAAGAATAATTTTTATGCAAATAAAGAGTATTTCTGAAAATAAAACCATTTAATTCTATTTTCTTATTTTTATTTCAAAAGTAACAATGAAAAATCAATTTTTTTTAAAGAAAATATACTAGAAAGTTGTATCTGAAAATGATATTAAGAAATGGAAATGATTTTTTATATTTTTTATATTTTTATATAAAGCTATACAGATAAAAAGAAACGCACAGAAAAATGAATCAAATACGAAGTGAGAGTGAGTAAATGATACAGTGAAAAAGAAAGAAACAAGGAAAGGAAGAAAGAACAGATTGCAATAAAAAAAAGATACTGAATATAATTGTAAGAAAAATAGACAAAAAAGAACAAAAAAGAAAAGAGTAGAGGATGAGCGAAGCTTTAAGCAAAAAGTGGAACCACGAATGAATATAAATGTCACGGTACTTTAGTTATGTCTGGTGGTGTAGCATATTTTTTCTCCTCGGAAATTTAACCGCAACAGAAGGTTGCCGTTACTCTGGTGTGTATGCATTGTATGTATGTGTACATTTAACTAAATACTAACGATACTTTATTCATGCTTACGTTATGTCATATTTCTTTTTATTATATTGTTTATCTTATGAAATGAAAATATTTTGATAAAATAATTATTAAACACTTAGATATTCTCTAAGATTTGATTAAAATGAATATGTAATTTTGTATTTCATTATTTCACAATAATTATTTTATATGTCTCCGTATGTGTGTAAAAACTGCAATAATTAACATGTGTTTTGTATTAATGTATTTTATTTATATTAAACTACGATACGTATTAATACTATATTTACATTGCAACATGTTATCTAGTATTAGTTGAATTTTAATTGGAAAATCTTTTTACATTTTATGAATATTTCACTAAGTATACAGTTTTTATGGCCTTAAAATTGAATAATTTCACAGAGAATATAAAGATAATTAATTTTTATAAGTTAAACATTTTAAATTATTTATATAAGCATAAACATTGTCATGAAAAATTATAAAATACAAATGAAGGCTTAAATATTTTAATATTTATATTTGGTAAAACCAAATATAATTAAATATAAAAAAAAAATTTTTTTAACTTATAGTCATTATGTAATTGGTATATTTAAAAAAAATTTAATATAATAACATTTTTTCAATGTGTTATATAATTGGCTTAAAATTAATAGTGTGGTTTAATGTTTCTATTGATGAGTATTTAATTAATTTATCGTATTTTTTTAAGTTACTATGCAAATAAATTTTAAAAGTGTATAAATTTTGTATTTTATTCACACATATCAATTCGATAAAAAATAGTATCAATTTAGAATTCTTGAACATTAATTAAAACTTTCATTTTCTATAATTATAATTATTTATTATATATTATACAATATTAAATTGAAACTGATGGTTCTTTCAACTATATCTTTAATCAACATAAAATATTTAAAGATTCAGTCCTTACGTCAAGTTTACAATTATCTTCTTATAATTTTGTTAATGTACTAAAAGATAAGTTAATTGTTTTTTTTTTTATAAAATTCGACGTGTTAATTGTTTATTTTTCGTTCCCTTTTTTATCTTATTAAATTTGACGTAAATAATCCAATTGCACTTATAATATTTATTTGTATTTAATATTTATTTTTCTTCTTATAACATATAAATAATTTTCTATATTTTGTACTGTATTTTCCCGTAATAAATTAATTTTTTTTATATATTGTAATTGATTTTATTTTTAATATGTACATTATTAAAAATTGTAATATGTATTTCTTAAATACAACGTTTTAATCATATGATAATCAATGATATCGTAGTATAACGTAGTCTTCTATTTTCAAATTATAAGTTCTTTTGGACATCTGTTTTTTTTCATTTGAAAAGTATACTATTATGTCGAAATAATTAAAAATATTTATTAAAAATTCAAGCTTATACATTTTATATCATAATTTAGAATCTGATTACATATTTGATTTCTTATTAATTTTTAAATCTATATTTTCTTTTAATCTACGTGAATTCTTTATTCATCAGTTATTTATTTTTTTGTATAAATTAAAAAGTTTTAGAACAATTAAAAATTTAACATAAAAAGTAATACCATAGTATATCCTTATTCAACTAAAAATATAAGTATCACAAGTGTATTGGTATATAAAAAAGACTACCAAAAGAAAAGTAAGAAATAGAAGGCCAGAGAAATACAGGAAGAGAGACACAGAGTAAAAAAGAGAAAGATAAGTAAAGTAGTCGGATGATTTACAGGAAAGAATCTCGGTTTTTTAGTTTGGAACATCGCCAAGTAATGGATGATTACCTCTATTTAGAAAAAGAAAAAAAGAAGAAGAAGAAGAAGAGAGGAAATACATCAATATACACTAACGTCAGTCAATAGTGTGGTCAATCAAAATACCATTCAAGCGGCTCACACGCAGATGTCGGGTATCCCATGGAACGCTAAATGTTCTCTTAACACGCTCGCGAAATGTTAGAAGGGTAGATATTAAATCGATTGCGTCTGTACTCTCTTGGTTATCCTGTGATAATTTATACAATTTCTCTTCAATATTTTGCGCCTGCATAAATTCTTTCTTTATCTTTTTTCATAATTTCTTTTTCTTCAATTCAAAATCCTGTATCAAATATTGCTGGTTCTTAATGAATAAAATATTCGATATTTTGTCAGTAAATTGGATTCACTTTTAGTGCATTTTCATAAGACACAATGTGTCATATTTTTTTTGTATTATTTAACAATATAAACTAAAGTCTTTAATTTAAACTATTGAAAACCTTGAATTCTTTTGCTTTTCTAATATTTTCTATTTTAATTTGTTTACTATTAAAATAAATCATTGTTAATTAATAAAAAATTAAGCGATTAGTAATAATACTTATATATATATTTTAAGGTAAGAGTTTTAATCATTTCGGAATATATAATTATAATTTTATTCAAAATTTTTTTACTAATTTTTGTTCATAAATAATACTGAAAAATTAAATCAACTTATTTTTTTATTATTTTATTAAATTAAAAAATTCATTTTTTAAATTGAAATTTATAAATTAATATAAATAATGTTATATATTTTGTAAAAATTAGAATATTCGTATATTTTTAAATAAGTTCAACATTTAAAACATTAATAATATAAATATTGATATGCTCTGAGTGCATTTGAAGTAAGGAAAATTGTACATTTTGCTTTCCTCGCTTCGCCGTGTGCATACATGATCATCTCTTTGGCGTTACAGACATGAACCCTATCCAGAGTTCAGATTAAACAAATTATCTTTCCGCAAGGTCCGCGATATCCGTGATTTATAGACGGCAATTGTGTCCAATAGTGAGACATGAATTTGAATAAATAAATAAATTAATTAATTTATGTAATAACGATATTTTTTAATAATAAATGTACACATAAAATGCGATTTATTAATTAAAAAAATTAATAAATTAATAATAATACTTAATATATAAAAAAGTTTTTAAAGTAAGAGATTTAATAATTTTGAAGAATATAATTTTAATTTTGTATAAAATTGTTTGACTAGTATTTTTTCCATTTAAAAAAGTACTCAAAATAAAGCAATCTACAAATATCAGCCAAAGATGAGTAGGAAAGTTATCAGTAATGCCTTCATATATCTTTAGCGCATCACTCTCAGGTGCATCCCAGCATCGACTAGTTTCTTTTTGCTGTTTATACATCTGAAGGAGAAATATGTATGAGATTTTTTTTTGAAAAACCATTTCAACAGCCGCTAAAGCTACTCGAATATCTTTTTTCGTTCTTTTCATCTATCTATTATTCTGCTCTTTTCTAGAAGAAAAAAAAAACTTCTTGCTAAATCCATATTTCTTAAGATAATAAATAATATTTACTCGTTCATTTTCTTAAAATTCCCCAAAAAGCAAAGATGATTTATTTTTAAAACATATGTATATCGAGATTGCATTCGCTAATTTCAATTTTTCGATTAAATTATTTGGAAATTTTCTTTTATCATGTAAATTTTATATTTAAGAATTAAATGGGTTTTATACGAACTTAAAAATTTTTTTAATTCATAATATTTTTGGTATAATTTTTTAAGAATTCAATTTTTTTCTTTGCATTGGTGACATATTTAATTTATCTTTATAAATTAGATATACTTCTTTAATTATAGAATAAAAATATTCAATAATTAATTTTAAGTCCATTTTATACAATTTTTCTAAAAATAAAATGATTAATTTATAAAATTTCTTGAATTGTTAAAGAGAAATTAGAATCTTGAATAATGTTTTTTTTGTTAGAAAATATAATACCTTATATTTCTGAAACTGATTAATCAAATTATGCATGTTCTAATTTAAAATTTATTTTACAAGCAATAATGAAATCAATGGAAAAGTTTTATTTTTCTTTATTCTAAATTTAACCATATATTTTATAATATTGAATATAATATCGTTTAATAATGTATTTTTATTATTTTTTAACGAAGAAAAATTTTAACATATCTTTTTGTACATAAAACTTTTTATTGTAATATCATTAAACTACAAAAAAAAATTTTTAATTTTAAATTTCATATATTTTTAACAGACAATACTATTTAATACTTTTATGGATAAAAATTTTCTTATAATAACTATATTCGTTCTTTGGGTTTTATGAAAATTCATAAACATATCTGCTTCTCGTAATTTGAGTCTTATTATTTTTATTTTAGAATATATACTTTTGAACTTTTATGTACGGAAATGTTAACATATTTTGTTAAGCGCATTTAACTTCTGATAACTTTTCACGTATTTGAATCCGTATATAATTTTTAAGGGTAAGAATTAGGCAAATGATATAAAAAAATCTATCAAGTTAAGATAATACAACTCTATAATTTTATCAAGAATTATATATGATAGCTTAGTTCTGAATAGTGAACCGATTATAAAGTCTTGTAAACTTCTTTTTGTGTACTTTTGATGAGCCATAATAAATGATTCAATAATATTCTAGTTACATATTTCTATTCAGAAACTAAATTGTTTTAATATATTTTAATTGTGTTTTAAATAACGTTTTGATTTAATTTCTATGTAAATTATTATATTTACGAAAATAATTATAAATTTCATAAATCTATCTTTTATTTTTGAAATTGAATATTAAAGAAGAAATTAAAAAATAAAAAGGGCTAAATAATAAGAAAAAAGAGAGATTAAGTTTATTAATAAAATATATAAATACAAACTTCTGGAATCATTTTAAATTTATTTTTTGTTCAAAGAAATAAATAATTAGAAAGTTTATTACTAGTTGAGACGTTGCAACATTTTGTTAATTTATATAATTTTCTTATAACTCTTTAATTTACTATTCATTATAGACATCTCAGTATAATATAGTATATTAATAACAGCTTCCCTAATAATAAATATGAATAAAGTTATAAATATATGAATGAATATAGGTGTTTGGACTTTTTCAGATTATCATGAAAATTTTAAATGTAAAAGTTTAATAAAATGATTTAAAATTATTAAATGACACTTAAAAATGAAAATAACATATAAATGTAAAAAAGAAGAAAGATAGACATAGTGTAAAAGTAGATAGATAGAAAAAGAGGGTAACAGATGGAGAGAATAAGAAAAAATGTTGAAATTACATATAGTGGGAACGTATGGCGAAACATTAATTTTATATATTTAATACAATATTAAAGTTGAAACATATACTCATTATATTATGAATATATACACCTAAACAGTCATACATATATTATATATATATAGCTTAAAGTTTTTACTATTTTGTTCATTTTAATATTATATAAATAATGATCATATAAATATCTACATTTTTCTTCAAACTTATCAATGATTTTTTGTTTAATGATTTATAAAATGGGAAATTATAATATTTTTTCTTTTTAAAATTAAATAAAAACAGTTATAATTTCTACCAAAAACATAAATTAAGAACAATGCTAAAAGATAATCATATAGTATTAGAATATTATCTTAATTTTTTAAATAATCTATACAAATTTAATTAACTCATTTAATTTAATTTATTATATATTATTTTACTATATTCATGACTTATAGTAATCAGTCAAATACAAGTTAGTTTTTAAGTTACTATAAACTAGTTTATTATTACTTTTATAATGGGGCTTTGATTTATCAGATTACACTTCTGTTAAGATCAAGTTCAACAAAATTATATTATGTAACTCAATTAATTATTTTATTTTAATAATCTATTACATTCTCTAAAATATATTCAATGTTGATATGGGATCCAATTATATAAATTTATATAAATAATCAAAATTAAATTTTATTCATAAATTTTTCTATGATAAAGCAGACTTATTAGTTTTACTTGTTTATTTTAAAGTTAAAATATCATACACAAAGTATTGCTAATTTGAGCGCTGCCGAGTATTTCGTATACGGGTAATTAATGACATTAATGCTTCAAATTTTCATATACTTCTCTATTAGTAAATATATATTAGGGAGGGATTTTCATTTTCTCTCTTTTTCTGATTAGTATTTAAAGTTGCGTATAGTACGTATATGCTATTAGTACTTATATGCTTTTACACTTCTTCTACATCTTTTTCTTTGTTTTCATCATATTTTTATTGTTAACTTTATGTTTTTATTATGAAATCTAAGATATTATTTAAATAACTATCAAAGACTATTCTAATAAAAAATAAAAAACTCTAAGTCCTTTCGTTTGTTTTTATGTTTCATTTATAAATTTACATAAAAGTTTTAAAAATTAATGAAATAATTAGTGCTAACAACAGAGGACGAGTTAATATTTTTTAAAAGACTTATAATTGATTTTTATATCTTAATACAGATAATTTAAAATGAATTGCACAAAAATAAAAAAAAATTTTCATTCTAATTAAACTAATCTGAAAATTTTACATGGAAATTCTAAATTCTAAATAATATTTGTTATAGATTTTAAGCTACCATCTTTATTGTATTCAAAAATTAATTTTAGTTTATAATGTGCAGCCACATCTAAAATTAATTAAATAACGTTAATACTAGTACCAATATGTTAAGTAGTAATATGCAGCAAGATTAGATTTTTAATACGTATAACTAAAAATTTTAAGTATTTTAAATAAAAAATATTTATTTTGTAAAAGAATTATAAATTTATAATTTTTGTCAATTATCTAAATTTATCTAATCTAGTGTATTGAATCATAAAACTAAAATAAAATTTCTTTTATTTGCATTTGTTAAATTTTTTAATTTTACAGTTATTCAATTATAAAATTACATTTTTAAAGATATTATTTAAAATATTAATTTAAGAATATTAATAATTAATTAAAGAAAATAAACTGATACTAATAATAAAAAGTAAAATAAAAAAAACTTATTTCATTTAGTAATTTTTAATAAAATAGTAGATTATGTTAATCAATAACAAATCATATTTATGCTTCAAAATATTGTAAATAGATTTACTAAGTTTGAAATAAAATGTTTAAACATTCACAATTTAGTTTTCTTTAAAAATATCTTTAATAATAATAATATGAAGTATGAATCGCTTTCAATTATTTTATGATAATAAATATTCTGGGACTAGAAAACGAAAATAATTGCTTATTGATATAGTATTTCATAATCTTCAATTATTTATCATATATTTATATATTACATTTTTTTAATTCTTTCTGGAAAAATTCAAGTTAATATATAAATATTAGAATTTTTCTACTACTTTTATTTAAAAAATTTCTTCATTATTTAAAAAAATAAAAATATTGTTCATGCACGAGGTAACTTCATAATTTAAATAATATATCACTTAATTATAAAAAAACAATTTCAATTTGTAATAATTGCTATTATTATTAATTTTGATCATGATTATGTAATTATACGAATGATATATTTTATGTTACTGTTATCATAAAAATATGTAAGAATTAAATTTTTCTAAATTTTTGTTTGAATTTAGAAGATTCAATTTTAATTACTTACGAGTACAGTTAAACTACATTATAAGTAAGCCATTAATTAATTTTATGTATTATAAAATGTTTTTATTAATATTAAATAAATTTATTTAAATTACTCTTGGTTAATATTAATTTTTTATTTTTTTTTGCAATATATGTTTTATATAAATTTAGTGGAATACAGTATGTAGCTTACTTAAAATTAATGTGTAAATAAATATTTTTCGTATATATTTTGAATGTTGCAACTATTCTAATAAACATTACTATATCGTTCTGTTTTCTTATTTTAATCAACATTCTTTTGATTAGGTAATACATATTATAATCTTTTAATAAATTAAGAATATACGGGGATAATATTTGGGAAATATCCAGATCTATGGTGATATATATTCAATAAAAATTTTGCGTAGTTTAAAAATTTCACAATAAAAATATGCTTACTAAAATTCTCATATCAAGTTTTGTTTATTAACTTAATAATCAGATAATATTAATTGTTTTTTCCTATAATACCTAAAATATTCACAATCAAAATGATGGCATATATAAATAATTATATTTACTTTAAAAATTATATAAAGAGATTCTTTTTGTAGTTTAATCACACGTTACGGTAGCAATGTGTTCTTCGTTAGTTTAATGATGGGATGATATTTGAAATTCAGAGATTTGATATTCCTTACTTAAGTATATAATCCTCTTCAATTTAAAACTATGGCAATACATACATTAGTGCGCATTCATTAGTTGCTACTCGCTTATGCGTAGAAGATAGGTTAACTATTGGAATGGTCGTAAGTATGTAGCATTCACAAATGCTTTGTGTATATTACGCATCGAACTGTGCCTTCGAGGCGAAGGGGCAATCCTTTGTTTAGGCAATGGTGTGGCCGATTGCCAGCTAGCGGCCGGAAGACGAGTTGTTTGCGCCATCGCCCCTTCGAATCTAGTGTACTATTCAAGATCTTCTTGAGATCCTCTTGTCTTTGAATTCAGCATTGTGAAATTTGATTACGAGGGTGAGGAAGGAGAATTGGAAAGATGCACGGAGTAATATATATCTGTAAGTGGAAATAGACAGTTTCTGACGGTGAAATAATTTTTGTCCTGAATATTGGTGTATATTTAAAAAATGCTGATATGCAGATTAGAAATAGATTTTTTTTATTAGGCAAAAACTTCAGTAACCCTAAATATTTAAAATGGAGGCCTGTTATGTAAATAAAATTTTTTATTCTCTAATATTTCTATATTATTACCTATTTTTAACATAAAATATATTTCCTTTGAAAAATTAGTCGGAGTGACAAAATTAAACCATTTAGATTAGAAATACAATAAATACAAAAAAAATAAAAAAATAATGTACACATTAATAGAAAAAACGAATATAATAATAAAAACAAACACAAAAAATTGAATTTTAATATTTGCACTGCTAGTTCATTTTCTGCAGGAATTTCTGGATATTACAAGGAAGGAAAAGAAGAGAAAAAAAGAGTGGCGAATTCATCAATCTATATTAAGTCTAAGCTTACGCACACTGTGATGCGTCTGTATGAATTGACGAATAAACAAATGCCGATAAGTAAAATATACAAAGTAAATAAAATATAGTAAAAATGCTAAAGAAATAAATATATTGTGTAGCTCTCATTTTCGCTTTTATTCAGAACTAGTCGAATGTTAAGAAGTCCAAGTAGTTATACATCCGTGGAGTAACATAATGAGTTTATTTTGCGTACAATGATTACGAGGTAAATATGGGAGTTAAAATTTTATCTTCTCTTTAAGTTAACAAATGGCATCAACGAGACGTTAAGTTTTATGAGGCGTATCGTTGGTCCTGCTTTCATGAAACTGTAATATATACACGTCTGATGCATAAATTTAAGTAAAAAATTACAACCTAAAATTCATTTACACGTAGATGCATGCATATGTTTTGTGAAATACAAAGTATGTGTATTTATCTTAATTGAACGCTACTAGCGATAATTCAACGATAAAAGGATACAAATTTTTATTATTGTAACAAGAACTCATAATAAAAACAATAGTTTCTCAATTTAAGTCAAAATATGTGTGTAATAATATAATAAAAAGTAAATATTATAGTTATAGGTTGTGTTGCTATTATTGTTTATATTAAAATATTGTTGTATATATTCTAAAAACATATATCTCGTCAATTTGATATCATTTCACGTTTTAAACCGACGATAAAATCAATAATAAAAATCAAAATAATAGATGAATTATAACATTGCTAAATTTCTCGATTTTCACTACTTTGGATAATATAGTACAGCTTAAAGTAGTCATTATTAAATCTTAACGTATTGTAAAATCTCAAAATATAGTTTAATAAATTATTTATAATTATTTATTATTATAATATCTATAATTAATTAATTAATATTGATCTATTAATATGAATTTGAAATAGAAAGTTCAGCTTTTGTATTGTAAAGAAAAAAAGAATAAAAAAATGATGATTATGAAACATATTACATACTATAATTTATTAAATAATTTTTTATTTCTTATTTTCATGTACAAAATATAATATACTCCTTTTGAGTTAAATCTATTTTTTTACTTAAATGAATTTGTAAAAAAAATTATTCTCATTTAATTAATATAAAAGAATAAACAACTGACTATAATTCAAAAACTTATAGTATTTAATTACTAACTTACAGAAATCAATCAAGAAGTCTTGGGGCTCTTTAATCTAGAATCGTTATATTGTTACGTACGAATAATGTTGAGTAGGATTACCGCAAGTCGTCACTGTCTTCAACGTCAATAAAGCAACTGACTTATTTTATCTTTTAGTGCAAACAATAAAGTAATTCAATGATAAATAATCAATTTATTTTAGAGTCTGTGATAAAAAAGGCTTTGAACTTATTATAGAATTATTGTAGTTTGTGACCTTAATTGTGACCTCAAAAATTATTTGAACGTATACAATCTCAATATTTTAGTGCAGCGGCAGTGCCTTTGATAAAATATATATATATACTTAACATTGTAGTTATCAATTAGATATTTAAGTTTAAATTGCGTTCGTATTCTTAATAGCCGTTCTTAAAATAATTACGATTTTTATGTCACTTATCGACATTTACAAAAATAGATAATTTTGTACGTTTTGCATTACTAAAAATGTGAACTTAATTAACTAAAATTAGCATTATCATTGACACATATTTTAAAATTAGTTTATCAGTTTATTTTTGATGAATCTACAATTTTATTTTATTTACATTGGTTATTTTAAGATGCACTATATTTTTATAATATACCCTCACAGATTACATTTATTGATTGTATATTGAAATATGCTATTTTTTGCAAATGTTTGCTTATATTTAATTTCAATCCTTTATATATTTTTATTTCTTTATTATATTGTGTATATATTGTGCATTAAGAAAATATTTTCCAGGAATTAAATTTATTAATGCTACTGTCTTAATTCATAGATATTTTAAAAAACCTATAAATTTATAACTTAAATTTTTAATATTTTATATTATATTTTAATCTCTACAATACAAAATACCTATTTGTGGTTAAAAAATTTCTGAATTATTCTGTTTAATTATATATATTTTTATTCCTAAATTTCAATTAAATATTTTGAAATTTTGATAATAATTTTCTATATTAGTTCTATACTTGAATATCAAAATAATAATTGTCCTTTTATATTTATATATGGAAATATTATCCTTGTTTATCAGTTTTTATATGTTGTTTCTTAGATTTACTTTATTGATGATAATAATTAATATTAATACTTTGATTAATATTAATTTGTTGCAATGTAATAAAATATATCAATCACATTTATGATTTTTTTTAAAAAAAAAATATTCTTTTAAATAAAATATAATTGAATTTATTTTCTTTATTACCTTACACGAAAATCATTTTTGATTTGAAGTTGATTCATATTTATAGTAAATTCTAAAATTAATTTTGGATTTCTAAAATTAAAAAGAATATTACATTATGTATTTAAAGTAAATTATGAATAATATAAGTTACAGGTTATTTATTATTAGTTACATATTGTCAAATATTACAGTTACATTTGTACTGTTATTTAAATTATTGTTATACTTGTATGAGATTTATTCTTTAATTAAAAATTATTTCTGGTCATATGGTATTTTAATTAATTATTTATTTTATTGCGACTTCTAAAAAAATTATAGGTAAAAGTCGGAATCATTGTTATTAGGATTTCCATATCTTGGGATTATCTAGCGTGTATGTAAAAATCGATTTATTGTGAAAAACAAAAATCAATATTAATTTAAATTTAATTCTTGAATAATTGTCAAGTCATCGCGTATTTTATAGCATGATTATTATGGTATCTCAATTTATAAGTATTAAAATGAATCTTCCCTCATATCTAGACATATTTATATTTCGTTTATTTATTGAATAAGTAATTTTTCTTTAAAAATTTTGATATAAAATTAATATTTTTCAAAACTCTTTTAATGTTTTAAAAAAAGCATAAATGTTATTTTTTTAAATGTTTTAGATTTTTTTGTATTTAAAAAACTTTTAAGATTAAACATGATATAAAATAGTATTTAATAATAAAAGTTTTAGATTACTTGGAACTCAATTGCACTATTATCAGTTAAAAAATTTGTTTATAATGTATTTTATTCTACATTATAATATATTATACATAACTCTTTCCTTGTATTAAAAAATAATTTATTATAGATTTTTGTATATAATTAGTTTAAAAATCTTATTTATATGGTTAATTGAATTTTCTTTAATAGGAATTTTTTTAAGTAATTTGTTCATGATTATATGTATGTTAAAAAAAATTTGTAATTTCTACTCACACTATAATAAATATAAAAAGTTTTTTTTTTAAACATAGTCGTTTATAATTAATAAATCAGTTAAAGAAAAAATTTATAATATAATAAAAAGAAAAAACGTTTTAAGATTAAATTATTTTTAGGTATTTATTTTCAAATATATGCATATACAATTATCAAAAGAAAATGAATACAAGACATTTTACTTCAAAAGAAACAGTAAGGTTTATCCAAAAAATTTTTAGGAAATTTTTATCATAATTTTAATCAATATATGAATCTATCTTAATATACTTGATTTATTTATTTTGAAACTATATATTTACTTTTTATGCGTATAAAGTTATAGTTTTTAATATTGACGGAATAATTGGCATCTGAAAATTATACAACAATAATATTTTTTTACTAATTTATTAAAAAAATAATAAGTACAAAATATACTTATATATTTTTGTTTTGTGTATAATATATACAAATATGATTAAAAATTGATGTACTCTTAAATATATTATATTTTTTAGATTTTTTATTAATAAAATGGAAACTTTTAGAATTTATTATTACATACTTATACAAATATTTATTATATTTAGTTAAATATATATCATTATTAATTTTTTTTTTTTGAATTTAAATTCTTTTTTTTGTTATTCCTATTTATCTTTTAAAAATCATCACTACCAAAATGCTTTTTTTTGCATTTTCTTTGATTGGTTAAATATATGCATATATACATTTGAAAATTAAAGTAATTAAATCAGATTTTTAAATTAATAAATTAAGAAAACGTATGAATTCTTATTAAACATCAAAATAGTTGAATTAGTTTTTAAATAAAAATAAATTTACTTAAATATAAAAGTGTGGTTAAACAATTAATTGATATTTTCTAATTTTTAAAAGTAATAGAATAAATAAATAAATATTATTAATAAATATATTTAAATTAACAAATTCCAAAATTTAATTTTTTAGATTAAAGTCGAAGGGTGTTATAAATAATGTCATTTTTTAATTTTAATATTTTTAACGAAAATAGACAACTTTTTTGGTTTAACTTAAAAGTGCAAATATAAAATTAATGTCAGTATAATTAATAATAAATGTTACTCACAATGTATAAGTATACGTTTCACCGGATTCTGTTTGCTATACCTAATTTTTAATATTAAGTAAATATTATTTTGGAGATATATTTATACGCGTATATTACGATCTATATACTTATATCTGAAAACTCATAGATTATATATTAATCCTTCTAATTATATATTTAATAATGTATATTAATATTTCAAATAAGCTATAAAAAATCATGTAATATTTTTGAATTTTTAAACGTATCAATCAATATGATTTCATAAAACATACTAAAATTTGAAAAATTTTAAATTTGTTAATTTGAGAATTTTCATATAAATGAACAATATTATATTTATATAATGTATTTAATTGATTCTAATAAATATAATATAATTAATTCAAATATTTTTACATATATATACAATACATACCTTGTGACGGATGGGCTATATAAAAAATTAAAATGAATTAGTAAATTCCTAGTTACGAATAAAAGATTCATGTAAATATTGAAAACTGTATAAGAAATGAATGTATACATATAAATATTTATATAAATAGTAAATAGAATTATATAGTATTTTATTCAAAAAATAATATTTAAAAATTTTTTTTACTTAATATTTGTAATTAAAAATATATAGTTATATTAATATTTATACGTTGGAATATTATTATAATTATAAATATGCAATTTATGGTATCGATCAGCTTTTTATAATGTTGAATTTAGATTTCTATTAAATGTTGTATATAAAATTAAAAAATAATTCTTAATGTCTTACAATATATATATATATATATATATATATAGTGTAATATATTATCAACATTTAAAGACTTTTGTACTTATAAAAATATCAATACTAGATTTCAATTTTTACAAAAGCACATAATATTAAAATGAAATGAAAAAATATGTATTAATTCTTACTTGTATCTGTATTCTTTTCTGTAAATTCTAAAAATTATAATTTAGATAATATCGTATTAAATAATAAATACTTAATGGTCTACATACCTTCCAATATTAATATTGAGTATATAATCATAATTATTGCAGAAATTAAGAGTTTCATTTTAAAGATTATAAATTTTTATTTCTATAAATATGAACTTAAATCTATATTAATATTTTTTAGAAAACAAGTTTTTTATAGTTAAAATTTTAACTAAAATATGATAGAAATACACGATATCGTTTAATTGTTTTATTTTTTATACATAAATATTAATATCACGATTCCTTATTTTCCGTCCATCAAAAAAAAAAAAATAATAAAAAAATATTAAATTAATAGATTACTTTGAATTACTTTTGAAACTTTATTGATAACCATTTTTTATTAATAAACATTTATACCTTTATTATAAGAAATTTTATTGATACTTAGTTATTAAAATAATTAATTTACATAATAGTCTGAAACACAAAATTTATAATAGAATAAAATATTGAATACGATATATGCATAATATATGTGTACAAAAGTATATTTCTGCACGAAATGAAACGTGCGTTAGGTCTATTGTAATCTATATATATTATATATTATAATCAATGTACTTTATTTTCTTTATTCTTATTTTGTATGTATTTCTTCTGCCAGTTATGTATTGTCAACAAATATTCTACTTGTGGTATTCATATGAGATGCCGTAATCACATTGGTGTACCCTTATACTTCGTGGAGATATATATGCAGAGACGCAAAGGATTTGCAAGGAAAGAAGTCTTTTCGAACTTTAAAAGAGAAGAATCTGGTACATCTGAGCTCATTTTGATATTAAAGACAAAAGAAAAATAAGATCTACCAATTAAACCACATGGACTATTAAACTCATGATCATAGAGTGAGAAATCGCTACTACAAAAAATCACTGCTCACGATCATCATCATTGTTGCTGTTAGTTCAAAGGCCTACAAATGACGCGATAATGCGTATTCTCTTTTTATTCTTGAACTTTTAGATACAATACCGTATCAGAAAATTTATTTTTTATTAATTTATCATATTTTTCTTATATTATTCTCTTTTTTGCCCTACAAAATATCTATCCATCCTTTTAAAGACAAACACTCGAACAAGATAATTCACTCTGCTCACGAAGCGTTCATAAAATCATTTTTATTTTAATTCAGAAATTTGGATCGGTTTTTTCTTAATATTCTGTATTTCAAAATTTATCCATTTAAAAAAAAGAAATAATATAATTTTTAATAACACAAAAAAAATAATAAAAATGATGGTTATTATGTACTTGTTTTATTTTCAAAGTTTTATTTTTAATTGTTATATTTTCTCTTCTTTTCTGACCAATCTCTCCCTTCTATTTTTTGTGTTTTAAATTCCCGTATTGCATCTGTCTCTTATTCTTTCTCTCACTTTCTCCATCTACATTTTAAACTTTAAAAAAATTTTGAATAATTAATTGGATATATTTTAATATATTTATTAAAATATTTAATTAAATTATTTAAATATTATTATTACAATATTTTTTAATTCATCAAAGCATTTTTTTGGTTATAGTTTATGTAAACTGAAATAATTAAAATATCACGAACCTAAATTAATAAATTATATAGCATTTATTATAATAATCGTATTACTTCATATAAAGGTGTATATTAAATACGTAAATTAATGCTAATTATATTAACTAAGTAATATAATTTGTATTTTCAACGACAAGTATATAATACGTAAATAAAAATATATGAACACGATAGATCTATAAAATAAAAATATGACATTTATATTGAAGAATAAATATTAACATTTAACAATTATTATTAAAGTAAATACCAGTTTTTTCTATTTACTTTGAAATTTAATATTATTGTTAACAATTGATTTTTAAAGGTTTGGAGTACCTTTATTTATAAAAAATAAATTTATGTATTAAGAAATTAACAGCCATACAATGTAAATAAATGTTATATAATGTAAATAAAATTAAATAATTTAAATCAAAATAAATAAATATTGAAGTAAAGGTATTGTACATTATTAGTAAGGTATTTAAATACATATATGTATCAAATTTTTAAAGTAATCTTAAAAGCATAAAAGGGTGTTGCCAGATAAATTAAGGCTATATCTATAGTACTTATTTAAAAATTCATGATTAGTTGATATATGACAAATAATATTATATAAAACTGCTAAGTGCTTGAAGTATCAATTGATAGCTGTATGTCATGGAGTATTTTACATATTTACAAATAAATGAAATTTATTTAATTTTTTTTAATTTTTAATTTAATAAATGAAATTTAATTTAAGATAAGATTTAAAAGATTTCCTTAGAATAATAATGTAATCGTGTTATCATTTAAAAATAAAACTTATGACTATTTTAATATAATTTAAAATAATTTATGAAGGATTTCTTAATTGTTAATAAGAGTATAATAACTCACTATTAATACCAAATAGAGAATAATGAATAATATACCTTGTAATTTTGAAAATGACTTAAAAATAAATAAAATATAATTGATATATTGTATTTTTTATCTACCATAATAATATTATTCTTCTAGAATAACGTATCAGAATGATAATGTATTATATATATATATATACTATTATTTAATTGCAATTTCATCTTAACTCACTCAATTACACTTCCATTTCTGTTTTATATTTTTTACCAACATTGCATTATTCCTCTGCTCTATTGCATTATTTCTATATCGAATCTACAATATCATTCTAAGTTCACTCAAGATTATTTCGCAATATCAAATCTGCAAAAACACAATTTAAAATCCTTTACAAATTGGTAAATATATATGTACTTAAAAACTATTACATATTAACAATGAAACTATGATAATTAACATATAATTCAAACGTGCTTATTACTACGATTCAAGTAGTGATTAATAGAAGATAAATAAAAAAACGAAAACATCTAAACTTAATGTTCTGCAATATTGCAGGAGATTTTATCATTAACTTGTAATTTTTCGCAATGTGTAATTTTTCGCACTGTAATCTTTTTTTGATTAAATTAAAATTTTCAATAACTTTTCGTTCGGAAAATTTATAATATTTATTTATAATCAGTATACATAATATGCTTTATGTAAGGAATATAAATGATATATGGTAAAGTTAGTATTGTTTGTATTAAAACATTTCAATGAATTTTCCAAATAGTTGCTCGTAATTTTAATTACACATTCATTGAAACCGAATTAAAAAAATTCTTTATACGTGAAACTCACACCTATTAAAAATAGTTAATTATTAATTCAATTCTTTTCATTATATTTAACAACTATTTTTTCCAATAAAATTTGAAAAAAATAATTATATTTATATAACATTTTTAATTAAATACATAATAATGAAGTAAAATTACATGATGTTAATTCTGTATATATAGCTAATATTTAAGTTCGAAATATGTTTACTATAGATGACTAAATATTACTAGATTAGATCTACTTTTCATAAGTTTTTAAGTTGATTAAAAAAAGTTTGATTAAAAAAAATTTAATTAATCTGTTTAAATTTTATTAAGATTCATACAATTTGTTTTACACCAAATTTAATTTTTAATGAAAGTAATAATTTTATAATTTACTGTATTAAACATTAGTATTATTGTCATAATTATTTAAATAATTATTCGTCTTTAATACATTCTTTTGTTAAATTCTTTTTATTTAATAATTTATTACATTTTTTATTATTATTTAATTTCTAGTAATATTAAATATTAAAAATGTAATAATACTAAATAGATTTTATAAATATTATTATAAAACATTGATAATATATTGGAATTTTGTAAATAAATTATTAGAAATCATGCTTATAATTTTTATTATAATAGCTTTTTTTAATGATTGAAAGTAATATGTATTTATTTCAATTATATTTTACTGAATTTTTATAATCAGGACATTGCTTTATTTTTGTTTGTATATGTTTATATAATATCATTTATCATAGATATTAGTTTTCTGCTTTATTGATCACACTAAGCTAACAAATGTAAACAATAATAATTAATAAACAATAATAAACAATATTAATTTATTTCATCCAATATTTTACGATACTTTCATAATCTTATATTTTCATAATGTTTGTTTTAATATAACTTAGAATTTAAAACAAACTTAAAAAAGAATTTGAAATAAAAATTTTATATTGAACTTCATAAATTTTTAATAAAAATTTAAATCTTTTAATTTTATAGTTATAGAATTACCAAACTAATTAACAGTTATTAAATAAATTGTATAAAAAATTATTTAACAGAAAAATATTCACAAAAATAGTATATAACTAATATGATTAGTGCAATATAAATTTATATAAAATAATCAGAAAATGAAATATATGTAATTAGTGAAAAAGTTTTCTCTTAAAGTAGGAAGTAAAAAAGAAATATATAAAATATAATTAAAATATATGAAAAAGACAACTATTAATATAAGTTATTAATATTAATATTTTAGTTATATCAATGGCACAAATCTTTTATTAAATTAATATTTAATTAATATTGTTCGTTTTTCTTTACATAGTATATAAGAAATAAAAAATTTTATATACAATCTAATTTCTGAATATATATTCCTACGTAAACTATTTTAGAAACGCTTTATCTTAATTGCATATATATTTCTGTTAATTTCAGGTATTTTATATGCTTCTTTATTACTATTTATTTATATCAATATTTAAACATAAATATTTTAAAGCAATATAATAAAAGCCAAAATAAATTTGTATAAAAAATGGCAAAGTTAGTATATTTTAAGTTATTTAATTGTTTACATTTAACTATTAAAAATACATAATTCGAAGAATATGAAAGTTTTAGATGTGTAATAGTAATTTAATATGTTACCAACAAATTTTAAGGTTTTCATCTATTAATTAGTTATAAAATATATACGATATAAAACTAGTTATAAATTTTTAAATGATCACTATAATAGAAATAGAAAAAGTTAAAAATAGTAAATATTTACATAGTAAGACTTTTCATGTTTTTTTTTAATGAAAGTAATGGTATTGAAGAAAACAAAACTCAAACTAATTGATATTCTGTTCTGAAAACTACCAAATGACATTTCGTAAATAAATAAATTTAATTCCTTTTACAACCTTTCTGAGATAGGTAAATGCAAAAATGATTTATTTAAAAAATTGTTCAGTTCATTTTAATCACTTAAAATAACTAGTTACACAAAATAATTATTTTTGATATTTCTTATAAAATATTTAATTTCAAATGTTTATTATGACAAACGCAGTTTTGTTTTTATTAAAGTACAAATTTTGTACAAGATTGTGAATATCAGCAGCAATGTGTAATAAAGTTAAATTTAAAATGCACATCGACGTCTATTACAATCATCTGTTTTGATGCATTTGAAATCTTCGTAAATAATAAATATATTCAAATTACCAACTTAACGAAGTAAAAATCTTTATCTATGTACCTCGAAAAGATCAGGAAATTAAATTAATTTATTGATAATTATTATGAACACTATTATGAACAAATTCTTGCGTTACGATTATAGGTAAAAGCCATATTTATTAGATAAAGAAACAAAAACGAGATAATTTTTGCAAATGCAAAAATATATTAATCGATCAAACGTAATTGCTTATTAATAGATATGTTTTATTCACAAATAATTATAAAAGATTATTCGGATTCAGTGTCCATAGTTATAGAAAAATAAATTAAATAGATTTCTTCGCACTAAAGAGAATTTACATTAAATTTTCTAAAAGTTAACTTTACGCCTATTATTGAATTCAATTACAAATTAGTAAAATTTAGATCTATTTTAGTTTTTGTTGATACAATCGACACTTTATATAATTATTCAAGATATTTAGATTTAGCGCTATTGTTCGCGATAGCAATAGGGAAGTGGAAGGTTAATTATTATAAGTAAAAAGGTTAATAAAGGAAAAGGAAAGGATATAAAATATAGGAAAAGGAGATCACGAATCGAAAATGCGTCGAAAACAAAAGTCCTGGAACCTCGTTGCCTCTGCTTTTAAGCGTTTCCTCTCTTTTCCCCTCCCTCGCTTCTTTACATAATTGTCACATGTTTTAATTTTAGCAGCTACTTGCTGCTTACATTATTGCTCATCGTCATCGCGCATTTACGAGGGATCCGACGCTCACCGTTAGACCTCGAGCCCATCTATGGCTCAATCCTAACTTTTGCACAGGCATAAAAACCCCCTGCGTGTCGGATAGGAGGAAAAGCCATTAACAATTCTAATTACCTCGTAGGCAGAGATTTCCCGATAACCGCGCAAATCGCTAAATACCGAAGGTTCTTCCCTCGGTCGCGCCGCAGCGTCACCACGTTGCCATAATGCCCTTGAAGCTTCGCGGGGGTAATCACTTCTCCCAAGCTGAGGTTTCGACGTATCGGCGATTCTAGTTGAATCGGCCTCCGGCAGTCTCGCGAAATTCGCGGCCGTAACGACCCGGGAAGAAACTAAAAAAAGGAAACTACGGAAAGTGAACTGATGGAAGGACAGGGATACGGAAGGTCAGATTCCTCACCACGGAACCAAGTCTCGACTAATCCGCTTTCATGGCGGATTATCTCGAAACGATTGAGCCTGAATATGCAGAAAATACTTTCGTATAATGAAGAATATCAGTAAATAGACATAAGCCAAAGCTAGTCCGTCACCAGATTAACTTTACTCATGTCACTTTCGCACTGTTCGGGCTGGTCGCTTACCCAGCCCGTTGGTCGGTTCATTCCACCCACATGCGTCGGACCGCTCGGACGCGTTTCATCCGATACGCGCAGGCTCAGACACACGTATATTTTCATCCGGACCTTTACCGTGTACAGCTATTTTATAGATAATTTAAAAATACTTCAAATTTTCAATGCATTATACAATTAATTTAATCAAACAGAACTATTTAAATATTTTGTAAAAATTGAACTAAATTAAACTAAATTAAATAAAACAGGCATTTTATATATAAAATATATGTATAGTATTTGTATTACCTAATTTATTAAATAACTTATAATATAAAAATACTTTTTCTGAAACTATTTCGGTGATTCATTTTTCTATAATTCGGATTAACATTACTTAGAAACGCGAAATTATTTAGAAATTTAGAAATTTAGAAATTTAAACAGAGCAAACATCCGTTGTCAATTACATATTTTATATGGATCAATGTTTGAATTCCCCATTAATAAAACTTTATTCTTAATAGATACACATTCAATTGCAATTTGATAATTTATAGATAATAATATTCGCTCGTATCAATATATCTTAAAAGCAAGGAATCTCAAAGTTGATATCCTTGAAAAAAATAATAATAGTATAGTACTTATATAGAAAGAAAAAAATATATAAGTTAAAATAAATGTAAATATCAACATAAATGAAGATATTAAGAATTTTATTAATTTTATTTTCCTATATCTGGTATTTTCTCGTAAATATTCTGACGATTAATTTAACTACAATAATATCGATAATTTTACTAAATCAAATACTTGTATCCGATAGTATTTTGTCAGGTTTAAATAGTTTTAAGATAGTATTTAAATAATAGTTAAAATACATTAAAAATTATATAATTATAGATATTTTAGTTATTTTATATATTATTCTATAAAAATTTGCACTATGAAATTAATCTATGAAGTTGAACGGTATTATGCGGAGATTTATAGTATTAAGGTTTTCATTAAGTTTAAAGCAAAAATGGACGCAAGTAAAACAAAATTTCGTAATTATTATATAATTCAATATCAGGATCATATAAAATAGTCTAATTGATTTTAATAAATAAAATAAAAATGTCGAATATATTTTTTCATTATCTTAAAAAACTGAATATGTAAATATGACACTTCATAGTTCGTTTTCGAAATCTTTCAAGATATTTCTATAACATAAAAGATAATTTAAGTTTTTCATATAAGATTCGTTATATATAGATAAACAAAATTATTATTGATATATGGATTTATTTAACCATCTATCTTTATAAAACATAATGCAAGATGAATAATTAATTCAAAATTTAGTAAAAGTAAAGAATATTTTTGTTTAATTTAAATATTTTTTAAATTACCATAAATATAAGATAATTATAACTATAAAATATGTAAATATATTATATGTGCTTTAAATAATCATTGCTCATTTTAATAATAATTCTAATAATAAAAAAATATAGATACACAAACGTTACTTACGAATATAGAACAATTTGCAAGATTGTCGAGCGTATGTCTATGTAATAAATAATTAATGATTTTTTGTATATATTTTCAAGAATTCTAAAAATATTTAAGGATATATATATCTTGGACTATTAATATAAAATATTCGAACAATAATGTATTATATATTATAATTTTCACGTATTTTAATTAAAAGAAAAATAATAAGACTTTAACCATTTTTAAAAAAGCTTTTGTATATATTTTCAGTTAAAATATAGATATGAAAATACTATAAAGAACTAATTTATATATATATATAAAGCTCCTTTTAATTATTAGTAAATGACTTTAATATTTTCAGTATTTATCATTATTTCATTATTTATGACGATGTAAATACTTTTTATAATCTATAGATATTTATCAATAATAATATGAATAATAGATAATTAATGCTAAAACAATATAATACTATTTCTTATTTTTACAAATTTTGAGGTTACTGAATAAGATCTTAAATTTGGAATAAAAATTTACTTCAAAATCTAATTATTTTTTAAGCTAAAAATACGAAAGTAAGTAAAAAAAATACATAATTATTTAAATTTTTATGTTATATCAGAACCGAAAATATACTATTAGTAATATTGTACTTCTAATATTTATGACTCAAAAATTAATTCTTATAATACAATTTATGAATTTAAAAACAGATTTTCAAATATATTAAATTTTCCTGATATAATTTTAATTGTAGAATTATATGCATATAACTATCAATCATGTATATATTATTACAAATAATAATATAAAAACATTAATGGCGATAATTTATAATCTCTTTTATGCTTCATAGTAGTTAATCTCATATATTCTATAAACATATATTATTATCCTATAATATAGTAATTTAATTATCTCAAAAATATATAATACATAAGATCCTTATCTTTTTTTTACATTTTGATTTATTAATTTTGAAAGATATTCAATTTTCATCAAGATTTAATTTATCCGAAATGTAGTACAAGATATAAAATGTTTAAATTAACATTCGGATTAAAAATTTATTACAAATACTTTTAAAATCTTATAACAGATGCTGTATTAAAATTATTAAAGTTAATAAAAAATATAATTAATAATTCAATACCAAAGAACTTAAGGTTTTCATTAGCAAGATATATTATTATTTTAAATACAAGAAAAAACTATAACTATCTATCATTTACATTATAAATTTCATTTTTTTTATAAAAACTTAGATATCATACTAGCATATGCTATTAAATATCATCTAAAATAGCAAATTTTTTGTAAGCTTAAAAAAATATAAATATAAATTTTAAATGTACAATAGACAGTGATGATTCAGAAGGATAAAAAAAAACTTTAACCGATTTCTTTTACATTCAAAGTCTTTGAAATATTCAATTACCTAATTTTATGATTCATTTTCTTAATTAAAAACGCATAGAGTGGTCAAAAGAAATGTCATAAAATTTTACTTAAATATTTTTTAGTAATTTTTAAATTATAGTGATAAAATGTAAAGTAAAGGCAATAAACTTCTAATAGCATAGATAAAATTGCTCATCCTTCTACATTTGAATACTTTTATTAATACTTTTTTTTAATTAAAAGGCATAATTGATAAATATATTAATATTCTTAAAAATATTTATTTATATTAATATTCTTCTACAGATTTTTCATTTTAAAAACAACACATACACACATTAACTATTTAAAATAAATGAATATTTCTAAAATTATTATGCACAATTTTTATTAACATAAATTCATATTTACAAATTTTAATAAGTCTTTACAATAAACAAAATCAACCATAGATTTTTTTATATATTTAAAATAATAATGAAGTTACAGAGAACTGAATTATCTTATAAGTTCTATAGAACTCAAATAATCAAAGTTAAACAATGTACATTTTTTTATCAGAATGACTATAATGTTCAAGAAATGTAAGTGATTTTTAATAAAAATTTTTTTTTATTTTAAACGTAAAAAAAATAAAACTATAATTTTAATTCATAGATTATATGGTATCATATATCAGAAGAACCGTAAATTAATGCGTTAAATAATCTCATAGAAATTAGGAAATTAGAGTACCTTCTATAAATTTTCCATATTATGAATTCAGATTTTATTTTGATCGATAATTGAATGATTAAAAATTTCTATTTCTCTTTCTACTTTAATTTATACTTAAATTAAAATAAATAATCTTGAATTTTTTGAACAAGAAAAATTCAAGGCAAAAGAAGTCTATATGGTGCATTAACGTTTACATTTTTTAATGCCAAATTGTTTAGTTTTTTGCTTTTACTAAGTATACTACATAATATAATAAATTATTAATATTGCATTTTATTAAATTTATGGTCTTCAAAATTCAGTTATTTATGTATAAAACAAATTAAATTATTGATAATATATTAACTAAAACTCAGTTAAAATATACATTATCAGACATATTATTTAACCTTTCTAATACAGTAATAATTATATTATTTTAAAACGTTTTAATTTAGATTTGAATATAATTAAAAGTAATATAAATTTATAAAGATGATAACATTCTTAGAACTGAATACTTATTAATATAGTAAGATATGAATAGATTTAAGTGATAAACAGTAAATTATACAAGAAAAGTAGAGCTAAAGAAGCAGCGGTAAGGATACTTCTAGTTTTTCTAGATCAAGAAAATTAAACGTAATAAATTTTTTTAAGAAGTTAGACAACTATTACATCGACTGCGCATATATCAAAATTGTATCGATGCGAATCAGAAGTAATTGATAACATATTTGACGGAGAATTTTCAAGCGGAAAAATTTTTTTATATTCTTTACAATTTGTAGAATGCAACATTAAAAAATGATTTAATCTATAGAATTAAACCAAAATTTAACATCTACAATAAATTAAAATTATTTTTAGAAAATCATTTCGTTATTTTTATAGGAAAAAGGAAATAAATTATTTTTTAAACTATAATTTGTTGTTTATGTTCAAATTTTTAATATTTCCGACTTTTTCAAACATTATGTATGCAAAAATATATCAGAATATAACTTTCTTTTTTTAACTTATTTCTTATTATTTTTTCGAACAAAAACTTCTAAATTTTCCTGTATAACTAAAGACTTGATAGGTAAGTGTTTCAAGTGTCGTTTTGTCAAAACGTTTTTGACGAAATAAAATATTTTCCAAAAATATACAAATATTAAATCTATTGAAGATTTTTCATTAAAATTTAAAAAATTTACTTTATTTAATGCATTATGTTTTTATATTTTAAATTCAAAAATTAATATTGCATAACTTTAAATACATTGAAAAACTATAAAAACCATTAAAGTAATACGTACAACGTAAAAGCAAACAGGAATTTTATTGATCATTATATTTTATTGAAACGCCTGGAAACTCGAAAAATAATAAAGAAAAATTGGATTACTTCAAAGCAGACTCTACATTATTTATTAAAATTTTTATCCAATCTGTATGTATTTCCTTATGGTTTGAACAGCAATCATGTGATTGCTGTTTTCGGTAATGAACATAAAAACTTTTCAGCATTATCTAGTGCGGAATCTGTAGACGAACTTAGAAAAAGAAGAGGAGTTATCAGCCAACTAAAATTCTACATTAATTTTTTATTACAATATAATACAAATTTCATATTACTTATTAAAATGTATCAAAAATTATAAAACAATAAAAATACTTAAATTAAATAAATAATTATATTTAAATTTTAATTAATATTATGTAATAAAAGATTCATACTTTTCTTGAATAATTATCTTTTTACCAAATTGATTAGACTTAATATTTTTATTTATACGATCGTAAAATTTGACATATTTTTTAATCTTTTTTGTAAAATTAATTTAGTTCAATTTTATAAACTACTTAAATTATTATTATATATAATAAGCTAACGTATTATTTATTAATAGTGTTGTTTTTAATTAAATTTTCAAAAAAAGTAAAATTAATTTTTATTTTTAACAAAAAATAATCACATCACTATATATAAATATATTATAACAAGAGTATTCGTATAAAAACAATCCAGTATTTATTTTTATTACGAAGAACAATTATGATTTTTAGATATTTGTAGATACAAATTTTATGCTTTAAAAATAATAAATTTGTATTTACACGATGTGTCTTTAAATTTCCATGCTGCTTATTTACAGATCCGAAGTTCTATTCATGAAATTTTGTGTGTACTTAAGGCACAAAATACTTCTTCTTTTCCTTCTCTTCTATAACAGAAATAATATTAGGAATTGATTTTCTATGCAATTGGTATCATGTGCGTTACAGGACAAAATAACTGAACGATATAGAAAAAGGGACAAAGGAAGTGTTATTAACCCTACATCAATTAACATTTCACATTTTATTCAGAAATATTATGATAATTTTAAAACATATTAACGAATAGAATTCTTGTATAAAATCTACCGTAAAATTTTTTCTTTGAATTTTTCTCTAATTTATTCGCTAATTTGCTTCTTATCTAAATAGTAATAAATTTACAAAAAAAATAAGCACAACAAGAAATACAGAAAGAAATATAAACATAGAGAGAGAGAGAGAGAGAGAGAGTGAGTGTGAGACAAAATCAAGTAAAGGATTCTATATACTGTGCAGAACCACAGTTATCTTATAAGTATACTTTGTAAACAGTTTATTTTTATTACTATTTAATTAGTTGCATATTATTAGTTTGGAAATGATGAGATATATTTATATATATTTTTTCATTAATTAACAAAGTTAAACATAGAATGACTGAAAATTTTTTTAAAGAAAAAGCTTACCATTGTTAACTATCTGCAGTTACAGAAAATAATGTAACCACTAAAAATATTCTCCTCAAATTTGTCTGTAATCTGAATACAAATGAAACAATTATATTATAATTTTTATTCTGCATACTAATTTTTCTTTGAAAAATATTCTTTTATATAAAAAATTGTATGTCTCGTGTATGAAGTGTATATAAAATTAGAACTACAACAAAGAATTACTTGGATGGTGGAAACATCCAGAATGTAAGAAGTATATAACTGGAACTGAGAATCGGCCAGTTAGAAAGAAAAAGCTTGTTAACTCATAAGTTACTATTAAAATTGATACCTATACACGTTTTATACATTACACACTCGTTTTTGCGCTCAACAGAATTAAAAGCTCTGGTATTTGAGAGAGACAGCCAAGAAAAGAGTTATGATATATAACGAGGAACAGAGAGAAAGAGAGAGAGAGAGAGAGAGAGAGAGAGAGTGACAAACAGTGACAGGGTAGAAGAGAGTAGAAAGACAAAGAGTAATCCAGCAAAAACTTTTAATCGTTAGTTTCTACTGGATAAAACCGACAAATTGAAAGGCAAACAGGAAAGTTTCAACTTGTATGCGTGGCTCTGGTCTCGCAGAACTTGTATAAAACTGATGCGTCAAAATTTTCCTCTCTTGCCTCCCTGATCTAGGTTTTATATACTTGTATATGCAGTAGTGTGCAGCAACGATGCATAGCTGACGTTTGATCCGTAGTCCCGTGTAATTTTTACTACTACCACTCTTTCTATATTCCGTCAACTAGATACAGTTTTTTCAGAGTAGAGGAGTACTGACTGTAAATTTAATGTTATCGTAAAGCAGTTTTTTAGCACGAAAGTTTACATTGTATCGATTCTACGTATTCGTTTATTGTAAAAGAAGCCTGGATAAGACAGTATAAAATTGAAATGATGTAGTCGTGATGGAAAAATTGACATTACAGACATTTTTTACGATACTAGTTCATAGTCAAGCACATGAGGTCATTGTTTTCACTTTTTGCTTTGATACACTTTAACGAAGATTTTATTATGTACTTTTTTATAAGATTGAATATTTATTTTAGATATTTACCGATATTAATGATAATATATAAAAAAATAAAAATTTATAAATTAAAAATATATATTTGTTAATTTTTTTATTGTCTTCCACACGTAATCTGTGATCTTTTATATGTGATACATTGAGATCAATTACTATTGTAAAATTCATATTATTGATGCTATTGCATTGCGGTTTTAGATTAATGAGTAAAACTTTATTAATAATTTTTGTAATCGAATACATATTTATAAAAATGTATTGAAAAATACTGAAAAAACTTCTATCAACCCCTGATGAGAAATTCATCTTTAGATTTACGAAGAGCATAGTGCTGTTGTTAATATGATAATGTACGCATTTGCTTTTCGCTCTAAATTTTGTATCTTATATTACGTTTAATAATTAACGGTAAAGTATTATTCAAAGTTGTATTTTTATGATGGAAATAAGAATTACGTAAAATTATTTATAGATTTTTTATATTCCATGCCACTTTATTATGTGCCTCTTTCGTTAAGATTATCTGTATGAAGATTAAATAAATATAATTAGATTAGATTATTAAATTAGTTAAACATAATAAATTATAATATAATCAAAGTTTATTTATTGTTTAGTACGTGATCTTATTATAATTTGTAGTTGTTATATATTATTATTACACTAACCTTTATATATTTAAAGGTATCAATGTCATATGAAAAGTTATTTAAACATTAAAATCCATATATTGTAATAGTTATACATAAATATGTGTAGATGTATGAAAATAAATAGGTTAATAATTTCATAAAAAACTGTATTACTGTATTATTTTTTAAAAATAAATATAAATATAAATAAATATAAATTTAAAAATAAAAATAAATTTGATGTTAAAAATTAGGAAAAATATCTTTATGAATCCCATTATAAATATACTTATTCTCTTCTTTTAATTTGAGTAGGTTGTTTTAATATGTTTCTATTTCTTATTAAATTTTCAAAATTATTGTTTATTAATAGTTTTTTGTTACACACATAAGATATATAAGATAAAATAAAAATAAATTAATAGCATATTCTTCTCAAGAATACAATTATTAAAATTTTTATATAATCCCTATTATCAGTATTATAGTATTATACATTATTTTAAGGTATTTAAATATGTTTGTGTAAAAATTGAAATCTTATCAATATATTTTTAGGTAAAAATAGATAGAAAATAAATAAATAGTAATAAGTGATATGCAAAGTTAAGTTACAGGGAACAAAGCGCTATTAGGAATGTGCGTGGCGTCATCATCCTCTTACGTTCTTCAATGTGGCAGCCTCGATCGATTTTGTAAGCCTTGGTCTGACGTTGGACTAGATAATTCTACGTTACTCCTTCCTTTTTGTCTTTTTCTTCTTACGCTCTTAATCTTGACCTATACCACATTCACCAACAATATGAAAGTGTACTGCTGATGTTCTTCCTTTGTTCGTAGGCCATTTCTCGATGTTACATTATTTCAAATGCAAATCTGTATAAGGATGATGAGCAAACATCTGAACGTTGAATTTGCTTGTTTTATGATCAATTTTCGTAATTGAGACTTTCCAATGATACGTAACATTGATCACGCAAAGAAAAGCTTGAACTCTCTAATTTTATTATTATTGTTATAATGGAAAAATTGAAAATGAAATATCAACCAAAGTACATTATAAAATTAAATAATACAATATAGATAAATCTTAAATAATTGGATGTTAGTTTCGCTACTTAACTTACTCTACAACAAATTTTTTACTCTATTATTTATGATTTTTTTATATGAAATAGCATCATTTATAAGGATCTTTAAGCTTTAAACTATTTTATACATGTATATCATTTTTACAATTCTACTAACTTCGTATAAATTGTCTATAAAATTTTTAAATAAATTACTATTATTAATATTATACTATTAAGCTATATCGCTATATAATTTATACTTATTTATATTACCAATTGAACGATTAATTAATAATTAAATTATTTATCACAACACAATAATACAATTTTACTAAATATATTTAAATATTACATACTGAAAAGATATCCTTAAATATAAACGATTAACTGATATTTTAGAAGAGACGTGATAATGAAATCAACTTACTTCGTGTATATCATCAGAAATCATGCTTGTTTTCATATTTCACAATTATGTATATTTATATAATAATTTCTTACTTAAAAAAAAAATATTTTAAATTTATTTTTTAAAATATTATAATCTTAATAAATTTTTATTTACTAATATATTTTAATCAATTAATAAAGCGTTAATGTTAAACAGGATATTTTTTAATTAATATTAAACATTTGATGTATTATTACATTATAAAAAAAATATAATTGCACTTGGAATTTTTAATTATTATTGTACATATTCATGTTAATACTAACACAATCAGTTCGAGTTTTTTTACATTTATGAATCATTTATTTCTCAACTTTTTGTTTCTATTTTGTGAATTAATAATAGTAATTAATTTACTTTTCAACTTTATAATTTTATTGTTTGTAATAGTATCTTTGAAACTTAATTATATATAAGTATTTTTAAAAGAATCATTTCCAATTATACCACACTTAAAAAAATAAGAGAATTACTAAAAATATCGCAGATATTTATAATTCAATTTTATTAGAATAATAATCATAATTTTTTCTTTTTTAACAATAAGATAACACAAAAAATTTTTAAAAATCATTTAAATAAATAACTATTTTTTTTAATTCTACAAATATTGCATAATTAATAATTAATAGTGAATACAAAAATCTGTTTCAATAAATCATAATTAAGTAATTTTAAAATGAAAATGCTATAAAGTTCTTCCAATTTTTTCTAAATAACTAAATTTTAAAGGATCCTTCATACTATTCATTTTTGAAAAACTTTAAACAATTATTAGATTAGTGATGACATAAATATAATATGAAGTTGACTGATTCAAAATGAGTGATACCTATAATTTATATTTTAATAGACCCTAGAATATCTTAAAATATTCTAATTTTTTAATAATAATAACTTAAATATCAGTCAAAATTATATAAATACTTAATCTATATTTACAAACTAATCCAATAGTTAATTCGGCAAAGTATTCTGATAAAATTTAGTGGTCTCATATCTGAATTATATTTTCAGCGATACAATTATTGCTGAATTAATTTAATCAATAAAAAATGTATAAATATTTATGTTAATATTTATATGTATAAAGATAATCTATCTGTATAAAATTAAATTTAAATAAAATACTTTTAATTTAAAAGTAAATAAATGAATTTATCATTACACTAAAAATATATTTAGATTAATTTTTGCATTTAAACTAGATTATATCTATTTATAATTTTATAATATTATGATATATTATTGCTTCTAATAAATAACACTTGAAAATAAAATTGCTTAATTATTTAATTAACTGAAATTAACTGCAAATGTAATTCAGATGATTACGTAATCAAATAAATACAACCAATTTTTGACATATAATTATGTATTCAATATAAAAAATTATTTTTTTATGTGTTGAATATATTTAAAATAAATTAAAAATTTTTAATCTTAATTTATTTATCGAAAAATGTATATACTATGTTTTAAAAAAAATTTCTAATTAAAATTCAAATATTAATTTTTTATACCTTTTTTGTCATATATATATATATATGACTGATATTGACAATATATATAAAAAATATATATATTAATATATATATATATATATATATACGGTTATAAATTTATTACTGAAAGCAAATCTTAAAAATATAAAAAATATGAGTTGTATTATTTTATATGAGTTTCTTCACTTTAAAAGCTACTTAGTAATATTTTTTAAATTATTTATATTTCGATTATTAAATTTTTCTAAAACTTCTAAAAATCTTAAAAAACTACATGTTATATTAAATTGTTTATAAATGCTCAATTTTATAAACTTAAAAATTATGAATATTTCTTTTATTCTATTATTTCTATTTTCTTAATACATAATTCATTCAATAAAATAGAATTTCATTTTAGAATAAAGTTAGTATTATTACATTATTGAAAATTAAACAAAGAGATACAAATTGATGTCTCGATCATGAAAGTGAGAGACATGACCTTGCATATTGTGGTAATTACAATTCTAATGATTCCTATAGATTATTGCTCAATATTGCGCAATCAAATAGCCCCGAATCAAAAGCGTAATGGTTTTTGTTTTTGTTGATTTACTGAAAGGTCAAAGAGGAAAACATGCTTTTCATAGACAATAATATAATTGATAACGATAGGAGGAATATTTTTTTAATTTATAGATACTATAAAAACACAGAGAAAATATTAATTTTATTTTAATCCGAGGGTACATTTTTTATGTTTTAATTACGTAACAAATTTTTTTTATTGTATTTGTTTTTTTATTTATTTTTGTTTCAATTGTGTAAATTATTTTAAAGGTGAAAAATAATTGGAAAAGTAAAAATAATTATATTGAAAATTATAACGATAAAAATGCAATAGGTAATAATTATTTTAGTAGTTATGCCTTTGTTTTATTTTGTAAGAAAAAATAAAATGATACTATTATTTATATAATAAATTTGTTTTCTTGTGTATAAGGATTTCTAGCTTAACTAATGAAATTAAATTATTCATAATTGTATATATATATATTATAATTCAAGATAATACGTATTTATATTCGTAATATAAAATATTTTGAAGCAGAAGGAAGTTTTTTAAATAAAAATATTTCTACTACATCAATCTTTTAACATTTTTAGTCATAAATTGATATAACCACTATTTTTATTTAAATACACTAATTATTTATTGAATTTTAATATATGCTTATATTATTAATATATTACATTTTAACGCAATATTTAATAATATGTATAAACTTAAAATTATTTAAAAAGGGAATTGGTAACATTTAAAAATTATAATAAAAATAATAAATATCATTTATTATATATAATGATAATAAATAAAAATTACATTTTAAATATTTTATCACTGACAACGCTTTAAAAAATATATAAACTAACAGTAGAATTATTTCTTAAGATATTTGTATTATAAAAAATGCCATCACATATGAGATAATAAATATTTAATTAAAATTTTATAAAAGTTGTTTTACAAGTAATAGTTTTGTATTGGTTTTATTATTTTTTTTTTTTATTTTATAAACCAACCTTATATTATTATTATTATTTTAATATCCTTAAACGAAATTTTATAATATAATAATTTCAAAATCTTATTATAAAAATATTCGAAAAATATAAGAATGTTATGACACAAACTTAAATTAACACACAATATCAAAATACACAACTCAAAATAAGTGATCTGAAAATGTTTATATGAATATTATAAAAGAGAAACCGTAGATATAAAATATTAATTGGAAAGAAACAAATATTGAAGAAAAAATACGATAAAAATCTATTTGTATTGTAAAAAATATAAAAATGAAAAAATTACTATTAATATAGAGTATTAGTTGTATTTTTATTTAGTTGTATATTCATTGATTAGCTATTGTATTGACATGATCACATAAATAATGATATTATTTGAAAATTCAAGAAAGTATTATTATATTATTAAATCTTTGAAAAAGGGAAGAATGGACAAAAAGCACCTGTCGAAAATTTGTGTATACGTTATAGATAACAGAGCTTCACATTTTCCTCATCGGCTATATGATATCCACTCTTAACTTGCCAAACTATCACATAATTCTCAACTTGTTTTACCACTGCATCTAAGTTAGACTTCCTCCACTCTTCCCTCAGTTTTAAACCGCTATATTCTGGGCCAAGTCAATCTCATATTCCCGAAATTGACAACGCTCTCTAAAGATTTGCAACAGCATCGTATGGAGTACCAGATTAAAAAACATCTAAAGAACATCATCCCATGTATCAGTCACATAAGAAAGTCAGAGACTGTTGATTTGTATCACAGCTCTCTTTATTTCCTAAGTCAATTGGTCCTTTCAAACACACATATTTCTAAGTACTACTTTTATGATATATTTAAATGCAGTATCGTCGAACGAGTATTGATATTACAAAAAATTTTAGAAATAATATACTATTTTACGCGTATTTAAATGCAATTACATAAATAAGTAACAGATATTCTATATCGATATTTTATTAAAAGAAAAATATTAATTAATAATTTAATTCACCAATTTATAATTTAATTTTTTCTTATTATTTTTAAAATTAATTATATAACACAAATTGTAATTTTTATTTTCTAAAAGTTATTAAAAAATCAATTGTATCTTATTAATTTTTAGCCACGATTACAATTAAAGATAATTAAATAAGAATACATAATTGGTAAAATTAAAACAACTGTGCTATACTATACAACCATGTATTATAAATACACGAAATAACAATATATTTCAATTAAGAAAAATAGATACTCATACTTTTTTATTAAAATTTAAAAATGTTAACAAATAAAAAAAAATTTTTCAATTTTTTATTTATTTCTTTAAAAGATACGAGATAATTTGAATTAGATAAATATACATACACATATATTTATGTAATAAAATTTAACAATTATTTAGAAAATTGTAAAATATAATTAAACATATACTCCCAATTATTTGTTTAAAAATTATGTCTATATTATTTTTAATCCACTTTTAGTTTTCAAAATTAAAAAAATTACAACAGTAAAAATGCATGTAAATAGTCTCTAATAATTTAAATGAATTTATCTATAACTAAATATTTTTAGGAAATTTAATTCTATTAAATATTTTTTATATAATTTAGTTTTGATTAAAATTAAACGTGAATCTTTCATAAAAATTATTTGATATTTCAATAAAATATTTTTTCTTACATTATTGAAAAAAAAAATATATTTTTATATTTTATATTTTATAATAATATGAAACACTACATTCCTAATAGCTAATTAAGAAAATTTAATTTCACTTTTGTAACACATAACCAACTATTAATTTTAAGTTTTGATTTAATAAAAATTTTGTCGTTCAGACGTGCAACTGAATGAAGGTGTTTAATTAAGAATGTTTTTAAGTGCAATGTAAAAAACAATATACTAAAAAAAATTATTTTTCTACGATGATTTACTCCTTTTCATTAAGATTGAATAATTTTGTACCTAAAAATTTTTTTAAATTTATTAATAAGTTATATAAATAAAGAATTTTATTACTAAACTATACGCTTCAAATGTATATCTATATATAAAAAAATATTATTCTGATTATAATATTGTATATATAACAATAGTACAGTATGTAGTATAAATTTAATACAAACTACTTCAGCTGTAATAACTTCATAATTTTTACTACAACATTTTTTATGCAGAAAAAATTATTACAATACATAATCAAGTAAATTTCATCAATTTAATTTATTCGTTAACATCTATGTTATATTATTATAATTTTATTATTATTTTTTATAATTCATTAATCATTAATTCTTTTTCTTTTACGTTGTGCACATACATATTCAAGGAATATATTAACTTTTATTCAATATATAGTAAATGAATGAAGCATTTTCTTTATTGAATAATAGTTTTTAAACTAACTTTTTATGCTGAAACCTTAAAATAAATATAAAAATTCTTTATAATTATTATTCGCAATGATTATTATTTATTGATATTATTATATAAAATATTTTTATAAAAATAATATAAATAAAAAATATTTAGCTATAACCAAACATTTTTTTCTTTTTTGTACAGCCCTTAAGATTGTGTCTTTATTAACTAACTGAAAACTCCTGTACTGAAATTCTACGAGTATCTTCAGTTTTGAACTTATTTCGTAAACAAGTAATCGTCAATATTGTGTTATTGCCTTTAAAAAAATTAAAAGATAGCATCCTGAAATAAAATTTTATCAAACTTATGTTACTAGTATTTATTTTTCAAATTTTAATACTATAAAAGACATTATAATTATTAAAGAAATTGTGTAATAATTCTGAATCATATTCAAAAAATATTTGAATTCATTTTTTTAATAATTTTATATACTGTAAGAGATAAATATATGGAAGAAAGATCAAAACAATTTCATTTAAACATTTTTTATCTAAAACTGATGAAAATCAATTGAAGAATTCAATTTTAAAATGTTAATAAGTTGTAAAGATTAAAAGTACGTTAAATTCTATCACAATGTAGAAGCAATTATAATGTTCATTTATCTAAAAAAAATCGTATTATCCAGGCACAAATTGAAATAGCCCTATCTAAATTTAGTATCTCAAATAAAATATAGTATTTAACCACCATGTTCAATTATATATATATATATTTTAATAATGCATATATTATAATTTTACGATATAGGTGAATCAAATTCATTGAGATTCTTAATTATGCTGTTGATCATGCATATTAATTAAATGTAATATTAATGTAGATTATTTTATTTTATAACAAATAATTCTTAGGTTATAATTAATTTCAATAATTATTGGTATTTATTTTTATAGTAAATTATTAACATAAAAAAAACCATTTAAACATTATATTCGAATTTAAAATTATTCCACAAAAATTTACTATTAAAATTCTAAAATATAATTATTTGCATATGATGTTGATAAACATGAAAATTATTTAAAAAATTTTTACAATCATAAATAATATTCTTCAAAAAAATGTTATTTAAACAGCTCTAATAAGAATATTTTAATTATCAATAACACGTGAATAATAATACATTATTTCAACATTTAAATAAACATATAATTTAATTTGCATTTTGTTAACTGTTTAATCTCTCTTCAATTTTATTTTTTTAATTTGCAGAATTACTTATGGAATATTATTTTGGCTATCGAGTGAAAGATCACACTGATCACAACTTTGATTATCAGGAGATATAAGAAGATACGTTCCGCACACTCCGAACGTCTTGTTGCTGAATGGTCGTAGACAGATTGTTGAGTATGAAGCATATGAGAGGGTTTCATGCAAAAAATATCCTGTGAGATGACCGACACCTTTTACCAGGACCACGCCAAGAAAGAAGCAGCTTATCTTGGGATACTCTATTGAGTCCTTGCAAGGACGTCTTATTGCATTCCTCATATCTTTTCACGGATATGAATTGTTATTCTTTTTTCCCTTTCTGATCTTTAATTTTCAATATGTGTGGATTTGACTTACATATTGTGTCCTTAGTGTATTATTTCTTGTATTTTTTCCTTGCTATTGGGATAATATGTAATATTTCTTTTATTAGGTTTGATATTTGTGTCGTAAATATTATTGGAATTACGAGTTTAATTCCATTTAATAATAATCATGGATACTTTTAGACCTAGTCAATTTATAATTTTGTTTGCTGTCAGAATTCTATACTAAAAAGAGATCTGCATTCAACATTTTTATTACTTCACTCACACGTGCGACTCTAATTTCATTTTTCCGAATAATTTCTAATCTAGAAGAAATATTAAAAGGCAAATATATAAAAAAACGTTTAAATAAAGTATATATTAAATCAAAATTTTGTTTACTCCAAAGTCGCATTATCTATTGACTCTATTACATATACTTGTTTGTTACATCATAATGAACAACGGAATTTATAATAATAGATTTTTTTGACATTTTTTGTTGAATTGATAATAGACATGTTAACTTGTTAAATACATAATAATTATTTTTTTAGAAATTCAAATAATTCAATAATGAGTTTTATTATATTGTTTAATTATTCCAAAATAGGATATAATTTTAAAGATTTGATTATAGATAATAAATACTATTAGCTTAAGATTTAAAAATTACGTTCCTTAAATTAATAAAAATTATTATATTATAATAATTGTATTATTGATGTGAGAATTATAAAAATGTTTCATCAAAATTATGTTATCTAAATTATTTTTTATATTTTTTATCTAGAATATTTGTTAGATTTATATATATATATATATATATATATGCATATAGGTATATATATATATATTATTGTTTAAAATTATTTGATTTGTGTATTACGAAAATGGAAAGAAACCACACGAATACAGAAATATATATTGTATTCTGAAAAAACGTGTTGTAATCACACAATTCAATAAAAATCATATTATATTCAAATAAATATAAAATTTAATTATACGAATTTTGTATACATTTTTACAAATATAATATAATTCGTTAATATACGAGCTCCATAAAGTAATATCTATGTACTGATATTATACTTCTTTTATCATAAAGATTTTAATTTATTTAAAATTTGACTAATTTCATATGTCAATATCGATGTTATATTTTAATAGTAGTTAAAATGTAAGTCTGTAATTTAAAACTCTGTTAAAACTTACCATTAAAATATTGTTATTTTAATATAATTGAGAATTATTGTATTTTTATATAATATTAAAAAAAAATTTTTCCAGAAAAATTTATATCTGTTTCTAATTTTTAGAAATTAGCAAAAAATAAAAAATTTTTTTTGTAACCATAAATTACGTTATTGCAAATTAAAATTGTAATATATTCAAAAATTAATTTTTTTCTTTAATTTTAAATTTTATGCTTCTATTCTTTTTAAAGAGACTAGACAAGATCTTTGTAATACAATACATCTGTTATCTGTTAAAACTCTTTTGTTACTGGATAATACATAATTGTAATAATTAACTTTAATTACTTGGTAAAATTATAATATTTTCATATAAAAAAATTTTTTAAATGTAATACCTACCTATAAAGTTCTAATGATATAAAATAGAGTAAGAATCAAACAATTAGCCGATTGAATTTCATCATTTTTAGTTTTGATTTAGAAAGATTTTCCGTAATTGTATTTAGAATTAAAATCTTAGAGATCCTTCTAGTTTAATAATAGAGTTACGTCAAAAGTAAATATGACGTCTTCATTGAACAAATATGAAATGATTAAATGAACTATTTTGAAAGTGAAAGTCATGCTCTCGAATAGGTAACCCTTGTCATCTACGAAAGAACCATTCATTTCGATGAATAGAATCTGAGCGCATGACCAGTATATTGCAAATTGCGTCAGATTTTCGCGAGCATTTGTCTATGAAATATATCGAAATTTTTTCAAGCAAAGAAAAAAAATATGACCTTGCTTCCCTTAATTAGAATGATGTAAGAATGAATAAGCAGTTGAATTTGATTTCAACAAGAAAAAAGCGTAAGAGAAAAAAATATAAAAAAGATCAATAGGATTTTTTACGAAAAGCAGACGTGTCTAATTAGCGTGAAAAGCACTTCACAGTCCGCGATCCGTATTATCGCGCTATTATCGCTACTATACGTACGCGTGCATACGTTTGTATGTTCGAATCCACAAGAAACTACAAACGATTATATTGCATCTTTACAAAGAACAAAGTGCGAATACTTGAAAATTTTAAGAACCAATTCGTAACAGCACTTGTTCAAGTCACGATCTGTCTTACTTCACTTAACTGCCTCATTGATGTTTTCGAATCAGAAATGTATTTATAATTTAGCAGTTATTAGATTAATATTTATTAGTATGAATATTAAAAAAATTATAGCATGCTTTGTTTTGAAGTACAAATTTTGCAATACAGTTATTTATTAAATAAATATCAATTTACATAAAAATTTATTGAAATTATGCATACATTTTTCAATTGTTTTTTTTTAAATATATTATTTTAGAATTTTTATTACACAAAAACTTAATAAATTTGAAATTATAATATGCACCTATTTTTTATGTGATAAAAAACTAAATGTGACAAATAATCAAATCATAGCATAAGATATTAATATGTTTGCTCAGATATATCCATACATAATAAAAAACTGGAACGATACATATTAAAAAATGGATAGCTGACGAAACAGTGTAATGAAAAAGTACCAGTTAAAAGAATATTTTATAAAAGTAGTAAAAAAATAATTAATTTTAAATAGTTTAAAAAAGAAATTTTATTAAACTGTAAATAAAAGTGATATATAAATCAACATATATCTTGTAATTAAAATAATACCTACATATATTAATAAAAAAGAAACAATTAATATATAAAATAAAAATTCGTTTATCAATGTTTTTATATTTCGTGGTTTTAATGTTTATATTTTATAATATCTAAAATTGTGGTTAATTAAAAAAGGTTTAACGAGATTCAGTTAAATAAATGTAACAAAAACTCCACACTTTGAAATACTCAAATGATGTTACCATCATCATAATATACTCATAGTAATTGTAAACCAATAAAAAATAATGCTTTCCGTGTACTATAGTCTTCGATAAAATTACTTGTGTATTTTCAGGTGAGCTTGTACATACAATATGTTTGCACACACGTAAAATTGTACGTGCTCGTACATACGTGAAGGCAATTGCTTGCTCAGACACGATACACTGTTGTATGAACGTCTACGTTCAGGTAAAATCGTGATGCTGTATAAAGAGAGACGATCCGAAAGACTGAAGCGATATTGTTCTTGGCCCAGGCAGCAAATCTATATAGTGTATATACACACGCGCGTACGCACATGCAATACATCTATTTTTCGACATGACTTTGATCTATGCCTCTGTAGCCATGTAGATATACTGAAAAAGCTCTTCTCAGTAAGTTAAATCGTACAACACTTCATAGTATTGTACCAATCAATAATATAATATTACACATTTTTACGTTAAATAATATTTTTATTGCTTTCAAATTCATATTTTAGTTGATACTTATAATGTCAAAAATAAAAAAGTGTTATGTTAATAACTACTATTTTCGATTCTACAGAAGATATAAATATATATTGTTATTCTTAATTTTTTAATCACAATTAATAAAAAAGTTTATAAATTTTTAAGTGGATATTTGCGTATAAAGTATTCTAACCTAATAAATATAATATTTTTCAAAGTCAATAACAAATGAATTTGAAAAAGTAAATTCATAATACGTAACAATAAAATTTAAAAATCATTTTTGAATTCTAGTTTATAATAATTACTTTTTTTTATAATTGTTAACTATCTGAAAAAAACAAATGTTTAAAAAGATGCAGCGTTATTGGATTCATTTAATTTTTATTTACAAACAAATATTCTTTGTTATGACAGTTTTTTACGCCTATATCGTAATTGCAAGATTAGAAAATAGTTTTTTACATAATTTCTTCACAGATAATAAAAACCAAGTTTACCTTTGATTTATTTTTTCTCATAAATAAATGATACATTATAACAAGATTATTATTAATATTAAAGTTATATATATATATATATATATATATATAGATATATTTAATATTCATCAAATAAAAAGTTAGAATAACGTTTAGATAAGTTTGTTTAATAGAAAGTAGTTTGAATAAGCATTTTATTTTGTTCGATATCGATAACGTTTTGAATCCTAGTAAAAATAAGGTTTGTAAGCTAAAGATTAAATACAATAATTTTTATTTTATTTAAACTTTATAGTATTGTTAACTTTTTAAAATTATTTTAAATATACATGTAGCTTTTCACAATTTGTAAAGAATTATTTGTAATTATTAATATAAACAGAGAAAATAACTATTCTGTTTACTCCATTGATATGTATGTGCGTATTTTATTTATGACATAAATCAATTTATATTATATTCAACAGTTATTTAAAAAAAATTTTTTTATAATAGTACACAATGCATAAAAGTTTATTTTAAAAATTATATCTAATACATAAAACTATAAATATAGAGATTTCTACTTAAAAAAATATGACAATTGCATGAAAACTTTTTTTTACATCAAAACTTTTTTATTTATTATATGAATGAATTATTAATACAGTTATTATTCAATTCAATTTTTTCATGAAATAAGAATTAAAACTTCCGCTTACACTCGTCATCACCTAAAAGTGTATAAATGCAAACGTACAATTATTTAGTAAATCAGAATGTATTGCTTCCATCGTTCATATTTTCGCATTAAAAAGTACCAAAATAATGAAATAATATACATTAAAATATAAATAATAAGTAAAAATTTTTAATTTTAGTTTTTACAATTAATGTGGAAGATTTATTACTCATAATTACATAATTTTAATTTTATAATTCAGATAAGATGTAGTGTTTATCAGTAAATTATTATAAATTTATCTATTAAATACAATTTATTGAAATTTATAAAAACTTTATATTGAATTATTTATAGTAAATGTTAAGAAAATATCAAATTGTATACGTATTATATTTACTGGCATTGTTGACATTATTGATTTAGGCAAATTTATATTAAAATTAAGAGTACACAATTTAATGACAGCTACATAAGTATCAGAAATACGTTGTTGAAATTCAGAGTAAGGTAAGTATGTACTTTAGAGCACCATCAGCAATTTGGACATTGAGCACACTTAATGTCTCTACGGTATACATCCACTTGACTGTAACTGAACTGAAAGTAAAAGTTTAGAAAAGATATTGCATAAATGCTAGAAATATAAATGACGACAACTAGTAGATACAAGTTACAACAATAATTACTTAAATAAAATAATTTAAATACAATTAATAGTCTTTGTCATATTTAAATTTAGGCTATAACATATTAGAATAATAACTATTCACTAGAAATTATGGTAAGCATAATGTATATTATATATTGATTATTTAAATTCATTTTAAAAAGTTTACAACTTTTGTAAGTAGATAATAAATATAATTATTTAATAAAAATGTATTTAGTATTTTTAGTACTTGGAATAAAAAATTTTCTTTATATAGATTACATAAAAAACAGTTGCGTATTAAACCTGTAATACACACTTATATTTCACACGTATTTTTGAAGCACCAAATGTGATCTAACTAAATATTTTTTGAAAAAGAAAAAAATATACCTCACAAAATTAAGTGTTTAGATTAATTAAAACGGTAACGGAAATCATTTATTTGAAAAATGATAGCATAGTAGAACGAAAACATAATTAAATCTAACTTTTATTTTTAGCTGCAAATCTCAAAAAATTAATAATCCCTAATGATAAGGTTACGAAACAAATTACAGAGAAATTGACCGTGAGTTTCCAAAATATAAATGAGTTGTCAACTATTTATCAGAGTTAATACAAATTGCATTTTTAATTTAAAAAAATACATAATGAATAAAAGATATATATTTGTTTAAAACATATTTTTATCGATTTATTTATTTGAAATTTGTGTGTATAATTTTTATACAATCATATTAAAATATGTACTAATTTATATTTATATAACTTTATTTATTAAATAATACTTTATAATTTCACAAATTCAATTAACTTTTTATTAAGGTTTTTTACTGTTATAAAAATACATGCATTATTATCCAGTTAGACAAATGAAACTTTTTCACAATATTTAGATTATAATTTTCTTTTTTTATTTCCTCTAAATGATATGTATTATTAATATTTTGAATAAATAATATTTAATTAATAGGTAGTCTATACAGTTCTTGAATTGATTTACGCCCAAATAAATATCTTCTAACGAAAGGCTTTAACTAAATATGGTTTAATAAAAATTTTTAAATCATTAAATCATAATATTATATTTAAAATAAGTATGTACAAAAATTTTTTTAACTATTTTAAAAATTTTTTATTATAATAATTGTAAATAATTGGGAGTGCTTTATAAATTATACAATTTGTACATATTCTATTATTTATATAAAGTAATTATAGTGAGAATAAATAATGTTTCAGTATAAAAAATTTGAATTTATTGCAATCGATGAATTAAAAAGCTTTTTATTAGTCTTTCTAATTTAAAGGTAAGCTAAATAGAAAAATATTTTCAAAAAACAAAGTGATCTTTTTGATAATTACGTAGTTTAAAAGGCTCTTACAAGATTCTGCAATCTTAGAAGTTCTGAAAATTTAGAAAGCATTATTACTAAGTTTATAAAATGTTAAAATGAACAAAGATCAGAAAAAGAATAGATTATAACACATATGAGCAGGTTTTTTACAAAAATAGTTTTGAAAAGATATTCACTACTCATCGAAATACCAACAAATACAAATGAAAGTGTAATAATTAAATTTCAAGAGAAAATTTTTACATCATATTAAAAATTCTATGCAGTAATTTTTATTAATATTATTCTTTACAAAATAGAAATATCAAATAAAAATAAATTTCTTTTCACTGATTGATTAAAACTTTAATACGTATATTATTAATAAATTAACTTTTTATATTGATACAGTACGATTGAAGTAAATTATTTAAAATATAATATGTATTTAAAAATATTAAATTCCAAATTAAATTATGCAAGTCATTGTACATACCTGTAATCATTATTTTTTTAACTAAAATCACTTTTAAGTTCAACTGAAACCATTTGTTCTATATAAATGATTTATAATTTATTAAAATTTATAACTCAAATAATATATGAAATAAGAAATAAAAAATATTATTCAATCTAATACGCCAAATATAACAAATTATATAATATAAATAATATTAAAAAGTACATTTGAGCATAACAATTATAAAGTCTTATATTGTATTAATTTAAGCATTTCTTACCGTTTAACGGTTTATTCTTGTAGTTTTATTGTAAATAAATTAAATAATTACTGTTCACTTAATTTTACAAACTTTTTTTAAGTAATTAAATTTGAAAAAATAATTATTTTTATTAATTTAAAAAACATTGCAATATATCCTCTCCAATGTTATATTTGATTCATAAGCTATATCAAATATTGAGTATGTTTTAAAAGAATTTTTTTACTTATATGATTATAATTGAAATCTAATTTGAAGTTCTTTACTTATTTTAATTACATTTATGAACAATAGTTTTATTTACGAATGAAATATTAATAAAATAGGAATACCAACATTAAAAAGTAAGTTTAACATTAATTGTTCGTAAAAGCAAATAGTATTCAATATGTCTCACAAAAAATCATAGATTATTCATACTCGTATGAGTTTATTTAGAACCTTTTATATTATTTAATTTTCCAAAAATAATTTAATCTTATTATACCCGTTTTTTATTCAAAATATAAATACTTTTATTGTTTTATTGAAATTTTATCAAAATCGAATAACAATACTAAAGAATTATTTTTGCATAATATAAAAAGCAAGCTATTAGATTTGTGATATAGTCACATCTAAAGTTAATCTAATATTCTGTTGCAGACTAAATAAGATATAAAGTAGGCATAACTAAATAAGACTGAATAACTCAATAACTAATAAGAAAAAACGATCATTTTCGACCAACGAGTAACTGAATAAGAAAAAACGATCATTTTCGGAAATTTAAAAAGACTTATTTTTAAGAAGATTAATTTTTATTAAATGTAAGAAAATATTTGAGTAAACTAATACTCGAATATTGAAAAAAATTGTACTTCTCTTGAATATTTAAATAAAAATTTGAATCAATAAAAAATTATAATTTATAACAAATTCAAATATTTCAAATCAGGTGCTAAAAATTATGAAATAACGTGAATACTTTTGAATTTGAGATCAAGCTTCTTTTAGAAATATTGACTAATATGTATTTATTCAATTAGCTATTAATAAAAACTTTAAGACTTCGTGGTAAAGGATATTTTTGAAGTCGTTTGCCAAAGAAGACTGAAAAAATATTCCATATTTATAACATAGTTTTGATTTTAGGCGGCCTATTGTAGCTGATAATTCGCTTCTTATTTTCACAGAAGGAAACGACAAATTTTTTATCTAGGAAGATCGACGTATACTGGTAGTGGCGCTTACATTGTCGCATGCGGCCTTGCTCTCGATGCTCCACGCGGTTGCGAAAGGCTGACTCAATGTGCTCATCAACGTCTTACCTACACGCATTCGCGTGCATAGACATCGCGTCGTGAGAGATGAATAAGCGAGCCGACCACCCGTGCCGCTCCTGACGGTACTGGTAGTGGTGGTATCGGTATTGCAGGGGAGGCGCCACGTAACACCTCGTTCAGTATTCAGAAGAAGTGGCGCGACGTTCCAGGATCTCAGCTGGAGGTATATAAAAGGCCAGAACTGTCGGCGGGGCCAAATCAAATCGACTTCTGAACCTGTGAAACAAGCATGAAGGTAAGGACGCGCGTTAACTCTTTGTTTACACTTGCTCGAGAATCTACGGCGATCGACAATCTTTATTTATCTGATAATATAGTGCAAGAAATTTCGTGTTGTTTATCAAAAATGATATTTATTTTCGACTGAGTGATATAATAGTAAGATGCAATTGTGACGGTTTGGTAATGAGTTCCTATTTCTGTTATAGTTCATATACAGGCTAAAAGAATTAGTATACTCAACAACTCTAAACGATATATTTTCTTTAAACTTTATATATATATATACTCTCAGTATTCTGTATAAATTTGACTATAACTTTCAAATAAAAAAGGTGATTTAAAATTAGGAAGTTTTACTTATTATATTGTGGCATTATTCTAATGCGATTAATTTACTACTTTTTGAAATACCAAACAAATTTTAGAGATGTTTTTTAGTAACATTTAAATCATGTTATTTAATATCTCCTTTTAATTTTTTTCAACATATTAAATTTGTTTTAACGTTGCATATAAAAATGTACAATCTTAATTAAGTGGATATCAATTTATCGTTAATATTTTAGGTATACTTATTATAATTATTTGAAAAATGCGCTTCCTCGAAAATAGAAAACGGGCTACAAAATAATATTCTGAAAATTTGTAATTTTTAATAATAAAATTGCATTTAATAAAAATAATTAATAATAACAAGTTTTATTTTAATAGAGGTTAATTGTAGAAAAAGTATCCATGACGTATAGATATTTTTAAATAAATTACAATTACTTAAAATTTAAAGAAATCATATTATCAAATTTAAAATTGTATTTAAAGTTACTTCATCAGAAAAAATTTTATACATAAAAAAATTTGTATGATTAACTTTTTTGTTTTTCAAAATTAGTTGTAAAAAATATTAACCTGTTGATTATACTGTTTTAATAATTATATATACAATAATAAATATATTCTATTTATTATACAAGAAAAATTAAATTTATTAAAAAATTCTCTAATAGGGTCATGGGTCATACTTCAACATGAAATTGCGATTAATTTTATAAATTAAAAGTAATTATTAATAAGTAAAATTACTAATATTATATATTTTAATATTAATGGTATCATTATAATTTAATTAAATTGAATTAAATCATAAAATTTTATTCATTTTTATTTAATAAATGATAATGTAAGAAAGTAAACAAATTTTAAGTTTTTCATAATGCTAATATAAATCAACAAAAATTTAATAATTTATTATAAATATTATTAAATAATGTGAATTAAGTATCTTTGAAACTATTTCATAATTTAAGATTTTATTAGAGAGATTATATGTTTAGAAAAAGAATATAAATAAAATGGATAAATAATTATTTCTTATTATAACTATAAAATTGGGATTCCTTAAAAATCTTACAAAATTTAAATAATTTAAATAATTCAAATATAGTTATCCTAATATATATTAAAAACATATTTTTAAATATAAATAATTTAAAAATTCATTAATTTATTCTCTTTTATTAGGTTTCCATCGTATTGCTGTGTGTTTCAACGGTGGTGCTGGCTAGCCTTGAACCCGCTGGCTACCGACCACCGAGTTCTTATTTACCGCCTCATTTTCAATATCAACAGGAACACTATCATCATCAACATCAACAAAGAAATCCATCTCTCTCTTCGTCCTCTGAATATTTACCTCCAAGTTTAGATCGATCACCTTCTCCAAATAGTGCCTCTTCACAGTATCTTTCACCTCGTAATCATCATTATAACCAACAACAGCAACATCATCAACAACAGCGTCAACTAAAACAAGAAATACCGATTCCATCGTCCAATTATCTTCCAAGTATGAATAATCAACGTACCGTGTCACCTTTACCATCTTCTAGTGATTACGCATCTCCATCTTCAGTTTCTAATAGACAATACACTCAAAATGATTCTACAATACTTTTTAATAATTATTTACCACCTGTTGTTGAAACCGCAACAACCCCTTCCAATGAATATTTACTTGCAGCATCCGACCGAAAGTTACCACCGACAACAAATTTATTGAAGAATAATTACTTACCACCATTAGAAAGTAGACAATTGACGCTCAATAGTAATTATTTACCAGTAAATACGTTGAATATGCAATCCATAACACCTGTACCTAAAATTTCAGTCTTATCCGTATCTCCATATAAGCTTGATGGGTCAGCATATTCTAAAACACAACAGCAATCTAAATTTATTAGTTCAACATTGGGCTCATCATCCGAATCACAAAACAGTGCATACCATTTTTCTACTCCTAAAAATGAAATTAAAAATCTAAGAATGAACGTTTATGATCAACCTACTGATAATTACTTACCTCCGATTCAACCAGCACTTTACGATGATTCACAGACTGGGTACACATACGATGGTGCTGGTTCTGCTAATACTCATCAGAAACAACCTATGGTAAGTTTTTTCATCAAGCTAATATTTTAAATAAAATAATTGATATTCAGACTTTTTTAATAGTATGTATACATTTTAAATATATATTTAAATTTTAAATTAATTTTCAATTAATAATACAAATGTTTTAATTAAGAGCAGAGATTTATAAAATTATAAATTTTTAATTTTTATGTATTTTTACTATATTAATAATTTATTACGTAGTAAAATATTGATGTACAATGGTTAAGAAAATAGATATAAATGTAAATTTAAAACCCTCGTGATATACCAGTGTCAAAAAATAAAAATTTCTAATTTACTATAATTGAAATAATTTTGAGATTAATAAAGATTCATATCTTACAAATAAAATTAATAATAATAATCGAACATAATAATAACTAAACAAAATTGTTAATTTTTGTATCTAAGTAGTTTTAATTATCTTGTTTTTAATAAATTTTTATTATAATTAAATACATATGAAAAAGCTAATAAAATTTTATTGCATAATGTGAATTAATTTATGAAATAGAATTGAAAGTTATTTAAAAATTTAAAATAATATAATAAGTTATGTTTCAATATTTTTTGTTACATACTATGGATTGAAGGACTAATTTATTTCATTTTATTAATTTTTATTAGTGCAATCGTTACCTAAAAAGCGTGGTAATGTTGTCCTTAATATTTTATTATAATTTAAAATATATATATATATATATATATATGCAACACATATAAATTAAAATATTAATAACTACTAATTTTAGTTTATAATATTAAATAATTTATAAATTTGTTTTTAAAAAAATAATAATACAATAGTGACTTATATTCAATAAAAGAGGTTCAATATTAGATTTGAATAAAGTCACTTATTTATTTTTATATATCTGTATTGTATTTTGTTTTTTTTAATTTCTAATGTATAATTTTGATTTCAATGTACATATATCTATTATAAGTTAATAAATTATATATTTAATGATCAGTTCAAAAGGAATAATAAATAATGGGCACATAAATATTTGAAATTCAGTGGACGAATTATGTAATTATTAAATCTAAATTATTTTCTTGTTATCTTATATTTAATCATTTTGCAACATTTGAAATGCTTAAAAAATTTTAAGTATTTCAGAACTAATAATTAATATTTTTTTAAATTTTTATTAATATTTTGTAAATATTCTCTTCTTGTGTTAAAAAACAATTTAAGGGTGGTAAGTATTTGATTAATTGGAAATTAATTAATTTGAAATGAATATATTGATTAAGTTTATATACATATATAAAAAATAAAACAATGTATAAAAAAGTAGTTTTAAATATAATCAAAGAAGATTAATTTCTCTAACAAAAAATAATTTTCACAAAATTGTTTAATAATTCATTATATTTGATAGTATTTGTGTGATATATATAGATAGATAAATGTGATAGTGTATTCTGTAAGATAACATTACGGAATTAACGAAAATTAGGATTGCGAAAACTTATGTTACTATAGTGTAAATAAATATTGACTTATAATAGATTGGTATATTTCGTGGTTAATCGTACATGAAAGGGAGAGCGACCGCGTCCCTTGATTAGAGATAAAATGAGATTTGGTAGACCTCTGATTGGCGTACTCTTAATGTCTTGCGGTGAGTAATCGAAAATTCAGATTATGGAAAAGTTAATTCAAAGGTGCAATTTGTAAGTTAAAATTTAAAGTAATATATAAAAATCAGAACACATAAAATGGATTCAATCTAATGATGTATATATATTTTAAAATTGGAACAATTTATTTATGAAACAATATTAATATCCAGGAATATTTGAGTCTGACAGAAGTATATGAATAATAATATTTTTTAGAATATAGAATAATAGAATAATAGATCAATACTAATACCTGTATTATAAGTTATTTTTATTATTATTATTTAATTTTATACATAATGTAATGCAAATTATAAATTTAATCTATTTAATTAGAAATTAAAAATTAGATTTTAAGTATGCAAGAAAAATACTTGAGAATTCCTCTTCATGAATATAAATTTAATTGTTAATTTATTTCATTTCATTACATAATTGATGTATTAAGCATATTTCCCAAGCTTTCATCAAATTCATGATAGACACATGCTTTTGAGTAATTTCTGATATATACGTATCAATTTCTTAATTATAACGAATGTAAATATCATATAAAACATAAATATAAATCAATAATATTCGATAATATCGATAATATATTAAAAACAAAAGTATTTTATTAACTTTAGATACATTGTATAATTTATATAATATCATATAAATTAAAGACTGCCGTTGATCAAAAAATGATAAATTATTGATATAATAATAGTGTGGTAAACAACTAGTAAAATAAAAATTGAATACATAAACAATTTTCTTCTATTTTTTAAAAATGAAGTTTATATTCGCAAATTAATTTTAAGTTATAAATAAAAAAATTTTTAAATAAATTTTAGGTTAAAAATATAACATAATTGAAGCAAATTTATTTAATTTACTTAAAAATAAACTTGATAGATCTAGTATAATAATTAACTTTTTTAATAATGTTCTTTTAGATAAAAATGTAGCTTTATGTAAATGTTCTTATTAAGATAATATGTTTATAAAGGTAATATTAATTTAAATAATTTAAAAAAGAATCTAATGCAAAAATCAAAATTTATATATAAATTTTATGCAAGAAAATAAATTACGAAGAATTTATAAGAATTTTATTCATAAAAGTTTCAGATTGACGCCACTAATTAATTTTGAATAAATTATTTTCACATAATTAAAATATCTAAGGATTACTTCTAAATTTTCTGTAAATTTTACAGGAGGCACCAAAGTACGATTTTGAGTATCGGGTGAGCGACGAGTTTGGCAATGATTATGCACACCAAGAGTCGCGCATGGGGAACCAAATTCAGGGCGTTTACAGCGTTTTATTACCCGATGGCCGTAAACAAATCGTGCATTACGAAGCCAACGAGGATGGCTTTAAACCAAGAATCTCGTACGAGGAAGTGGCTTCTGTTCTCAGTGCGAAGACTCCTGCTGTCGTTGCAGACTCTACATTTACTGGTTACAATAAGAATATAAACAACCTTCGCAACCAAGGACCATACTAATGAATATATTTCTTTGGAGGCTTTCATTCAAAAGCTTGTTTTATGTAAAATTATTTTCTTTTAAACTGTATGTTAGTCAAAATGATAATAGATTCTATTGTCAATCACATCGCTCGCGTTTATCATTTTTTTTTTTTTTACTAATTAGGCTCCAACTCGGATTAAAGGAAAAGCTTAAAAATAAGGTATTTTTTCGAATCTCTGTTACTTGAGAATGTATGTATATATATTATTTTAATGTTGTTATTATGTATTCCCAATAAATCTCTAAGTTTTATTTACCTTTTGATTTATAATAACTTTCTCAACGTATAATATAGAATATATTTTAAAATATGACTGTGAATTGGAATAATTACCTTTTAATAATATACAAAAAAAATAATTACCTTATAAAAATACACAATGAAAAAATATTGTTCTAATTGTGTTCACGTGATTTGTTCGATAGTCAGTGAGCTTTTCATCATATCATACATTGTTAAATGTTTCGTAATACTTATTTATTCAGTGAATTATTTGATGATAATATTTTTATTAGTAATGTTTCTGATGTTGGAAATCATGTTTACTTGTATCCCTAAAACCAAAAATGAAATCTCAAGTGTCATTAAATTATTATTATTTCTCACATTAAAACAAATAGTTGTGAATATGTTGTATATATATATAATATATATTATATATATATATACATAATTTATCAACTAATTAAAATCTATATCTACTCAACATATAAAATTAAAGAAAACATTTATGAAAATCGGTAGTAATATAAATCTGTAAATATTTATTGAATATATAATTCAATGAGTCATCGAACTATCTTATATAGTTGAAAAGTTCTTGACGTTCAAATTAAAGATTATGTGTTATAGAATCATAATAATCTCAAGTATTTAATTATCCGAATATTTACCGTATCTACATGTAGTTAGAGATTTAAAAATTTCTTTTTATAATAGTATGATGAAGTTTTATATATTTTTTGAATTTATAGAAAACTCATCTTGGCATTAAATACATATATTAGTAGATATATAAACATCGAAAGGTACTTTAATTATAGTATATATTATCTGTTAATATGTTGCAGGTAAAGTTATTCATATACGACTATGCTGTAATACTTCTAAAATATTTTTATAAAATTTATACAATGTTAATTAAGGAAAAAATTTATTTTAGTTTCTTAAATTTGATTATTTGAATTAAATATAAATGTGAAAAAAATTTAAATATATTTATAAATGATTTATAAATTATTATATTTATAAATGATGATTATAAATAATAAGTTATTTTTCATCAAATCTTCAAATTTTCTTTTATCGAATTTTTAACAAACTTCCTACCTTTGTACTTATAAATATTCAATAAGTTCAATAATTAAATCTATAAATATTAAAAATAAGAAATACAAGAAATTATTATTAATATGAACATGAATTAATGGAAATTAGAATCTAATTTAAAATTAATTTAATTTTAAATTTGCCCTAAATTGTTATTTATAGAATTTTAGAAAACAATTATTGAAAGTAAAATTTTGTAAACAGTTAAGATATCGTCACGTTTTGAATATCACTTGAACAAAAGTATAAATATGAGATATATGTACGTAGACGATCTTTTTAAATATTCTATTAAAATCCTTGCAGCTAATGTAGAAATTTGTAGAAATTTGAACAACTTAGTCTTTTAAATTAAAAATAAATTAATTCTATCGTAATTATTGTCAAATAGATATAAATTTAATTTATAAGAATATAATTTTCGATTTCGTTTTACATTTACACAAACTATAACATTTTCTTATTATATTTATATGATATATTTTTTATATTATATAATATTAGATTTTTTAAAATAATCTTTTATTTATTAAAATATAGCAAAACAAATATTTTTAGAAACATTAAAACATTAAATATAGTTTCGCTATTAGTTTACAAATACTAAACACTTCATGAATATCTATAAATTAGAACTTAATAAATCAATTTTGGAATAAATTTCATTATGACTATAGGCATTTAAATTTTTCAAAAATCTCTCTATATGAATTTCAAGTCTCTAATTGTATTTAAAATTAATTTGTATGCATTATTTTTCCTGTAAATTATATATTTATTATATTAACTATATAAATTATGTATTTAGAATTTTAATTCTTAGATAACTAAACCTTTGTAAGTAAAAATAAATAATTAAAATTTTTAACTAAACATTTTTTATCGATTGAAAACATTCGTGCCTTGAAATTATGAGCCTTTGGGAAACACGACGTGGCATCTCAACTTCATCAAATTTTGCATTTAGTCAAAGAGACATTGTTCAAGCTACTGTTACATCGCATCGTTAGGCACATACATTTTCGGGACGAAAACGCTATTGCGACAGACGGAGATATACTGCACTGATGTGCGATAGACTTATAGGTTTACAAGTAAGATGGAAAAAGATCAGTGTATGTACACGTGCTTTAACCTAACCTAGGAGATTGTCCATTACTTTCACATTTGTTGCCTTTGTACGGAGATGAGTAGGCGATGAAAACATGAATAGGTATTAGTACATATGCGTACTGGAGCATATGTACATACATACACATATATGTATATATATATATGCCGGAATTTTTTTTCTCTGTTTAGTTACGCATGTATGAATAAGATGAGGAAAAGATCTTCGTTTTAAAATTAGTTGCAAATACGTATACTTTTAAGGTAACAAGACAATCATCTTTTTTGATTATTAGATATTAATTTTTCAATTAAAATTATAGCTATTCTTATGGAGAATTATATTTTTATGTATTTTTCATTGCACCGAAGCTGTTATTCTATAATTATTTAAAACAAAAAAAGTTAAATTTTCTGAGATATTTTTATAAAAATAGAATCGATTGTTTTACTAATTAATAATCAAGTTATTTAAACGATAATTAATATATAAATAAAATTTTGTGTCTTGTACTATCGAATAATTAATTCTAATAGTAAATTTTAGCTTTAAATTAATTAAAAATTTGGTCCCTATAGATTTTGAAATTAAATTTTACGAATAATTTATCAAATCTGTGATTAAAAATTTTTTCTATTAAAATGGCAATAATAAATAAAAATTTATTAAAAATAAATTATTATAAAATTTCAAATAATTGAATATTTACGCGATAAATCGACTGTTACTAAAAACTGTATGTATTTACAAAATTAACTAATTTCGAATGTATTGTATATAAAATTAATGTATAATTAAATAATTAGTCTATTAATTTTTTTAATTCAGTTTATCAAAACCGCTTTACAGAAAAGTTATTTAAATTCTATGTTGATTTTGATATATAAACTTGTAATATGTATACTTTAATAAATAATATTTATAAACTTTTATTTTCACACTAGATGTTTTCTACAGACAACAATTCAATATTTCGGAAATAGTAGCATCCGTTTATACCTTTTGCACTGTTTTAATTTATGTAAATATTACATGATCTTTCAACTGATTATGAAATGTTTGTCCTTTATTTGAAATAACATTGAATGAAACCTTGTTTATATTGACTTATACTCTTTTTGGATTTATAAAATTTTTTTATCTAAAATATAAATCCAAGTCTAAAAATATGTTATTTAAATTATCTAATATTAGTGTAAAAATTATTGTACTATTGTTTAAAATTTATTAGTTAAAATCAATTCAGCATTTTAAACTTATTGTAATACTTTAATTAAGAATTAAGAATATAATTATGTAAAATAATATGAGAATTCATTAAATGAGAATTCATTCTTTCAAAAAAATTAATCATATAATATGCAATTCAGTAAAACTGAATCAAGATTAAGATCGAGCCACCAAGCTACAGTAATATTGTATATTATAATTATCGTATAATATTGGATTTCATTTTTAAATAAAACATATGTTTAAAACGATTTAATATTTTATAAAAATCTAATGTTGGTTGAGAGAAGACATTATATTTATTTTAAATTTTATTGTGCAGTATAGTTACAAAAATAATTTGATTCAATCTTATCATTGAAAAAATAAAAATAACTTTTATCTAAAATGGGATATAATAGTATTTTAAATTTAATCTTTTTTAATTGTGTATAGTATAGGTATTAGATTTGTACACATAAATCATGAATTTATCAATTTATATTACTTTTAGAGTCTAAAATAGACTGATTTATATAATTCAATGTGAACAATGTCAATGACTTTCAACATCTGAAATATTATAAGATTCATGATAATTCTGACAGAAATTCTTCTTGCCTTCAATCCATTTTCAAGTTGATTGTCATTGTAAAATCTCTGATCGACATTACGGTTTCTTGTCATCTTATATCAAGGGATCAAAATTAGTATATATATATATATATGGAATATAGAGGGTTTTTACACATGTAAATATTGGAAAACTCAAATTTACACATTCAAGAATATTTTATATTAAATAATTATATTATAAAAAATGATGCAGAGTACATAAGTAAGAATTAAATATTCTTACTGAAATTATTTTTATGTTTTTTTGAAATTACTATTGACATACTGTTCTTTTATAGAAGTATGTTTTTACATTTGTATATACAGATATTAGCATAAAACCCTATGTTACATAATGGACAATAGCGCATGGACATTAATATGGTGAGGTGAGAGGTTGTTTTATATCATAATCAAATCTCAGAATGCCAGTTACACATAGTGCATATGATTATTTCAACAAAAATATATTAACTTTTAAAAAAAATATTTAAAGTAATATCTTTTAAAAATAGTACTCTTTCTTTATTTAAATGACATCTTCAATCTGAAAAATCATATTCAATCTTTAAATATATATGGCAAAAATAATAGAAGATTATGATACTTATATATATATGTCCTTTACAGTAAAAATTGAATATATTTTATTGCATTTTTTATACAGTTATCGCTATATCTCTTTTTTTATTAGAAAAATGTGAATTAAAGATTTTCTCTGAATTATACTTTAATTTCCTTTAATTTCGTATTTCGGTAATACAATTTGTATTATTAAGCAATTATTATTCATTATAAATAGTACTATAAATAGTACTTAAATAAAAAAACTGAAACTTATTTTAGAAAAAAGAATATTTTGAATCTAATTATAAATGAGTATTAATAATCAAATTATTAAAAAAAACTTATCAAATCATAAAGTATTTTAAAAATTAACATCATAAAATAAAAAAGTTCTCAATTTATTAGTATATATATTCGTATTATGCATCAATAATAATTTTGTAGATTGAAAGAAAAGGTAATAAAAAAATTTTATTTTTATTAAGAGAAGTATTATATAAGAATATAATTATTGATTCAATAATAACAATAAATTATATTAATATAACCCAAAATTATTTGAACTGTAAACAGAATCAAATACTTATTTGTATTTTTGTATTCAATGTAATACTTTCATAAATATATCAAAACATATAATCAACATAATTCGAATAAAATCCAAAAATAAACCGAGTATCATGTAATATCATTTTTTTCCATTCAAACAAAGTTAATTATTCATTATTATTATCAAAAATCGAATTCCGTCATCGATTGTGATTATAAATTACAAAATGATCGGTTACTCTATGTCTTGTTTCAAACTTAGTAATGTTCTAATAACGATATCCATTTTGCCCTCCAGTAGGATAACCTCCAGTGTTTCCACTTGAATGGCCTCCAGAACCACCACTTGGATAACTTCCAGTACCTCCGGTTGGATAACCTCCTAAACTACTGCTGGGATAGCTCCCTGATCCGCTGAGATAACTTCCTGAACCAGAATAGCTTCCAGTCCGCATGTACGTAACCTTCGGTCTGTAACCATCCTGATCGGCTTCATATTCAACCATTTGACGACGACCATCAGGTAAGAGAATAAAGTAGACGCCACGAGTAAAGTCACCATCCCGTGATTCTTTATGACCGAAATCGTTACCAGAAGGTGGATCGTTTACTATATATTCGAAGTCGTATTTAGCAGGTACCTGTCCAAAATTATGTGCATATGTTTACAGAGAGATTTTTTAATTTATTGATTTTTTAATATTTTTAATATATACATAATTTACGGATAAATGAAGCACTTTAATTTCTATTTTATCAGTTTCTTATTATATTCATATATAGAGTATTTCAACACTTTTATTTATGTATGGTTTAATTTGGTTTTACTTCTGTAATTAATATTTCATTGGACTAGATTTTTTAAATTTTGATAGCTTTTATATCAAAATTATTTCTAATCAAACTACGCTGTATTACAAAAAATAAAAAGAAATAGGGACATATTCAAATAATAATACTGATGAATTTTATTTAAAAAAAGAAATACTATTCATAAATTTATAAATTTTTATTTCTTTTTAAAATTATACGTGGATAAATAACTTAATATCTTTTATTTATCATATATTTATAACATTTACATTTTTGATTATTTCATTTGAAAACAATATTATGACTCAAAGAATTTTGTTACATATTAAATAATATAATTTTTATAGGAATTTATATTTTTTATTGAAATTATTGTTGAATTACTTTAAAATCGTTTTCTATCGCTTGTATTTTAGCATTATAAGTTTTGTTATTACAATTATTTGTATTATTATTCTATACTCCTATAACGTGTTATTTTTATCTTAATTTTTATATTTTAAATAATAAATCGATTGCTCAGATATTGTTGATATTATTATTTAGTTCTCTTCATTTTTTAAATGATTCTTAAATAATATATAATGCTAATTTAATTTTTAATGATACGCATTGATTTAATCTAATTAATATTTGAAATATGTGTCTAAAAATTAAATTATTATATAAATATTAGTGACTATTATATATATTTAACTCCATTAACTAGTTAATTTTTTTTTTAGCTTTTTTGGTACAATTTACATAAGGCGTTATTTTATAATTATCATAGGAGATTTTTCTTAAATTTGCAAATATATATTTAATCTCATAATTATATTTAATTTATTGAAGATTCTTACCTCAAATGAGCATAATATAGATTCATGAATATTTACTGTAACTACAAAAAATACCGTCCATTTTTCACAGGTTAACTCATTAGAAATAACTACATTCTAATAAATGAAAATGTCTTCGTATTGCAAAGCGACGAATTGCTAATATGGAATCAGTGTTCCCATAATACTCACGCTGTTAGCACTGTCATCGTAACCACCTCCGTAACCACCGTTAATTCCCGCACCCGGAAGTCCGTACTGTTGATTAGGTGGAAGGTACTGGTTGGAGCCGAAATTGGAACCCTGTCCGAATTGTCCTCCTGGACGACTACCGCCACCGGATGTCGGTGGTTTGTACTGCGTATTGGGTGGTCCGTACAGCTGATTTGGAGGTAGATATTGATTGATAGGAGGCTCCGCAAGTGTTGGAGCACTGACTAGAATCAGTGTGCCTACTAAAACCGTCGTCAAGACTAAAATCTGCAAATTTTAAAGCAAATCAAATTAAATTTTTTTTTTTTTTTATAATAAGATCAAGTTTTTAAGAGATGTGTGCAGAAAAAAAACTAAGAGCAAGATGATTTTAAATCATAGAGCATTATTTTATGTACTACTTTTTACAATTTATAATTAATGTATAATACAATTTGAATATTATAGACACTCAATTGAGAATAACGTTATGTTTATATTATCAAGTCTTACTCATTTTATTATTTATTAAATATTACTTAATAATTTGTGGAATACTTTTTAAATAATTTAAAATATTTAAAAATTTACTATTATTAAAATATACTAATCAAGTTAAAATAACAAAAATTAACCATATTTTTAACGGTGGTTTCCGATAAATCATAAACGAAAAAAAAAAAAATAAAAAAGTATATAAATTTACTTAATGACTTATATTTTCGAGCTTTTATAAAGGTTTGTACCCTAAGTATATATAAAAACACTTTTGTATTTTAAGGCAACTAGAATGCACACGTACTTAAAAGAAACATGTCTATTTTTCTATGCACCCCTTCAAGCTATAATGCAAATGTAAATATATTTAAATAATATTACTGACAGAAGCTTAACGAATCAAAAATACTAACTTCGATTCAAGTACGAACACATGTTAATTAATGCAGGGCGTAATATGTAACACCAATTTTTTCTCCTTCTCTTGCGTATGTATTTTCATATGTCGTATAAATACTATTGTAGCTTTATAGGTATTTTTAAATTTAGGTTTTTATATACATAAATAGTTTAAACTACATAAAGTGCATGTATTTATATTTGTTTTAAATATATGAGTCTGAATGTAAAAATAACAATAAACAAGATTCAAAATATTAATAAATATAATAATAAATTTAAATAATATGTTTCATGTATTTTTGATTATAAAATTAATATGTATTTAATTTATTTTATTTATTATTTTTAATCAGTATACATAATTTTATGTTCATCCATTTATATTTTAATGCATCCACTGGTAGGTAAGGACAGATATATACATATATGAGTAGTTTTAGTACTCCTTAATATTATTCATAAATAAATGAGATAAGTTTCAGAGAGGATAAGAACATCGTCTTGAACTTTAAGATTAAGCTATGATATACGGTAACTTATTTTCACTTTTCTTTCTCTTTTACTTTCTTTATTATACATATAGAAGTAGTATCTAATGAAATTTGATCCTTGTGAATGTAATAAAGTTATTGTATATGGGTATATTAAATAGGTGTCTACTGAATATATTAGAATGATATTTATACAAATAAAATGATTTGCCCTTAAATTTGAAGCTTATTAAGACTAAAAATATAAAGTAATTGTTATTAATAAATAAAATAGTAAGTATTATATAGTTATTTCATTATTATAATAATTAATTAGAAAATAAATATTTTACATAGTGTTCCCGATAGAAACTCGATCGTTGATTTCCTAGGACGGTTGAGTCGCGTCATTCCAGGAATCATAGGGCAAACAGCTGTTGCCACGCGAAAATGACGTAATTAAAATTAAAAACCGTTGTAATAGGATTTTCAAAGAATTCCGTCACGCGAGCCGTCGCGTACTGGACGAAAATCAACCTGTAAAAGGGAGGAGAGGGAAAGTATTGATAAACAAGAGGCGACAGAAGCCGCACTTCACTTCAGCTTTGTTACTTGTATTAATAGCTACCTCTTCTCCCTTATTTATATTTAATATTGATAAGTGCTGAGAAAATAAACATCTTTAAAATTTTTCAAAGAAATTTACTGCACCTTATCCATCGTCCTCATTCACGAATCCTATCGTTAACACATAGAATAAATACTATTTGTTTCAAGTTCTATTTCATAAATAAATTTTAATATTATGCAATTTTTTTATATTAGTTATCAAAATATAATGCTTATTGTGAATATAGATTCTTGGAATTCTTAAAAAAAATATTTGTTCATAGATGTAAATATTATAGATATTTAATAAAACATAAATTATACAAATATGACTCCATTAATACAAAGACTATAGTATATTTATCTTGCAGTTTTTTTTAAAAGTTAAGATTTTCATTAATAAGAAGAAGAATGCAATAAATTAAATAATAAATAATATATAGGAATATAGATTTTTATTTTAAAATATAAAAATAAAAATTATGCACATATAATTTAATTAAACGAAGATTTGTAGCAGAAAGATTTTTTTTAATTGTAAAAGAAATGAATCAATATGAGAAAATTCTATTAATTCTATAGAATTAAAGATAATTATTTATCAAAAAACTTAAAATTTCTTAAGAATGGAACATTATAGTTATTAATATTTAATTATCAGTTAAAATATTTTCAGAATATCTTTTGTAATCATTCGTGATTTTATACAGCACAAAAGGACAGGCATTGTTTAAATAAAATATCTGTAAAAATATAATAAAATTATTTTTCAATGCATTTATATTCATATAATTATACTTTATATTATTAATTTAAATGATAAATTTTTTCAAAACTTCTAAATAAAACAAAAATATATTTTTATCTACGAGCGTATACAAATTTTGTTAAAGTAAATGTATATGTTTAAGAAGCAATATTTTGTAAAACTCATGAAATTATGTACAAATAAATTTTTCCAGAAAAATATTTGAATGACATAATCTCGTGAAATTTTAATATGATATCCAATGATTTTCTTTAACACGTCCGTAATAAAAAAGTATTTGCTAAATATAATCACATATTATGAAATGTCTCTAATTCACAATATGTGCATTTAATTTTACGTATATTCACTGGTTTTCCAAAAAACGAATACATTTTTTGGGGCAGTTAAAAATCACCCCAGACCTACGTTCAGGCATTCATGCAACGCTCAACAAAATTACAACAGCTTTGTGAATTGCCGTCTTTCGACTTTAATTAAGAATCTCCTTGTACATGATAATCGTGCTGGGTGAAACGAAAAAAGGAAGGACAAAGGGAAAGTATAATTAAAGCAACGATATGTAGAAGCATGCAAGTTAACGAATTTACAGATTCTCAATGTGTGCACGCATACTATCATATTCAAGGATCGCAAAACACGTGGTTACGTATAAATTCAATATAAATTAGCCCCAGATCAGCATGTCTACTTCAGTTGAAATCGGTGACTCCATCTTGGTTTTTATCAATATTTTATCAATTTTGGAAATTAATATGAGGTTTATTAAACTAATCAACTCTATTCATAGGTAGCATGGTTTAATATTCTAAATACTTATATACAAAACTATAAGATGATCAATTGAGAACTTCCATCTTTGTACCATTTTATCATTCGAAATCGCGCATTTCGGTTTGTGTTAAGAGGGAATGTGAGTGGAATGCAGTTTGAGATTTTTTATTTTTTACAAGGACCACTCGTGCCTCTAATAATTTACGAGCGTACGCTCATATGGAAGATTATGTATCGAGAAAAACCGGTGAGTATGTCGACCAGAGTGGATGAAGGTGAACTGAAAGAGAAGATAAAAAGAAATACAAGAAGAGAGTGCATTATCGATTACAATTGTACAAGTTTCTTTCATTAATTCTTGGAGGGCATTTACATATTTACTTTTTTCTTCTATGCAAGTTTCATTGTATTTAATATTTATTTTTTTTGTAGTCTTATCTATGTCTTGCGTAACACTGTACTAATTTTTATAACTTATTTCAGAGTTTAGATGCTATGTATAGAAAAAGTTATTTATTTTCTGGAAACGTCAAAAGTAAAAAATATTTGTATTTAATGCTTAACACTCTTTCATAATGCTAAATAAAATTTTTAGAAATTCAATAATTATTTTAGAAGAAGAAACAATAATTTTCTAAGAGGGCTAAGTTAAATATTATTATACTTACAAAAGTTTATTATCAAATATATTTGTGAAAGCTTTTCTTTTGTTTTATTATAATTCTAATTACTATAAATAAAAAATAAAACTGTGACAATGAAACAAAAATGTAAATAAACTCGATTACATCGACGTCTAAAGAGGACCTGAAATCTAAAGGATAAAAACGTGGTGCCGCACTTATTCAATGTAAAACATGATGTTATTAGAAAAAATCAATTGTTGTGAAGTTTAGTACGCACAGCATCTAATTCTAAGTGCTCTCCGCCCCGACTGTCAAAATCCGAAACTTGCATGCACGCATATTACGAACGCGTTGTTTTGCAGCGCGCGTCCGAGTTTCGCAAGGGAAGCGGTTCTTGTTGCGATGGCCCGCTGATTTATGGATGGCAATCATAACGGTCTGCTCTCGCTCCATCCCACCTCCTCTCTCAGGACTATGTACACAACGGTAGACGAGTCCGAGACGCGGAACGCGGACGTGCTTCGTACGTATTGTGGTTTCGCGCGCGACGGATGAATCGGGAATAGCTGTTATACAGAGAGTGAGACTTGCGCAAGACCGCGATGCCAGGATACGATTTTCGGTTTGGTTACTCTGTACTTGATTTTACTTTGGGCGCTCTCCTTTACCTTGTGAAAATCATTGAAAATATTTCTCTATACATAAAAGTGAATCTTTTATTGCACAGATTACGCTAATTCGCATTACTTCATAACTATAATCGAGATAAACAATAGTGAATCCAATTGATCAAGATATATTTTTATTTACGTTTTTATACGTATATTATTACCGAATCTGATGCAACACTCATATAGTATGTGAAATCAGTTGTAATAAAATATTCAATTTCAATCGAAAATTGACTTAAATGTATTTGTTTCTAATTTAATAAATCTTGACATGTAAAAAAATATTTTTAGTACGAAAAATGTTAATCAGAAAAAAGTTTATTGACGAAGTATATATTTTTACTCTATTCAAGTAAATGAAGCTTTTAGTTTATAGTATAAGATGAAATAAATTAAAATTGATGCTTGTTACGTGAATTAGAGAAATTTTCAATTAGATCGAATGAAATTAATAAAACAAAGGTTAAAATACTACTTTAATTCATTATTGCGTAGCGTATACGATTATAAAAGCTGTTACGGATCAATTTATTTAATCGACGTTAATAGTTTCATTCTATTTATTTTAAATGTCTTACTTTTTTCTTTTTGCTCCAGCGATTTTCTGGAAAAATTGAATCAAAATTTTAACCTGTCTTTACCAACTAATAAAAATTATATTAATTTTTTTCAATAATAATATTTAATATTGTTTAAAAATTTCAAATGTCAAAGATGAAAAAAATTTATTTTTTGTTTTTAAATAATCATATAATTATCTAAAATTGTCATTGTAGACATTTGATTTTCATTCCTCTTAAAAACTGTGAATGAAGAACATTTAAACACCATCAAAGAAGTATTCTTTTAGTGTTTTTTCATATTAAATATTAAAACATTTAAAAAGTTTATAGGCAAAAAGATTTAAAAAGTTTATAGGCAAAAAGATTTAAAATCTTAATATGCGGAACATCGTACATTATGATTAATTCAAAAGATTTTCACTAAATTATTTTAAATAATAATCTGAACTACATTAAGACGATTTTTTTTATTTATCATCTACAATTTTAAATTTTGTCTATTATTCTCAAATAATACTTTCGCTTCAGATAGTATTCTTGATTACAGATAATAGTTAAGGTTATGATTACACATTTTCACGAAATTTATTTTATCAACGAAATTTTTTATTTAATAACATAATAAAATTTTAAATTGAATATTAGAATTAGTTTTTATAAATTTCACTTGTAATACAAACTATTTCTATACATGTACATGTTCTATAAATTAAATATGATTAGATAAAATAAAAATGTTAATTTTGACAATTGATATAATTTAAGATATGTATATATTATGAAAAACTTATTACAAAATTGCATAGGTAATTAAGAAAAATAGTTTAAATTTTAATAATGTACATATTGTATTTATAGCAATATCATAGTTCATATTATAATCTGTTTAAAATTCGATGCTTGATTCAAATTAGAAAATAAAAAATTTATATACACACATATTAAACTAAATAAATAAAATAAATTCGAATATCCTCATTAATAATATAGAAATATATATTGGATATTGACTTGCAAAACTATTTCTATTTATAGAGTGGAATAGAAATATTATTATTTATAGCATTTATTAGTAATCTTATTAATAATTAATTAAAAATTTTATGAAATTTTATTTATGCTTTGTTGTTATTTTATATATATATAATTTTTATTAATATTTTTAGAATTTAAATAATGTTTTTATAAATTTTATAAATAGATTTGATGTAAACCGTTTTGTTAATATATAATGTTTTTTAATTTTAATTTTTAATCTTCATGTAGTTTAAAATATTTCCATCAATTGTATTACCAATTTATATTATAAAAAATTTGATCAATTTTAAATTAAAAACATTATACATAATTATAAGGTTTAATGATATGATTTATAGTTCTATTTACCTAATTTAATTATAGTATTTAAATAACTATTAAGTTTTAATTGTACTTTGTAACTATATTGTATCAAATACTTCAATTGAAAAAAAAAATTTGTTATGTTTCATCAATCTTTATAAAAATAAATGACAGTCATTTGCATCGAATTTAGTGAAGAATAAATTTTTCTTTTGTATGATAATTTGTTTACAAGTATTACAGCACATAGAAAAGATATTGTCGATAAGCGTTAACTTTCACAGAAATTGTATTTACATTGAATAATAATGTAAACTGATTGCGCGCAAATTAATTACATTATACGCATATCTTTCGATTTTCTCAATTTAAAAACTGAAAAATGTTATAAATTTAATATTACGATAATAATAAGAAAAATAAAATAATTTAATTTTAAATATTTAGTTCCTTCTGTACTTTAAAATTCTTGGCTACTGCATAAAAAGCATAGTATCAAGTTTTTAAAGTTTCTTATATCGATAATGCATAAAAAAAACTATATTAAATTGTAAAATATTTAATACTATGACTAGTATTTTGTTTTTATTATTTGAATCACGATAAATATTTACTAAATAATCGAATAAAAATTACGTATAAACAATTTTTACGTTTTGTTTTATTTATATAATTTAAAAGCATTTTTAAATTGAAGCCATTTTGAACTTAATATACATTTATTTACTTTCCCATTCATCCAGCGTTGAATGTAAAGAATGTAATATTCAGTAAATATATACTTTCACAAGCTTCATATTTATAGTGTATCAAAATAAATTTTGTTTTAAATAATTTTTTCAGAACAGTGATTCAATGTCATTATTAGAAATCTATTAATTACTACAAAAAATTAAACTTAAGTATTTTTTACTACGGCAATAACAAAATATTTAAAAACCTATAATTCAATAAATTCAATGGTGAATTTAAAAGTAATTATTCAAGATACAATTCTTCTGCATAAATTTATCGTTTTCATATGGAATCTTAAATTTTTAATTATCGTAAATTAATCGATCATATTTTCTAAGTAATTAAAGAAATTCTTGTTATAAATGGATCAATTATATTTATACTTATTTTATACGTACATACATACATAAACAAATATTTATAATATGTAGTTACGATTATATATAAATATATGTATACAACATTAATATAACGCTTCAACATTGAAATTATGTTTCACATGTTAACAATTTTTTTATTTAAATTAATTATTACTTAAAATTAAAAGAAATTTTATTATTTAATTTTTAATAAATGTATATACCTATGTATAAATATTTTAATATACACTTATTCGACTGAAGATTCATTGAATATAAGTTTTTAATAGAATTGATAATCAAGATATTATAATTAATTAATATATTTAAATATTTAAAATATTTCTTATAAATTATTTTTTTTTAATAGTGAAAAATTTGGATTTCTTAAACCTTCTTTTGCGAAATATATTATAATACAATATGAAATATGGACAATATACCTTGATTTATTTTTGTTATATAATTTATATATATATAATTTAAAGTGCATTCATTTGAAAATATAATTACTTCTCTTAAATATTTACATAATGATATTATTAATAGTAATTAATTATATTAAGATATATATAGATAGATATTTTATATAGACGTTCAAAGCTTTTCGCATTAAGGTACAAAGAAGAATTGTGAAAGGAGAAGAAAATCCATTATTTCAATATATTCTGAAGAATTTCTCTATTTAATTAATATTGAGTAAGCTGTTCACTTTGTTTGTACCACCGAAGCACTTAAATATGGGAGCCCTTGATATGTAGGATGCATTGAACATCCTTAAGCACGCACGATCCCGCATCCGTAGGCGACGCAAGCGCAAAAATGATTCGCAACCGTATACTCACATTCATGTCTTCTTCCGGGCGTTTCGTAGTAGGTTACTATCAAGGTGAGCCGAAACGACAACTACTCTTTTGCTCTTTTATGTGGTAATTAGAAGTTACACGCGCGTTTCTCGATTCGCAAATAACGTGCACGTCTATTTTTTGGTGTAAAAGTTAGGAGAGGCTACGCGAGATCCTCGTGGGTGATCACTAAGATGCCGAGTGCGAGGTAGCATCTGCCGAGCTGGAGGTTTTATACCATTCGCACGTGAAACGTGGATGATCATCGTCGTCGCCGTCCTCCTTCTACTCTTTCTCCTTCTTTTCATCTTCATCCTCTCTCCGATATATGGAACATTACGAGCAAGGCCATTGTAACGCCGAGCTTGGGTCATATTCGTCCGCTTCTGATGCGGTCCTTTCCTTCGTTCCCCTGCCTCTTTCACTGACCCCTTCCCTTTTGTACACCCTTTCACAAGCAACCTCCTAAATATTGCATCTTTTTGGGGGTGGTTAAGGTTACATTCCTACTTTATGACTTTACTCATGATTAAAAAGTGAAAAGCGAGAATTGAGTTCCATGGTGATATGGTGGGAGCCTCTGGTGCTGTACTTGTAGAGATGATCGAGCCGTAAGGGATTTCGAGATTGCGAGTACGCACGAACGCTTGTGCTTGTACGTATATGTACAGGGAAACATCATCATTTGTTTGTCTCAAGCTTTTTGTTACTTCGAGTGCTGACATACAATTTGTTAATTTTTCATAGTACAATAGTACACGCAAATAATTCAATCTTCCGTGACAGCAATCCATGTCTGAAAATCTTGTCGAAATACGTTTTTTCACGCTTGAATTTATAGTGTTTTCTTTATATTTTCTAATGCCTTTAACTCTAATGTAAAGTGATTATTTAATTTAATTAAGAAAACGGGCTTGCGTGTTCACGAGTAAAGTATCCTGCAAGTGAAACTTAGTGAATTACAGACATTCATTTATTATTGTAAACATAATTGTCAATAACTGATGTTTCATTACGATGATCTATCAAATATAGTTTTAAAAAGTTTAACATTGTAAATAATTTCATCAGCCCAATAATAATTCACATTAAGATTTAAAATAAAAGAAATTTTGTAATTGTTAAATAGCTGCAAAGATAATGTTTACAGATATAATATTCAAATTTTATAATTGAATTTTAGAAGTAAATTTTATTTTATGTTTAAATTGGTTATCTAAAATATTATTATATAATTAATTTTTTAAATTTCTTCAGTTAAAATACACATTTGTATCTTTTATATATATCTATATATATATATATATATATATATATGTAATTTTACCATTATTCATACAAAGACTTTAAATAATTAGTTTTTAATTTTTTTTTATAAAAGAGTTCTAAAGGACAACTATAAAGAAAATATTCATAAATTTATTTTGTATGTACAATTTACTTTTTCACAGTGAATTGAGATTTTTATTATAAATTTTTAGCTTTAAATCTAATACAAACAATTTTGTTTAATTTAAAAGAATCGAATATTAATTATAAATAAGAAAAGAATTGATTTTTATTTCAATATTTTAAATATTTTGTTAATTTTTAATTCTTTTGTTCTATTTGTTTAATTATTTGTTTATACAACTAATTAAAACAGTCCTGAATGTATTACAAAGAGAAGTTAAAGATATACACAAAACTACGATTTATTTTGAAATAGATAAATCAATTTTAACAAAGTTAATTGAAAATAAAATTAAACGAAGCGATGTAATTTGATACAAAAAAAGAAAATTTTTCCAATTACATTATTTTCTTAATACAATTATCCATTTGAGAATGCATTAGTACTTCGTTTAAAACAAAATAAAACTTTATAATTTCATTTACTTTTCTTTTACTATACATAGTAAATTATTTGAAAATAAATGAATACAAAAATAATTACTAGAGAAAATGTAAGTAAAATTTAAACTATTAATTTCAATAATAATTAAAAAAAACTAATAAACTTTAATACAATAAACTAATTGAGTGGAACGAGAAAAATGTGTGTAAATACGATAAATATAATAAAATAAATTTAAATATAATCTGAAATTATCATTAAATACATTTCATAATTTGATACTTCTAATAATAATTTTTAAGATTGTATCGATTCAAGAATTATATATTGTAATTAAAGAAATATAGTTAAATATTAATTGTATATATTTTACTAATAATCAATAATTAAGTTTAATATAAGTATTCTTAATAAATTTTTCCACTTTTATAAAATATTTTATCTTACCTTATTGATAAAGACAGAAGTGATATATATTTACATTTATCGTATCATTGATATATTCAACGGAAATTATTCTATGGTAGATTCATATGAATCATCTTTTATGATTCTACTATTATTAATTGAAATAATCATAAATAATGAAAAAATTTGTTTTCTAATATTTCTACCTTGATGCAAATTCTAAAATACATTCTTAGCTTCATAGAATAAATTTTCTATTTCGTATACAATCCCACAAAAAATTTAATGAATAAGAGTAAAAAAAAAACATCTTTTCTTCTAATGTACTCGAAATCTACTAAGGTAGTTATATTTTTAAATGATTCATATTTCTTTCTAAGATATTGAGTATGTACATGTTTTCGAATAAACGCTCATATTAATATAAAACCTAAAATGCAGATTGAGAAACAGGCTAAATGAAGGAAAAACAACTAATAATTCAATGCTAATTCATAGACAACAAAATTAATAAATACTCGTTTTAAACTAAAAAGAATAATGTAGATGCAACCATCTATATTTTGTTTGTTCAAAAGTTAACAGTTGGATGAATTTTATTGATTCGATGAAAGTTTACTTAGTTTTCTCACATACGTTTATAGTTGTTTTGGGTGTGCACACTTTTTTTTCATTCAACTTTAATATCAAAGTTAAAATGCTCTACTTATATGATGAACCTTGGATTTTGAAAGCTTTTAAAAGAGTATCTAAAGTGTGAATTAATGGCTTTAGTGATGACACAACATTTATACATTATGTTAGATAAAGTTTTTCTATAATGTAAAATGCGTGGGTAGAGATGTGTAATTATAATTTTTTAATAGGCGACATTTTCCATATATTTTTAGAGCATATTTGCTTACTTTATTGTGAGTAATACATGCATATCCTATTATTATCATGAAAATGGAGATATAATTGCCTTTTTTACACTTAATAATTTTCTATATCTTACAACAGAATATTATAATACTATATTTTTAATTTAATAAAATTATTAATATTAGAACTATTAAATTATTTATTGTTTGCTATACTAAAAGTAAATTGTTAAACTATAATATAATAATATTTTAATTATGTTATATATATACTAAAAATTAATATTAATCCACGACATACATAAATCAGTAGAAAATAATAGTTAGGAAACTATATAATCTTAAATTTAATATTTCTTAATTTTGAAATAAAATGTAATATTGTTTTAAAAAAGATGAAGTAATAGTATATTGAAGTTATACTATATGTCAATATAGAATTTACATAAAATAAATAAAAAAGTACATTTGTATTCTCAATTCAGAGTATACGAGAAATAAATATATTTTATTGAAAAAAACAATGTGCATTTAATTACGAAAACTTAACTTTTAACTAAAAAAAAGATAAGCACATTTCAAGATTTATAAGAGCAATATTTAATTAATACTAATTAGTTATTTAATTGTAATAAAATAATATTCATAAATATTATTTTTAAAGGGATAAAGAATGATAGGTCATAAGAAAAAATATTTTTATCATATTATTTTTACATATTATATAACTAGCATTACATTTATAATATTATTGAAAATTGGCAAAAATATAAAATATAAATTATTGGCATTTTTTATCGGTTTCAAAATATAATACTTGAAAATACTTGTCAATAAAAAAAATATTATAAGATTGTTTTTTGATCAATACAAAATAATAGCGAAAACCATACTGTATTACACTAAGAATTATTAATAATCTATCAAAAAGTGTAATTCAGAAATAATGAAGATGAAGGTGAGGTGAGGTGGATCTATACCGGTATCTATATGGTGTAGGTAATATAATCAGTTCACTTTAATAATTCTAATTACCACACAAAGTTATCAAAGCTAATGAAAAATTAATTAAAATTCATGTATCGTGGTTCCGATTCGGCAGCTTGACTGCGTGTAGATTTGCTTATGCAAGAATGGCTACATCTCTCGTGATGTATCCACAGCGCCCACCTCAGTTCAGGCAATAAATAAAATTAAACCTGCTAAGCGACCTGACTCGGGATACGAGTACGACTTGTGTTTTCATTATGCACGCGCAACTCCATATGCGTGCGTGCATGCGTGCCCTCATGTTTGCACCTGTATGATGTAGTATAGGGAATAGTTAGAGACATATTGTGTAAAATTCCAAGCTTTCTGTGAAAATTATAGTATTATTATATCAGTCCGACGTATTTCACATAATTAACAGATTTATAAAACTGCTTTTATAATAATGCATAATTTTTATAATTATGCTTTTTAATTTTTACTGAATTAATAAATATATAATGAATTATCTTGAGATGGTAAAATAATTTTATATTTCTATAACAATTCAATGATTTAAACATTTATATTTGATACTGCATACACTTAATAGAAATAATATGTGTGAACAAATTCATAGTTTTTATAGACAAAATGAAAATTTAAAATAATAAATACATGATACAGTGTATGAAAGACATGCTGGGAAAATTAAATAATTTCAAGTTGATATATTTTATTTTTTAGGTTTTAAAATGTAAATTCGAATATATCAAAATTAGATCGAAATAAATTCAAAAATATATTTAATCTTTTTCCGATGGTAATTTAATTAAAACTTATTGCATAAATAGTTATCGGATCACTTAATATAATTAAAATTCAAATGTGAATAGATTATCATTTTATTACAAAAATTTAAGCGATTTTAATCATTAATACATTTCAAATATGTATTATTGAAAAATTATATCTTTTTAGTAGTAAAAAATATTCGAATAAGACAATTTTCTTCATAACTTTAACATACTAATAATAAGATAAAGTACATGTATTCTAAAATACAGTACAAGTAATTTCTTTTAATATATTAAAGTTTCAATATATTTGAATGTTTTATTTCTTTATTTTTTTTTAATCGAGATTATTGTTTTCAAATGAAATATAAAATGAGTTATTCAAAATATTTACAAAATTCTATAAGATATTTCTCGGTAAAAATGAAAAATAAAAATGATTCATTTTTGTTTAAAAAATACAAAGACATACATGTAATTATAAAGCAGAGACTATAATCAATGTTATAAAAATTACATAAGAATAAAGCACATAGTGGATATTTAAACATGTTTTAGAAAACAAAATTTAAAAATTCCTGTATTCAATACAGATGAAAAAAGATTATATTACTAAGCCATATCTAATAATAAAAAGCTAAAAATGACGCTAGATTTATAGTATCATATATTTTCATAGTTAGCTGCTTTCCGAAAATTTTAATTGAATCAACTCATGAATCAACCACTTATATTTGATTGTATTGTATATAAAGAATTAGTTAAAAATCATTTCCTGGTAATCTTAGGAAATATTAAAAAGATTTCTCATATAAATGTATTAGCTTTTAATATTTTATACGTTTTCAAAATTTTTATCTTTAAAGTAAAACTTAGCTCCTAATAAAAAATATTATAAGCATATTATTAAATGAAGTAAAATTAATGGTTTTGAAAATTTCAGAATAATGATGATTGTTTCTTTAAAAATCTTCATGGGTTGCTAAAAAATAATTTTAAACGCAAACAAAATATTTAGTAGCTTTTTTCTTTATAAAAATTAGTGGAATATAAATTGAAAATAAAATGACAGTGATCATTCTAATAAAAGATTTGAGTTTGCAAAAAATTGTTGTATATCTGAATATCAAGAAAATGATAACTGTACAACACATTTTTCAATCAAATATGAATATGTACTAATAATTCCTATGTTTCCTCTTCTTTATGTATATTCGTAATAATCAGACAACTGCATTATATACGTGAGAAGTGGAAGTATATTCTACCAGTAAACTCATGATTTCATTTAATCTATGAACAACTTTTTTATGGTTATTATATATATATGTTTTTTATGGTTAATATATTATATGTCCATTTCATGTTAATTCTTAGTGTAGGACACAAGTAAATCGGATATTTAACATCTCTTATATTAGTTTTCGTGTAAGAGAAATTATTTATGGTGTTGTTATTTTTGATATTTTTGTGCAATTGAAGTATCAAAAATAATGGTGTTCAGTTAGTATTTGCATTAAATCTCTCAATTAAAAAGATTCTAATGGTTCAAGGAGGATACAAGTCCTTGCGGTTTTCTGAGTAATCTTAGGTTTTAAGTAACTATACATAGTCTAATACTTTAACAAAGAATATTTTTTGTTATTTTTCCCAAGATATATAAAACGATATTATTTTTTAATTATGAATAGCATTAACATTAAGCGAATATTAATGTACTTTATGAAAATAATAACATAAGAAAATCTTGGACATGGAAAAATAGTTTTAACCTGAATAAAAGTTTTTCATCGTATTACACAATCTTAATAGAAACAATATTCAGTTGAAAATTTCATTCATTTTAATTATAATGTAAATACTTCTGTACAAATTTTCATTACATCAACGAAACTTTAACATCAAATCATTATATTAAAAAATCGAATTAGTCTTTAGGAAATCATAATCATCAAGAGAATTGTAAAATACGCAAACATCTCGTGGAAAAGTTCATTAAAAATGTTTGCGTCACGATCCTCGAAATTCTTTGCGAACTCCTCGATCATCCACGTAACCAAACAATATCATCCCGTAAATATGCATGACGAAACGGACGCTCTCATCTCACCTATTTCATTTCTCCGGCCACATTGCATGTTCAAATCATTGAGTAAACGAGAGCTAAATTACTTTACACTGCGCGCACATATAGATGCGTGCACGCGCACTACAAATCGGGCTTTGGCAACAGCAGCAACTTTAGCTTTATAATAATAAGCTACTTCAAAGAATTTCTAAGCATTTATTTTTTCTGATACCATAATATTCACAAATTTTCTTAAATATTTCTCACAAAATGTTATTCATTATAAGTGTATTTTCACCTGAATTTTCTACACTACTTTACTCTCCTCAACTTTAATTAAAAACACCTCAAGATTTTTATGGTTTTATAAGTTTTCATTTTATAAAATATTGATGGTACAACATTCTTCACATATTTTTGAAGTTGATGTAAAACAACATTGTTAACAAAAAATATTATAAAGAGTCATTGCGCGAAACTTTTAAAAATAGTGAATTATTGTCGAGTACACTTAAAAATACATTTGAAATTTGAATTCTTGATACTCTGTATATGGCATGGGCTTTCATTTTTTACACGTTATAAGTTAAAAAATATAATAATATTATAATAGAGCTTAAATCTGAATTAAATTTATTTAATGTTTTTTTCTACATAACATATCATAATATTTTTTCAAGATTAACATAACAGATAAGTTAAGACAATGTTGAGGATATATATTTATTGTTGAAAGCTATTCATAAATATATATAGGTAAGTTATTAGATTTTTTAAACTATATAGAATACAGTTTTCAAAACATCAATATAATTGTTAATATCAAATCTAATGTTAAACTGTAATAAATAATTATTAAATAATTTTTAATACAAAATTTTTAATTTTGCCAATAATTGATTTTTTAGAAATGAATAAGCTCTAAACTTAGCATTATCTATATCTGTAAGCTATATTTCATGCACAATGCCGCATGAACTTTTATTTAAATTTTTTCTCGAATTACAACTATGTTTAGCAATAGAAGTTTTGATCTGATTAATATTGTTATAATTTATAATATACACCAATGGTTACATTAGAGTTTTCCTTGAAATTTAGTATCAAATTGATTATCTGTATCGAGCGAATCGTGCATTTAAATTAATTGTTGATAATTCATAATTTACCTATAATCACATGACCAAGTTTCATCCAAAACTGCTTGTGCAAAATTATTACTATTTAATATGATTTGATTTCTGATCCTTGACAGAAATAAATAAATCTTTTTATTTTATATACAAGTATATTAAAGGATACTTGAGGATTTATAATTTATAAAGTTTATTTGTTAGTACTTAATATTTAAATATGAAGTAATATTTGAAATAAAAATTGTACAATGATATTATTGAAAAAAAATAATACGAATTGTCGCTATAATTTTTTATATGTAAAGTACTATTTACTAATTCTATACAAAAACTAATTGCCAAGGTTTGCAATACTATTTTGCATTCTAATAATTATAATATTTACATATAGATATTTTTATAAAATAATAAATAGTTTATTTTTATTTATTATTATTCAAACATAATATTCAATAATGGTTAATGGAATATTAAAAATCGTTTAACCCGTTATATGCATTTAAACATAATATTAAAACTAATCTTATAAAGATTTTGAAAACTAGGTATAAAATAATATAACACGAGATTTTTTTATGTTATTTCTTAATTTATTAATTTACTTAGTGTCACCGTTTCGTAATTTCTTCTACTATAGTACTTGACAAGTATGTACATGATTGATCCTAATAAAGATTTTATTTTTTAACAGTTGCTCGTAACATATAAAATAAAGTACTTTAAAATAAGAAATTATTCAAAAAACATGTATTCTGACAGGTGAATGTTGATTTCTCAACGATATAGAATTTCTAGATCTATACGAAAAGCTCCATAGGATTCTATTTCATATGAGTGTTATTATATATATATATATATCTCGTTCTATTGAACATTTTTTAATCAAGCTATTTTATCAACTTCACCTACGTTTTACAATCTTTCCTTACCAACAGCAAGATTTAAAAGGATATTAAAATTAATAATTTTATAAACACGTGCGTAGACTTAATTTCACATTTTTACTAATTTTTTCTAATTTTCCATCAATTTAATATAACAATTATTATTTTAATACATGAAGCTTGTTTTATTCAAAGTCAACCATAAATAAATAAGTACACTGCAGGGAGTATAGAAATACAAGATATTATCTCAATTTATTTCTGATATATATTTCTGTCATCTCATGTACTGTATAACATTTGTTTTTCAATCAATTGAGTGAATTACAAACATGGAGTAGTGAATCACTTGAAATACAGTAAGGCAATATTGTCGATAATGAGATATTCAATAGTAAACTTCTATATTTCTTTTTTCCTCGTCAATATAAATTAATAGAGAGAGAAAATGAGGAACCAAAATAAAAAAGGCAGATATCAAGGTACGTAAAGAAAGCAAGAATAAAAGAAAATATAATGAACAAAAAAAATAAGAAAAAGAGAGAGATAAAGAATAACGCATAGCGTATTACATTATATCTCATGCAGTAAATCTTCTTCCTAATTTTTGTTTTGATCCAATAATATTTTGCATTGTATAGATTGCACTAACTACATAACTAAGATAGTAATAGTATCCATCTTTTATGAGTCTCAAATCTACTTGTAAATAATTTTATATGGGTACGCACATTCATGTCATTATTACATGTACATCTTAATATTAGTCTGCAACGATATTTAGTGTACTTATGTGTAATAGTGTTAAACAAAAAGAAGAAAAGTGAGAGGATACAGGTGGATATGTGTCATAATGAGAGATAAAAAGAGAGAGGGGAGAGAAACTGACAGATACTAATAAGTGTAATGAATATACATAGCAGTTAATGTAAAGTTGTGCAAGTCTGTTGCAGTTGGTGAATTTGCCCCAGAACTTCCAATCGACCAGTTTCATTTTATCTTTTGTTTGATATGCATGCATTTAAGAATAAGCCTATGTTTTTGGTTGAAATTCATTGTGACGTTAATGATTTCTTCTATTTTTCCATATTGTTTATTTCTTTTTGGGTTACTTTTAGTTTTTATTGATAGGTTTCTTTGGTGTTATGATACTCGTTAATTTGTTACTAAAATAAATATTTTCGAAAAGTTGTCATAGCACAATGTTTTCATTTTTTCTTTTAATTAGTTAAAATAAATGAATGTTAATTCGATCACAGAGAAACAAAAACTATTGTTTTGACTGGTCGTAATCTAATTATTTTAATAATTAAAAAATAATTATAATGAAAAGCTTAGATTTAAAAATACTGTAAAACATTATTCATTTTTAATTTATAAACATTATAAAAATACAGATTAGTTAATTAATTAACTTATAGATTTCAAGTTAGTTTAAATTTACTAATATACTTATATATTTATGTCTTTGTAATATAATTATATCATTGAATCTTTGTAATTAGTTGAGACAGATATCTTTGTATATTTTTTCAGCTAAATATAGATTTTATCATACAACTATTCAAATTTGATATACTAAAATACAATAACAATAACGCAATCCTTTGACAATTTGTACAATAAGTTCGACAATAGTGGAATCAATAGGAATCTGAAATTTTCACTTAAAGTTACTTCATAAAATGCAGATTATTAGTAGTAAATGATAAACATATTATAACATTTTTTTTGTTACTCCATTATAATAATTCATAATGCAAAGTAGTAAAATATTATAAAGAGAAAAACTAGTTATAAAAAACTGCATAAATTTTCAATCAATAGTAATTTTTACCCCTGCTTGGGTAAATTATTTATTTGGAAGTAAAATAAAAAGTTTTTATAAATAATTAAATATATTATTAATATTTTAACTTTCCAGATGATTGAATAAAGAAGTTAGTTATTTATATATTTAAATATCAAATTAAATAAAGATGTAAAAATGACAATTGAGAAAATTTAGAAAAGAAAATATTTATCTGATAAATAAGATTTTCTAATAATAAATAATTTATATGTATTTAATTTCTTTGATATTTTAATAAATATAATGCATTTTATAGACTTTTATTAGCCTCTTTCTTTAGAGCTTTTTCTATGGCTTGCATTATATAACATAAGATATACATTTCAATTCTTCAATTTAATAATTAATTAAGTACTGATCTTTATAATTTAATCTTATATCATTAATCATAATCAAATGTAATAACTTTTGATCAGCGCAACTAACAGCTTCTTATGCAGGTTAGCATATTATCGTGTTCCATCTAACGAGTAACACACTGACCGATCTCCCATTAATTTTCAAAGTGAAATTATGGAATTAAGTAAGTTAAGTACCCAAAAAGAAATCGATGATACCCGTTCGTAATCCGCGCTCGTGTGGTGATACACACATCATTTTATGAAGTTGCAATAATTATGATATTCTCGACGCCGTTCACTAAAAAGCATTTGAGTCGCGCAATTTTACACCTCGTGAATTCCTTATTGCTGTAGATTCCGTTTGCGAGTTTCGTATTATATAATCAACTTGTCCAAAGTTTGTCTCGCTCACCAGGTTTTTACACGTGCTATGTATTAGCTGAGCTGCATCGAGGGATTCGTATCGATTTTTGTCAACGGTGCACCCTTACTAGGAAATAATAATAGTAGAGATTGAAGGGCAGAAAATCTTTGCTTCTGCATGGACCTCTAATTTCCTTATTTAATTTATATATTATCGATTTTTAAATAATTGTCAAGAGAATAAAATTGTCTTTTTATATGATAATATATTATGGAATATTCATGGAAGATAAAAAATTTTTTAAACTTTTACGGAAATTAATTCATATTATTGTAATATATTATTTAATGAATAGGAATAGTTATGAAAAGTTATACGACATTTAACTTAATTAACTTAAATATACACAATTGCTAACCCAATAAAAAATTTTAAAATCTTGCAAAAAATAAAGATTTATATCTTCTGTTTAGTTTCCTTTTTCAATTTTCTAATTGAAGCAATTATTCATCTGCTTATTATTTACTTATATTATTACAATTTATTAATGTATAATAAAAGAATATTACAGAATTATTTTCAATTTTAACGTTTCTTATGTTGAAAATATATATAATTTTGGTATACATTATTTCAAAAATTTTTTGAAAACATATTTCATAACATTTATAAAAAAAATTTATAATTACTTATAAATTTTAATTACCATATAAAAAACTAAACTTTAAGTTTATCAATACAAAATTAATTTTTTTCTTATCATAGTTCAAATATTCTTAAGCATTATGCTGTATAAATTTAGTAGAATTTTTTTTAGAAATGAAATTTTATATTTGAAAATATTATTAAACATAAAATTAGACATGTATATGCGATATCATTTTCGTAAAAATTTTATATCAGATTTGCATATAGTCAAATGGATAATAAAAAATAGTGACATGAAGTAGCTACAAAAATTTTTTTTTAATTGACTTCGTTAGATTTGTATCAATAATTTACATAATTACATAGATATCTAATCACAAATTCTTAAGTAAGATTTATATGTAAACTTATAATAATTTCATTAAACAAATTTAATGTAATCTAGATGTAATAAAGAATATAAAAAGTATGATATATAGTAAGTTACAAAAATTAAAAAATTAAATATATCTTTTAATAATTTTTTTATAATTTTTTAAGTTATATCATATTTATGTTTTTTCACTTTTTTGCATGTGTGTGTATGCGTATATTATAATTATAAAATATTATTTTTAAATAGTTTACAAAATTATGTTTCGTTATTTGCTCATTTTAAAGTGTTGTTTATATATATATATATATGTATATGTGTGTGTATGGGTGTGTGTGTAAATTATATATATTTATTTTAAATATATCTATATACATAATATAACAATATTTTAAAATGAGTAAATAACTGAATGATTTTTGAAAGCTATTTAAAAATTAAATTTTATAATTACAATTGATAATACTAATATTATTTATTTAGATTTTACTATGAAGTTGAGAAATAAAGTAACAAGGAAAATTAAAAAAAATCTCGAAATTTCATTTTTTGTTTACTTAATATTAAAAATTAAGATGAATACAATTTATATTTATAATCATTACATCATATGAGTAATAGTTAATACTATCTCTTTTTCAGTAATATATCATTACTAAAATTTTAAATAGAAACTTCAAGACAAATAAAGATAAGTAATGCTGTTTCAATTGTAATTATAAAGATAGTATTCAATTAAATTCTCGTTGCTAACTGTATTTTATGAAAAGATGTATTTACTAATGTTATCATTTACATCTGTTGAAGTTTCTTTCGAAAGCTTATAATGGATATTTATTATAAATCCTTTTGTAACCAAATAATGATTTTTCCTTTATTATAGAATATTATTAAAGTATATTAAAAAGTATTAAATATAATTTTATCAAAATATAACATATTTTTTTTATTAACAAAATTTATATAAAATCAAAAACAATTTTAAAAACTAAACAACAAAATATTGTAACAACAATTACTTATTTTGGTAATAATGGGTACAATTCATAAAATTCTTTTAATAAATTTGGAAATTCTTTGTACACTTATAATATATAATCAATAATATAATAGAATGAACGAATAACTGTATTAATTTTTATCTTTTTTGTATTCTCATTACAAATCTTGTATACGGTGTCTTTACACCTTGTTACAACATAAATAAAAAATGATTTAAATATAGAACCTTTATATATATATCATGTAATTTTTGTTTAATTAGATATGCAATTACAATTGCATAATCTTTCATTTTGAATTTTTCAATAGCATCGCGTCATATGGTTATGATTCTTTTTTGATAAATTACTTCTGCTTTATAATTTTGATGTATGAAAATTCATAAAGATTATTCATCTGTATATATATATATATATATACACACTCATATATAATTAAAAATTTTTATAAATATGAAATTGTATATGTGTATTTATAATTCTACGTAATTTATTTTTAATTTGTAGAGTGAATTTTTTTTAGTGTTCTAGCGTTATTAGTAAAAATTTTAAAATGTCAATATTACAATTTCACAAGTTGTAACTTTATGGTATTTAAATATTAACAATTCAAAAAAGCTACAATAATTCAATTGTAAGCAATTATTATATTTGACTAAAGAAAATTATATGTATATATAATTTTTTATTTAATTAAAAAAGATCTTCATTGACATTTGGTGTTTTGAAAGATCATACATAAAAATCTAGGTTGATTTAGTCGTAGAGTTTATTGTATTTTCCAAAATAAGATTCTTTTTTTATAAATTTATTTTCTTGTTTCTAGCATTGACTTAATATTTATATTAATATTTCTAAAATATAGTAAGAATCTTAATAATAGGTTTAATGTTTGGTATTTAATTTCTTTATGAATTGTATAAACTTGTGCAATTATATAATTATAAAGCATCATCCTCTTTGTACTTCTTTATATAAAAATTTGTTTAGTATTAAATTTTGTAGATTTCATACATATTTATTAATTTATTTAATAATTTTTTATTGCAAAAAGAAATTTTAAATATATTAGATACTTTAAATATTTACTCAAAATAATATTTAAAAGAAGCAAACGAATATAAAATCATCTGATCACATAATACTCTACTTTAGATAAATAAAAGTTTTATCAATTTTTTATAAGCTTGATAGCGATTTTCTTAAGTTTCAATTTTTTATCAAAAACTAATAATATAAGTAATTTGACATTATTTTTTCTAAGGAATTCATTTATCTCGCATCGTGAAACTATTGGTTTGCTCGTTCAATTTTTTCTTACGGTTACCTCTCGTAATATTTCTCTATCTTTTCTTTCTTGGATTCACCAGTAAAGTATTACTACCTCCACTTCTCTGGGACTTATTTATGAGAAAAACATTGATGTTTCAACAGCACATGTGCGTTTATATTCTTAAAGATACCAAAGCATTTTGCTTACTTTTTCCTGAGAGAATAACTATGTATAATACTCAAAGCATATTACCTTAAAAAGATTGTATATCTTGAAAATGATTGTATATCTTAAAATGATTACATATCTTCTCTGTCAAAAGTAATTTTTTAATAAAAATAAGAAATTTTTATTTTTATTTTCTTTATTTAAATTTCGGATACTCGATAATTTAAGATTTAAAAAATTTGAAAGAAGCCATTCATAATAGTATATGTAAAATATTATTGGTAAAATTAAAATTTGAAAAAAATAAAATATTTTTTCAATTAGAATTTATTTAAATTAAAAAACTAATATTACTTATATTATATATTTTAAGCAGTTATAAATAATAATTTTAAAATATTATATTATTTCAAACCTTAGTAATGAATAAATTACTGTAAATACATACAAGTTTTATATAAATAAATATATGCAGTAAATGAATCTTATATGAAATTTTATTGAGATTTTATTAAAGACTGAATATTTAATAATTATTTAAATTATTTTGTGACCAATACTAAAACTATTAATTATTTGGTTTTATCTTTCTTCTTCATAATCCAATTTTATAATATCTGTCTATTTTTTTTCTAATTTCAAATGAATTTTTTATTTAATATATTATTGACTGAATTGAAAAATATTGTGGTATTATTTTCCCTTCAAATAATTTTTCGTATTATACAGCATTGTTTTCTTTTGGCATTAAGTTATTATCTAATTCAGACTCTTCCTATATTCATTATCCTATTTTTTTTAGAAACAATTTTTTTCTTTATATTTATATTCAATTCCTTAGATTCAATTCCTTATATATTGTAAGATATTATATTTATTAATTAATAAATTTAATAATTAGTATCATTTAAAATATTTACATTCACATATTTTAAGGTTTTTTTAAAAATTTTTATAGATATTTTCCAAAATCTATTAGTAACTTTTTACTTACTAAATATTTATTTTTTACTTTTTACAATTAATTATAAATATTCTTTTAGAATTATTGTAATTATAATAATCATTTAAATTTTTTTCCAAAATAATTTTCTAATCAAAGTCTATTTGTATCGTACTTTTTCACGTTCATAAAAAAAATTTTTATCCATGAAATATAAATAATTGAAATACAGTTGATAATTTTCATTATAACTATTAATATATATATTAAACTATTAAATATTTTTAATGGTTCCAAACACATGGTACATTGTTTTAAACAGACCTCAATTTTTGAACTATATAAATCATACAAAAATTCTACAGTGGTGATATTTATTTATAATTGTTGTAATTTATTTTAACTTATAGCCTTTAGATAAAAAAATCGATTCTTTATTCATAAATTTATTTTTAATACAATAACTGTTTAATGCTCTTAAATATAAAAAATAATTCTTTTCTTATTTTTACTTTTATCATTCTTTAATCATTTATAGTATCCAATATTTTTAAAACTTAAGTTAAGATATCATACCTTAAAATAAACTGTGACAGATTTTTATTTTTAGTATTAATAATATTGAGTAAGTTAAGAAATTCCTTAGTTTCCAAGTGGTTTTTTTCATCAATCATTGAATATAAATTGTAATTTATGTCTTATCTACAAAACTTTTTTATATTTACTTATATAGTTTTCTATTTCGATAACATGTATACTTATACATAAGTTTCTCTTAGAAATTTTATACTTATTATTTTCTATTTTATTATTTTTTTCTGTTTCATTCGCATTTCTTGGTTTCATATCCTCAACTGTTAATTAAAAAATGATTAATTTTTTAACACTCGATAATTTTTAATGTTGTCTTCAATATTTAATAATAATGTATAATATATAATTAATTTTATATAACATGATACTCTAATTTTTAATATTATTTTATATTTTTTTACTTCATCATTATTAGAACAATTTTTTAAGTTATAGAGATCTTTCAATAAATGGAATTTTTTGAATTTCATCAATATTATCAATATCCATGTATTATTTTTATCAATGTGTAATTCTTTTTTATTCTTATTTAATTTTCATTCTTATGTTCTTTAACCAATACACTAAACGAAATTAAATCATATAGACTCAATATTTTTCATAACAGTGTTTTCAATAAAAACCTTGTTCAAAATTATAGTTTTAAAATTATTTATTTATAATATGTACATTAAAGAACTGCATATACTTATAAATTGTTTTAAGTTGCACGAAGATTTTAATAAGGAATCTATTAAGCTAAAAATGAGTATCGGTTATATTGTTTGTTCGCAATACTTACCATGTTTATTCAAGTAGTCACTTGGTGTCAACAATTAAGACATGCTTCAATTGGCATGAATTCCTAGATGCAGTCTTTACTTATTAGTATATTTTAGTGAATATTTTATTTTCATTTTTTTCACTTTTATTGAATCGTAATTCATAGATTTAAAGTCATGTAATTCTTGAAGAACTTTATTTTGCCTTTTGTTACAACTCAAGATATGCGCGATAACGATAATTAGACTAGTTGGTGGTTGAGAGCTTTTGTTTTCCTCTTCACTTTATTAATATTGATTCAGTTTTCTTGGCAAGTGTTATAGATGCTGCCAAGTTACCACCATGCTCAAGTGGACGTGAATAAGTAACGTGGGAACTATAAAGAGATATATATATGGAGAGTCAGGAAAACAGAAAGAAAGAAATAGAAATAGATAGAGATAAACTATTAATAAAAAACGAATATTGCATATCGCATCAAATCCTGAAATTTTATTAGACTGAACTTAAAGTTAATTTGAACAGTGGTGATAATTGTAAGTCTTCATTAGATTTTATTATATAATAAAAAAAAATTATGGAAATTATTTTGTGTTTTACTTCGTTTCGTTACTTCTTCAGAATTTTTATCAATGAAACTAATCACTGTAAGCGTATTAAAATATTAGATATTGCACGTCGTAATTAAATATCCTAATTAAAAATATAACGTATCTATGTGTTATCGGTTATATAAAATATTTTACGTTGTACTGCGAATTAATCTCTAACATGACTCAAAATTATATGAAACAACTGGTAGGAACAATAATTGTATAATAGTATGTAAAAATTATTATTTTCCCCCTTGTTGAATCCATTACAAAATTATAATTATAAAATAAATTTTATCAAAAAGATATTAAAAAAAATATAAATTGAAAAGATATAATATAATTTTAAACAGACAAATTTGGAGAAAAAGTATGTGTATGTATGTATGTATGTGTGTGTGCTATGGCGCGTATGTGTAATAATAATAATTTATTATCTACGTATTACATAATATGTAAATGATAAAAAAGCTCATCTATTATACATAATCCATGTAAATATTTAAATATATATTTTAAAATTAAATTAAAGGGAGTCAGACACAGATATAGAGTGAAAAAAAGGCTTTAATAATGATGGACGTTATAAATGAACCCTTAATTAATAGATTTATTACAAAGTTATTATTACATTATACTTTCTAAGAAAATGTATAGTAAGAATTATTTCTTGAAAATAATTGTAGTATCAAATAAATTATTTAATATTACGTATTAAAAATTTACGCAAATATTAGAAACATACAATTAACAAATATGTATACATATTTGTAGTATTTATGTAATTTGAATATTTTTTACTGCTTAAAAGAGTGAATATTTCTTGTCTTTTTTAAATTTAAACCAAAAAGTTTAAAATTCACGAAATATTGGGAATTATATACTGATGAAATAATTATTATATAGGGATATTCATTAGATATAATACTTAGGTTTATATAAACCTGATATTCAGATAAGATAGATACATAAATAATTTAATTGCTAATATAGTTTCTAACGTTTCTAATGTTTGAATAATATTTGAAAGATAATTATGAAATAATAATTAGAAGAAAATCCTTTATTTCCTTTTTTATTATATTCTTTATTATAAAATTTTAAGATTTTTTAATTACATCCTCGATTAATAAAGTAATTTGATATATATATATATATTTAACTAAAAATATTTTCTGATTATTAATTTATTACAATAATTTTAAGTCTTTAAACTTTTTTTAACCTTTACTACTCCTAAATTAATAACTAAATTTAGAACAAAAAATTTAATTAGAGTATTAATTATTAATAATTTCAGTAATGATAAATCTATAAGTAATTGCGCTAAAATATTTATGGTTCATTTTCTTAGGAATATATAGTACAATATTTTACTAAACTTGAATTTTAAAATAAATATTTTTAATGTTATATGATTTTTTAAAAATAAATAAGTAACTTCGATTGTAACAAAACTTATATGTAATAAATTTAAAATTAATAAATTTTTTAAATACATATATACTAAAAAAATGTAATATATATATACATACAAAAAAAATGTATTATATTCTTTTAAAAATATGATATAAGTTTATTTTAAATTATACTATTATTACACAAAATTAAAGTTAAAATGAAAAAAATACTTCCATAAAATATAAAAGTTGTATATAAGTAGAATACCAATAAGGTATAGGAATATTTTTATTATGATTTTTAATGTGACGTATTTAAAAATTTAAGAGCTTCCAGGTTTTAAAACTTAAATACACTACAAAAAATTGTAGATCATTTTTATGAAGTAAATATTAAAAAAATAAACGGCTTATAAAATGGTATTTTATAAAAATTTTACGAGTAATAATTTTTCTCTTTTTATCTATTACTGAGTTTTGATTTTTACAAATTCATACGTCACTTCTCATTTATAACATTGATCGAAAGATACAGCCCACTTAACGAGTCCTTAACAACGCCTGTTATAATCAAATGGTTACAGAATCTCCACTGAACCCATTCGAATTGCGTTTAAACGCTTTTTCAAGACATTATCATTTACGGTTACCTCTTCTTTTTCTTAATCCATGGAGCAAAGTAGTTCTTAAGTACGTCTCACACGTATTACACGCGAGCGCATGACTGAAATAATATCGGCGTCATCAGTTCTTCTTTTTAATGGCTCTGCGCTTACTAGTTGTTGCGTAATTTCACTTAATCTATTTCATGCTTAATTTAAAACAAACCACCTTAGTAGTCGATTCGGCCATTAGGTGCATCAATTGAATACGGATTCAAACGCAGCATCCACATTGTGTATTTATCAAATTAGTGTTTTGATTAGATTTGAAGTAAGAAGGAAAAAGAAGGATAGCGCGAAACATTCTCGTCGACCTCTCCACAGTTTCAAGTTGTTCTTTCATGGACGCGTGCTGGTTTTTAACAATGAAAATGACTAGCCCCTGCTATTAAAGCGCGCGCTTCCGATTGCGTAAAATCTACGTACTTCAGAGTACGAGCAATCGTCGGGCGGGCGTTAATAAAAGAAAGCTGAGGATCCGTAGGCTAAGTTACATCATTCGCGCGTATAAGGTTAAAAGAAGAGTGGGAGTTCGGGGGAGTCAGGAGATGTATATGATGCTTAAATTAACCAAGACGCTTCTAGCCACACATTTTTCATGCGAGCGTGCATGCGCACCACATTGCAATGCGGTTACATCAGAAAAGATGCCGCGCGCTTGCATTACATCTTCGCACTCTTGCAAGTATTTTGTAGAGTGAAGTCTTATATTTTTATTGCTTGCAATTGTTAATTAAGAGTTGGATTTGATGGATTAAAAATTTTGCGGATGCGCGATTTTGTTTGGTGGATGATTCTATCGTAAATCCGACGTTTCATTAATAAATAATTTACACTAGTGAAATTGAGACACTTTGTTCGAACTGCATTAAAAATTATATTCGTCAATGAATATATTAACCAATGATTTTATTTTTCATATAATAAGCGATTTTCATAATAATTCGAACATATTGAATTTGCTATAAAAATTATAACTGTAAGAATTGCTCTAACCGTTTAATTTATGGTACCTAAGACATTATTATTAAAGACTTTATTTAGAAACTATTTTATTTTTTATATATATATTAAGTTCCTAGAATCATTAGATCATCGAATAGATTCTAAATATTTGCTAAGAGTTACGTATTGCAGAAGTTTTCACTGGTATATAAATTATCAACTAGTTATCTATAAATTTTCAAAAACAACTTTTTTGTTAACACTATCTTGAAATTTCAAAAACTACAATTCATAACATATTTAAACAATAAAAAGATTCTAGTGATGATATTAATTTTATTTATGATGATCTTTTAAAGGAATTGTTCAAAAAATAGGTGTTTAAATAATATACTAACGAAAGTCATTGCGAATATAAAAATATAAAATAAAACTTAACTGCATACAACTAGATTTATTCAACATTAATAAATCAGATAAACTTATTGAGGCCTACTCTTACTGATAATCAAACAAGATATCGTTAAATTAAAATTTAATGCTATTTTATTGATATATATATATATAATGTAAAATGTATATGATAACGTAAAATAATTTTTATTAAATATTTAATTACTTTTTAAATTGTAAATCATGTACGTAATATTATAAATTTTTTTGGAAAACCTTTGTTTGAGGTGCGTCCCTGAAATACTGTATAAACTTAAAAACAAATTGTTTTACATTATAAAAAAAATTTAGAAGAAAAAACGGATCAGGCTAATTTTCTAATATTTACCAGAATAGAATTAAACACTAGAATTGAAATGAACGATTTAAATGTTCTTTCAAGTAATTCACCATAGATTATAAAAATATATATAGTGTTTTCTAGTAATTAGAATAATTGAATAATTTAATATTAATTTCTGAATTTTAAAAAATTTTCGATACATTCTGAAAATAAAAATTAGATTTTGAAACTATTAACTTTATTTTAGTTTATTTTGAATATCTTTTATTACTTAGTAAATACAGAAAAAATAGTATATAAAGCATTGTTCATGATTGCAAAGGTTATTTTAATTTTTTTTTTGTTTAAATAAATATACATCATTATATTTTATATTCACATTTAAAAAATTATAATTGAACATTTTCTCAATTGCATGTAAGTAATAAATTGATATTATGTAAAATTCGAATTATTTTTTAAAGTATTCGTTTTTAATAAATTTTGATGAATTGATTAACATACCGAAACAAAGATATCGACAGTATCTTCTTTTAATCTCATTTTATGGCAAGAAATATTTTAATAACGAATTTGAGTTATTATTACGAGTATAAATATTTTAACTTTATATCGATGATTTATTAATGCCAGATCTTACATTTGTACGAAATTGCCTACGGTAATGTAAATATTTCTTATAAGACATCTCCACTTGTACTATTTATTTTTATTATTCACAAATATTCTTTTTTAATTTCCATATAAGTTTATGAAATAATATAAATAAATTTAAGATTAAAGATCTTGTGATTTGAAAAATAAAATTATTCTTTGTATATTATTTTCAAATAGAATACTATTCGAACTACAAAAATTATATTTGATTAAATTCTCTTAAGTTTTCGTAAAATAAATATTGTTGTACCACCTTTTATTATTTTATAACACTTATTATAAATATCGGAAATTGTACCTTAGCAAGTAAAAGTTCTCTATCGTGATACTTATGACCATGAATACGAAAATCGATTATATCATTAAATTATATACTATAAAAGTGACCTCCTCTGAACTTCAATACTTAAACGACAAATTTTTTTAAAACCATGCACGCGTATTTCTCTGCATTAATCATTCTTCGATAAGAGCGGGTTCTTACTTTAGTGCCACGAGATGTGATATTCAGGAAAACCAGTCGTTTTTTGTGTTCTCTGTACACACTTACGCACTCGTATAAAACTTTCGTTGAAGTGATGGTGAGGTACCCCAATGATGTTTATCGAGATTTTAATCATATACATCTTGATATACAGGTACGCAGAAGCTGAATCTTTGTAATATGCATTACAGATAATATACTTCAGAAATTTATGAGTGTGAATTGAATTTTCAAAAGCACGGTATGTGCAAGTATGATTTTGTTATTTAATTTCGATTATTTTTAATCAAAATTGTGTTATATTAATTTCTAACGATTGTAATAAAGAGTTTTTCTATATTCAAATAGTCTTTTAATTAAAAATAGTACAGTCCATCAAATTATAAAATAAAACATAAAATATTTTTAAAATATATTACATTCAAAAAAGAATTATTTTTATTCCTAAAAAATTTTTAAAGAACTTTGATGTTGCATATTATAAATTTTATATTTTGGAAAAAAACTTTAATAGACAAAAGTTTAACTATACTAGAGCTATAATAGAATTTTCATTGTGGAATATAAAATAAATCTTTTTAAATATAATTTTTTGATTCAATAAATAAAAGTCGTTTTATTCAAACGATTATAATAAAAGTAAATCGAAATTTTCATGAAAAAAGAAGTGCATTTTACATACATACATACATACATACATACATTATGCATCTAAATGTATTAGGAAGGGTATTGTATTTAACTTATCCATTAATTATATATTTAAATAAAACAATTAATAAATAAAATAATACAATTTGTTTTAACATTTTTATATTTTTCTTGCAATGTTATTCTTTATCAGTACATATAATTAAATTACATACTTTTCTACCTAAAATTGAATACTTCAATACACTTCCGAATTATAGAAAACGTTACTATCGGTTAAATTATGATTTAATATAATAAATAAACATTATTTCTTATCTAAAAAAATAACTTATTTATCTATTTGGTATTTTACAAAACTTTTTTAGTCGATTTATTTTAAAAACACATTTTATATACAAATAAAAATACTTTATATTTAATATATAATAATAGTAGTATGTTTATTGAACAATATATTGATTTTTTATAATATACTTGTTAAATGTGTATCAATTAGTAAACTATATCAAGATATTTATAAGTAATACGTACATACATTTTATAAATTTTTGGAGGGTCTATAATAAATTTAAAAAAATTTAAATTAATTTTATAAAAAAAATTCAAAATAGTATATTCAGTTAAATGAATCGATAAATTTTTAAATTATATTGTTTGTTGTAGGAATAAATATGTTTAGAAATAAATATGTTTAGAAATATCTATATTTATAAAAATGTTTTGTATGCAGATTACGCCATTATACTTATAAAAAAATTTTTTTTCACTGTCATTATCAAAGAGCAAATGATTTTGATTCTTTTCTTTTTTGTTCGAATAAAGATAATTTTAAAACTTAGGTTCATGCAGCTTAGATCATTTGAATAAGTCTATCGTACCCAGTGATTTTCGTTACATTCAAGTGGACATTTTGCGGTATAAGAACGGCAATTTTATTTTACACAAAATTAATTTTAGCTTTGGCTTTTGAATTCTTAAGTTTTTCATGTAATCTTTAGGATGTAAATTTATTTATTTATTTAGATATACAAAAATTTATATAATTAATGAAAACAAAGAATAAAAGTACAAATTATCAAATTGTTACTCGTATTCGTTTTAAATATCAACTATATTCATATACTAATTAATGCAAATTAAGTGATATGTAAATTCATAGAATTATATTTTTACATAGTAATAATGATTATAAAAAAAAAGAAAGTAAAGATTATAAATATTAAAAAAATTTCTATAAATTTGATATAATTGTATTTTATGAAAAAGCACTAGTTTTAGCAACACCTACAGAATTATATGTATGAATAAATAGGTACTGTACTTTTATTGTTATATGAAATTAATAAAATGAAATCATGGATTTGTTAAATTATACATACAATTTATATTTTTTACAAAATTAAAAAAAATTTGTAATTCGAACTGCGAATTGATAATTTAAAGGTTTCTAACTTAAACGATAATTTACAAATTTCCAGTAAAAATGAAAATCGTACGTAATTTATAAAAGTAGTATATTTTTATTTAGTGTTTATAATATATAGAAATTAAAGCAATATTCAGCATTCAAAGCTATTTACATTATAAAGAATATGAATCAAAGTTTTTACTGGCGGATGTGTGAATGTTATTTGGTTAACATATACTTTCTTACTTCTTGAGCAATTACATTTATAATTCCTCGTCGTGTGATTCCTTTTATCTTTCGAACTCAATAAGCGCACGAAAAAACCATATTTTCGGTTCGCCCCTTTTTATCCAACCAATAACGCTTGATAGAGGATCTTCACCGCTTCGAGCTACGCATATAAGTCATGCGAATACGGCGTAACTTTCACGTTAAAATACTCCTGAATATGCAGACTCTCTGTCTCTCTTTATCCGGATTCTTTTTCTTCTTATATTCTCATTCCATCTTTCTTTATCTGTTTATCCTTATCCCTTGTCCCCTTTCTTTCTACCAAGGTCACTATATCAAGATTCCGCGAGGCGATAACCAGGTGACGCAAGAAGTGCTTAATTCAACTTAATTAATAAGAAGGGGGTGAGGAAATTGGTAGGAAGAACAAATACGAATCATCTGGGCAGGCTGTTTATTACTGAATATCATAAATTACTGCTTGACACGTTTGACGGTTTTTTAATACGCACTCTTGATGCATTATGCGTGCGGTAAATAATTGATCGTTTCAACTAATAAATATGAGGGTTACGAGCGTGGAATATTTTCTCTTATTTTGGGAAGTATAATATATATGTATACATACGGGAAAAGCAATTTCTTCAAATTTCGTCAGATTTTTTTCAATATTATTATTTAAAGGAAAAATTGCACGTGGTAGATAAATGAAAAAGTACAATTTCGTTTATAAATAAAAGATTGACAACTTTGTAAAAAATAAAATTTGAGAGAGGTAAAATATATAATATTATTAGCATAAATAAAATATTATAACCTAATTTTTATCTTTCGAAAAGTTTTGATAAAGAAATTTTTATTATTCTATATTTTCAAATATTTAATGAAAATGTGCGAATCAAATTACATCACTAATTACTTTTTGTATGGTTCGATGTTACTATTTAGATAAATTAAATAAAAACTTTGAACAAGCAAAAAAACTACCGAAAAAAATATATAAATAAGTCATTTAACGTGTGAATAATAATATTTCGTTAATTTTTCAATTATTTTTTCCTATATTTGTATCCTTCGCTTCCGCCTGAATGTGATGGCGCGGGGTAGGAAGCAGTACCCTCGTATCGAATTATCGGTCTGTAGCCGCCTGCATCGGCCACGTAGTCCACGAATTGTGTTCTACCGTCCGGAAGAAGAACGTGATAACTTCCGGTCGCCTCATCGTCCTTCCGCATCTCCCTGTGACCAAAATCCAGACCTGCACCCGCGTCCTGAACCTCGTAGGAAAATTCATAGTTTACGGGATCCTGTAAAGTTTATTCCATTCTGTCACGATGTTCATTATTACATATTTTGCTACTTAGAAAAAACGAAATAAGTTATGTTTTGCTTTAAATTAACAAAATTTTATTTTATATTATATTATCTACGTTGAATACTAAAAATACAAAAGAGATTGTTTGTTCGACTTATTTTTCAAGAAATTAAGCTTTCATATTTTCATATTATTGAAACAACAGACGGAAAACATTTGTTTACAAGATTTTAAATATGTTATAATGAAAATTAGGAAAATAATTTATACATATTTATTTAAATTGAACTTTTTATTTACGATCTACATTAATATTATCTTTAATTATTAGTAACTGTGAAGTAATTTAAAAAATTCTGATACTTCGTTTGATATTTGATAAAGTTAAATATTTTAGAATAAAATTATCAGCTAGTAATGTGAAGGGTGAAAATACATTTTTAAAAAATAAAAAAAAGAAAAATATTTGTTGTATATTATTAGAATATTTTGATGTAAAAGATAAATATCTTTTATCATTACAAGTATTATAAATTTTATTAAATTGTGACTTATATGATTTTTAGAATTATGAATTATATTTTATAATTAAAAATCTTTTATATTTAAAAACTACAATTTTTTCTTTTTTTTAAATAAATTACATAATAAATCTTTATTAAAAAATTCTATTTAAATTAATATTCTTATATTTATGGTCGATAAAATGCCCCATAATATTATCTACAGAGATGAAATGAGTATAAAAAGAAATATGTAAAAAAATCTTTGTTTCATTACACGTAAATTTACTTTCTTTTAGAAAATTAATGATATCCCTGTATATAAAGTTTTAAACAATGTAATAATAGTTATATTCTTAAATAATTTCTTCTTGTGCATCTTTAAAAACGTCTAATTGTATATAAAAGTTCTCAAAGAGCTCATTAAGTCTTGAGAAAGAATTATTTTTTAAACATATCGGTAAATTATTAGTAGAACCTTGAATTTCCCATTGCGCAAAAAATACCATTACAAAAGTCACGAGACTTGAAGAACGTCTTCGTGCAGTGAACTGAGTAACTCTAAATAATCGCTGGGAGTTCAGTTAATTAATCAGATAATGTACGAGCTGGATATTGCATACCCCTGCCCATTCATCCGGATGACCGTTTTGCGGTCTTAGAGCTGAGGCGGAACCACTGGGCGGCAGATATGCAGGTCCTTGTGGCTCACTCCATATTTCAGCTAACATTGTCGAAAACAACAGAACCTGAAAAGAAAAGGTTACGTAAACTTAAAGCTTCTTTTGGAATTTGAGGTATGTTTATTTGTATAAAATTGCTCGATGCGTATACGAATAGGTGATTATATATTGGGAAAAATATTTGGCATAGTTGCTGAATGCCAAGTAAATTGAAACTTAGTTTTGGGAGAATGGACAATGAGCGCAAGTAATAAAGGAAACAGAGAATAAGATCAGCATTTTCAAAAAGAGAAAGGGAGAAAAAGGGAGAGAGAGACAGCAATATAGAAAAATATAGGAAGCGAAATAAACCGAAGGACTGAAGGAAACAGCTAGACAGACTACACTACGCGATCAAGCCAATTCCAGGTGAAATTTATTAGTTTGGTACAAAGGTAATTAGTAGCCTTATGAACATTAAAAGAAAAGTAATATTGAAAGTCTTAAAGGATTTCAGGATAACTAACACTTTCAATTATACTCTACTATTAAACTGTCCGATAAATTTTATTTGACAGTAAATAAAAAAATATCACACTTCATTGAATGGATTAAGGATGAGTTTTCACGTAAAAAAATTATTCTATTTTATACATTCATCAATTTGTAGGATAATTAGTAATACAATGATGAATCTTTACTCTTATTTTATAATTATCGTTCTATAGACTTGTAAAATAAACAGATTTTTATTTAAAATAAAAGTATTATTAACTTTTTTAAGTAGTAAAATATAGAGCAATTTTTAAAATAAAAAATTTTTCATAATAATTCAAAAAGAATTAAGAGCTTAATTAAGGTACAGGATGTTATTCAATATATATATAATATATATATATATATATTAAATATATTCACTCAAATGATACATTCCACAATTTTATATTTCAATTAATATTTCTTTATATTTCTTAAATATAAAATTAATGAATTAATAAATTAAATATTACATATAAAATGCTTATGTCTAATAACAGTACGTAAAATGAACATTAGTCCGCTATTATGATATTAAATTTATGGATACATAATATTAAGTTATATAATTAATTAAAAATCGTTGATAATATTTATAATTATTTAATTAGTTAGACTTATCACTTTTAAATAATTTTATTTAATAAAAATTAATAGAATATTGATTTATGTAAGCTAAATTTATATATTTCAATCTATCATCGTGTAAAATAACAATTTAATTTGAATAGGATAATATAGACTTCAATAAATATTTTTTATGATTGTATGTTTTATGTCAAAGAAGAATTAATAATTACCCGCCAAAAATAGTAATTAAAAAGAAATATTGTCGTATTTTCTAATTTTTACTTATTGTAATATACAATGAGAACAATATATTTGTAAATCATTAAATACAATGTATACCGAAGATCGTAAGTTATATCACTTTATCAAATTTTATTGTGGAAAAAAATATTGTAAATAAATTTATTATTACATGTTAATTTTGATTTTCCATAAAATAAATATATTAGTTAATTTATTAAATATTAAGAAAATTGGAAATAAATTAGAAATACTTTCTATTTTACCTTAGTAGATTTTTGTACAGATTTTCTTATGCTTGAAAATATTAATTATGCTGGCAATCTGAATAGTATGTTTAATTTTGACTGTTCAGAAATTTTCATTATATTAAACTGATATTTTCCTTTTAGTCTTTTTAATTAATTCAATTTATTTTACTTATTACGAATTTTATAAATATTTATGAATAAAATTCAAATAAAAATAAATCAACTAACTTTATTTTGAAAAAATAAATAATTATGTTATAAAAATTAATTGCATAGAAAAAGAAATTTCAACTTCAATTTCGAAAAAATGTAAATGTTATTTTTATATTATAAAATATTAATCATTTTTTTTAGTCAAATATATTTATATTAGTAATATTAATGTAATAAATGGTGATAGATTTATAATTATAATGTTTTTATTTCAATAATGTATATATGTATATTTATACCTAACGTAAAATAAATTATAAATTTTTTATTCTGTTTTGTATGAAATTAATCGAATTTTGTACATGTTATTATGAAATTAGATTCGTAATTACAGTCAATCGTACAAATTATTATATAGGATTCAGATTTTTATCGTAAATATAATAATGAGAATATTACCTTAAAAATCATGGGGATAACGATGAAGTTTCAAGCTGAGGAATACAAATCTGAACTAAGTCCGCATAGGAAACATCAAGCGTTTTATATACTATGGCTCCAGGTCATAGACGATGCTTTGAAACAGAGGTGAAAATACAGTAATTTGTCGCATTTACAATACAAATGTACCGCTGTGATTATATTTAATAAGAAAACCGCAGATTTGTGACAGCGCCGATGACGCCAGACTCAACGTCTGTCTGGTAAGGTTGCACGCGTCGATTTCCTGCTTTGCGGCAGTATCAAATAATTGAGTAGTCGAAGCCTGCTTCGACATAGCTTTTATCATATAAAATAATACTTTTATATTACAAAATTTAATTTAATTTTATAAATAATTAAATATGGTTATATTAGATATGTAAACGGAACAATGAATCTGTAAATTAAGAAGATTATTCGCGTCTTAATATAACATCATTCAAATATATTATATAAGACGAATGCATAATTTATTGTTGAAATAAAAATATTTGAGCTTGAGTTATGAAATTTTTTAATATAACATAAAAAATTCATGGAAATTTTAGCCCAGCTAATCAATATTACCAGCTCATTAGTCAAGTTTTGAAAATATTCTTTCTATATTAATTTGTGTGCTTGCATTACCAACATGTATTATAAAACACGCACATGAAAGTTCAATATATATGTTTGTTTCATATATACATATATAATAGATTACTTTATCATATATTCTACCGAAATGTCTTCTCTTTATGATGATACAGATTCTTCATGATCATCAGCACTTTATATCGAACTCCCAAATTTACTCATCGCAGATATGTTTACTTCAATACCTAGATGAATAAAAGTATCATTATTAAGGAATAAGTGATTATGGAACTTGATTAATTTCATTTTTCAGCAATAAACACAGATAATGGATTTTCAACATCAGCCTGCTAAATAAATACTTAATTAGTCGATCCTTAAATATATTAAAAATTGATAAAGCCTTTTATAATTAGTATGTAGATTATATATCTATATATAATATACACATACATACATACATACATACATACATACATACATACATTCATACATTCATACGCACCTTCATACATTCATACATACATTCATACATACATTCATACATACATTCATACATACATACATTCATACATACATACATACATATATACGTATGCGAAGTCAATAAAGGATATAGTTTAGTTAAAAAAAAACAGCTATATAAGTAACCGCATTTTTATTACTAGTGCGGTTTTTTTCACTTCGTAAATTACACATTTTTTCATAGAGTATATTATTTTTTTATAAATAAATAACATGAACGTATAAAACACATTGAATCAATGATTTACAGCGCAAAATTATAAAATTTATTACATTAAACTTTTGCAATATATTTTTAAAATTAATACTGATACGTTTATATTTTATCATTTCATAACAAATAATGCCCAATGTGAACATTAAACAATTCATGAAAAGTTCAAATATAAATAATGCATGCTCATAGTGAAATATACAATTAATATTGATATCCACCATTAGCTGCAGCGTCACCGCCACTACCAGCAGGATAACCACTGCTTCCTCCCTGGTTGCGACTATTAATATTATTATTATTATTATTATTATTATTATTATTATTATTAAATCCATTATTACTTGGTCCACCAGAGGGATAACCTATGAAATAATGTTATAATATTATTGAATTATAAATATTCCTATATTTAAATAAATATTTTACCGTTGTTACTTCCAAAATCATTGTTATTGAATCCACGATTATTCACATCATTTTGTATACTTCCTGGACCTCCAGATGCATATCCAGAATTGTTATTATTTTGATTTTCACCATTAGATGCAAAATTTGAATTTGAAGGATAGCCTCCATTATTGTTTCCACCTTGCCCACCAGATTGTCCAGACGGTCCACCAGATGAATATCCATTACTGTTTCCACGGTTCCCATTGCCGCCGCTTGAAGGATAACCATCACTACCTCCAGTACCAGTATTAGCTTCACCTTCGTATCGAATTTGAGGTTTAAAGCCATCTTGATCAGCTTCATATTCTACGATTTGTTTTCTGCCATCTGGCAAAAGAACATTAAATTCGCCTTGAGCTCGATGACCATCACGCATTTCTGTATGTCCGAAATTACTACCTGATTGGTCGTCTTTCACTTCGTAAGAAAATTCATATTTCGCCGGTTCCTATAATATTAACAATATTTAAATTTACATATATTTTAGTATAAAGTGCTAGAAACATTTATCTGTTATTAGTTTTATAATTTACGAGAAAATCTTATATTTTAATTGTAATAAAATAATTTTGAAAAATATTTATTTATATGCAAAAATTTATAAAATATACTGATTCTTACATCGTTTTCTTCATTGAGTCCATTTCCTCCAGGTCCACCGGAAGAATATCCATCACCTCCAGCTCCACCAGAAGAGTATCCATTTGTTCCAGATCCACTAGAAGAATATCCGTTTTCATTATTATTCACAGCTCCTGAAGGTGGTGGGCCATAACTATCTTGAACTTGTCCACCAAAATCACTGTTACCACCTCCTGAGTTAGAACTACCAAAATTTTTCTGAGGTTTTCCACTACTGTATCCATTTTCTCCGAGAGAACTAGGGGATCCATAACTATTTGATAGTTGGCCTCCACCGTTACTTTGTCCAAAACCATTACCAGTGTTAGTTTGTTGACCTTGAGGATAGCCATTAGCTGATGATCTCCCTGCATTACCAAATCTATTTCCATTCGCGTTCGCTGGCTGATCATATAAACTTGATGGTCTACCGGCATTATTGCTTTGAGCTCCATTTGGTCTACTACCAAAACCATTACCGTTTGAGGGAGGGCCATAACTATTAGATGGCCTTTCATTTCCCCCACCATTTCCACCAAAACTGCCACCACTTCCAGGAGAACTGAAACCAGGTCTTCCGCTTGCACTTGAGCCACCAAAACTGCCAACATTTCCACTGGAAGGTGGACCATAATTGGTTGAAGGGCTTCCATTAGATCTTCCGGATCCATTGCTATTTGACGCGCCTCCACGATTATTGCCAGATGGTTTACCATTGCCTCCTGATGGTGGACCGTAGCTATTCGATGGTTGACCATTTCCTCCTGATGGTGGACCGTAGCTATTCGATGGTTGACCATTTCCTCCTGATGGTGCACCGTAGCTATTCGATGGTTGACCATTTCCTCCTGATGGTGGACCGTAGCTATTCGATGGTTGACCATTTCCTCTTGAAGGTGCATCATAGTTATTTGGTAATTGGCCATTTCCTCCTGAAGGAGGACCGTAACTATTCGATGGTTGATTATTTCCTCCTGTAGGTGAACCATAGCTATTTGATGGTTGAACACTTCCTCTTGATGGTGGACCATAGTTATTCGATGGTTGAGCATTTCCTCCTCCAAATGTATTTCCTCCTGATGGTGGACCATAACTATTGGAAGGTTGAGTATTTCCACCTCCAAATCCGCTTCCTCCAGATGGTGGTCCATATGAATCTGATGGTCTTGCGTTACTTTGACCTCCAAAGGAAGGAGAATTTGAAGGTCCCTGACCACCGAAATTACGTCCACCGGAGATTGGAGGTCCATAAGAGTCCGAAGGTCTGCCATTACTTCCTCCAGCAAAACTATTTTCACCAGGTTGAGGTGAATTTCCATCACTATATCTATTATTTCCTTGAGGAGGTCCGTAAGAGTTTGAAGGTCTTGCTTGTCCTCCATTTCCACTAGGGTATCCACTATCAGACGACGAAGGCTTGCGACCTCCTGAATTGCCACTTCTGAATCCACTACCACTCTCTGGAAGCCCATAAGAATTTGATAGCCTATCAGAATTTCTTTCTCCAATTCTACTATCACCAGATGGAGGTCCATAAGAATCTGAAGGTCTACCCCCAGAAGGTTGCCCATCGTTTCTATTTCCGCTACCACTAATTCTGCTATCGCCAAAATCACTACCGCTTGTCGGTGGTCCATAAGAATTACGCGGCCTTTCATTTGCACTATTAGCTTTACTAAATTGATTAGCTTCATTATTGCCAAATGCAGGTGGGCCATAACTACTCGACGGTGTAGCCAACCCACTATTACTACCACCGAAATTACCACCAGGAGTTTGACCGACACCGCTACCTTGAAAATCTGGAGTTCCATATTGATTAGAAGGATTTCCTCCATTTAATCGCCCGTTGCTGAAGCTAGCACCTTGTCCTGAAGGAAGGTATGAATTTACTGGTGGCTCTGGACGTGCCACACATAACGTTAGTACAGCCATAAAATATATTATCTAGAAACAATAAAAAGATAACTAACTTAAATTTTTTAAATTGGTAGACTTTTACTATATTATAAAAATGACACGTACTTGATGATATAGTTAATAAAAATATTAATAATTTATTATTATTCTTCCAATTTTAAACAAAAGAATATAAATAAATATTAAATCATATAATTAAATATTAAATATATTAATCTATAATTGATATTAAAGAAAATGAATTTAAAACAGTTATAAATATTAAAATTTTACAAAAATATTATTTAATTACAAATTAGAAGCATAATATGTTTTCCAAAAAGATTAGTATAGAAGAAGAACTAAATACATTTCCCGTGGACATAAAAAATGAAATCGTGTCTATAAAACAGTCGCTCACCTTCGCCATGATTTCTAATGAATTTCTAATATAAATACGTGATAATTTTTTTCTGTGCTGGAGAATAAATGAAAGGGTAATCCCGCAGGGGAATCCTCTTATATGCAACGTTGCTCACAAACACCGTTCCAATATAAGCACTACTGTGCAAGCAGAGTTAAACGCGAATGACAAACTCGTAGTCGTAATCGACTTTATATACTGCCCGGCTCTGTCTACGGCATTAGATCACGGATTTGGTGCAACTCTAGCAAAGATTTACAGCGAAGATCGCTATAACTATGTCATGACGGTGAATCTATCGTTAGCTCCGTTCCGGTGATGTTAGTATTTACACATGTGTGTATATACATGTTTCGAAGAGTGGGGCTCACGAGGTGAGTATGCATATACACAAAAAAGATAGAGGGAGAATATTAGAAAGAGCGAGAAAGAGAAAGAGAAAGAAAGAAAGAGAAAGATATCTCAGTTTACTAGTCTATAGCAGCATCTCACAGATAAAGGATTCCCATACCCTCTCTAATCTGATTCGTCGCGTTCGCGATTTCGTGTATTATCGTATAGTATGGCTACACACACGTACATACTTCATGCACTATACAAAGTTAAATGAAAGGGTAACCACAAAATCTAGGGCGACAAATATATACCTCCCACTATAAGCAGTTTAAATTTTTGCTTAATGGCGAATATGATGAAATTATTAGAAAAACTGGTGAAATTCATGCAACTCGACGCTTGGAATAATTACTCGATTTTATTTTGAACATGAAACAAATTATTTATTTTATTTTATGTTAAAAAAACTTTTTCAAAAAAGAAATAGAACGAGAATTAAATAAATATTAATACTTTGCATAATGTAATAAATCGTGTCTAAGTTAAGAACACATGAAAGTTTTTGTTGAAATAATGATTATATAAATTAGCACAATAAAATTACATGAAATCAAGTATATATACAATCCTTAAATAAAAACTAGTGTACTTTCCTCATTAAATGTCTTTATAAATTTTTATGATTAAAGTCTGTTACAAAATCTTTCTTAGTTAATTTAATTATATAATTATCCGTAAATAATCTGGAGCACAATAATAAAAACATGACATATAATCTATAAATGCATAAATATTCAGTAAGTGCATTTTCAAAATAAGAGTAACACGATATATAATTGAAAACATGTATACATCAATTATGATAAATGCATGATTACTTGTGAAAATGGAGACAAGCAACGCATGATACTGTTTCCCCTTCTCTTTCAAGTTTCTTTCGATCTCTTGAACAGATCCTTCCTCACTTAAACAGTGAATGACATAAACCGCATATATATTGGTGTGTATATAAACATGTACATGCACGATAGTATATATTTATAGCTTTCTTATTAAGTTAGTAAGTGCTTAAATTTTATTTTACAATATAACCTAAGCACAAAAGAATTGGTGAGCTATTATTACTATTTGTCTTTCCACTATTTATTTTTTTCTATTCTACTTAAACATAGTAATTAAAAAATAAATTTTTATCAACATAGTTCAATAATTAAATAATAAAATTTTTAATTTTCTTTGAAGTAACAATAAATAGAATTATTAATTTTACGAAATAAAAAGAAAATAGCAAGTTTATTAGTAAATTACTATAAATATTGTAAACTTAAAGAATATAAAATATCTAATATAACCAGAGGTACTTAAATTTAATTTAATGATCTTAGAAAAGATCTCCAACTAGTTTGTATTTGATCTTTTATTTTTTACATTTTTTAAAGTAATATTTTGAAAACAAGGATATTACTTATAATTTTAATGTTTTCTTAATCTATAAGAAATAAATTCATTTATTAAAGTATATAAATTAACAACAGTAAATAATAAATTTCTACATTTATTTAAAATTTCAGTAATTCTTTTTTTCTTTTTATAAAACTAAAGAAATGAAAGTGAATAAAAATATTTTATAATTATAGACTAATAGATAAGACTAATTATTAAAATTTATAACATAATAATTATTATGTACTATAAAAATTATTCAATGTATAATTATTTATTGCATTAATACTGCTCTCACAATTTTCATTGTATTTTAATAAATCTGTAACTAGATTTTAACCAACATTTTACATTCCGCCAATATGATTTATTTGAATTTTTATAACTCAGGTTGCATTATTTTTATGGAAGTTGATTGTGTTCATCATAAATTATTAGCCATTATTATTTAAATAGAAACTTTTTAAATTTCAGTAGTATTTTGAGATTATCATATTTTTTGCTTATTTTTATATAATGGAAATTACTTTGTAAATCTTATATTTATTTTACAAACTTATGAATATCATTTCTCAATAATTAGATATAGTATAGTAGTCGCCAACTCCATCTATCCTTTTTTGGTATTAAAAATAAATATTTTTGTTGATTGATAAAAAATTTACTTCAGAGATGCTATACAAAAACAAGCACGTACAAGATACTGTACTTAAGACCTTCGTTAGACTCTGCATGTATTAATAATTATACAGAGATGAAATATGAAAGCATTATCATTTTATAATTGAAGCAAACACAACATGGTTCTTAAAGTCAGGCAGGAGAAACACTTAGCAATGAAAAAATCCCCTTGTATTTTCTCACATGTGAGTGAGAAATGAATTTCTCAGTAGAGGCTCCTCTCCTGTCAGATTGGTGCAATCGGTGCAACAACAGTCGAACAAGTATCCGTTTAAGCATACTGTTTATACTCAGGATATACAAGCATAGAGGCGCAATGTGGCACGGTTACTTAAAACATATAGTTCGATCTTTACCCGCGTGCATATTCGCGTATTTATGTGTACGGGCGCGTGAGTAGATGTAAATTACATGTTCAGGAGGGGGTAGTATATTTCGCCACGCGTCTCATTGTAAGTACACTTTCATTAGGCATGTCAAGCATCTTTTGACGTCTTTTTACATGAAAACCTTATACCTCTGGTGCTCTCGCTCTATTATTCACTAGAATGTATCTTGCTAAGCGAATTTCCTCACACTTTACGATCACGGTATGTATTTTATTACTTTACGTCATTCTATATTTAATATTGCTATCGTCGATGCCATCGAAAACACTTTATGTAAATTTATATATATTCATACTTATTTGTATCTTTATGCTTGACGAAACGATGTTATGTAGAAAGATGATGTGTTTGATATTGCTTTCTGCCCCAACATTCAGAAACGAATGTACCGTATGGTTTACTTGAAAAGTGTCAAATTAAAAAAATTTTTTTGAGTCGAGTAACAATTTTTTTTCAATCTGTTTTTTACTATCTGCGGAGATCTTTCATTGCAATTTGCCAACACATGATACTAATCGATGCCTTTCAACATTAGCTTTTATCTCATGGCTAATTTCGATTGTTAAAAGTTCTATGATTCAAAGAACCTCTATGATTTCATTTTATCAAATGTATAAAACGTCATTCTAACACGAATTCATAAATCAATTTCAAAAATATAAACTTTCAACAATTATATGGTCTTCTCGTAAAAAATAATATTCGATAGCTTAAAAAAATTACTTAAAAATATTTTTTAAGTTAAATACAAGTTTTGTAGATGATTTTTAATTTTTAAAAAAGATTTTTAAATTTTTAAGTAGAAGATCGTAAGAACGATCTTTATGAATAGATATATTTATAACTTCATTTTGAAAGAAAAAGCATATCTTCTGAAAGGAAAAATACTTTAAATAAACATGACTTAAGTAACACTCTTACATTTTAAATTCGGTAACATTCTTGAAATTAAAATTAACTTGAATATTAAACTAATTGCAAAAATATTTAAAATTTTCGTAATGTTCACAAGGCAGTTATTCTTTTAATAACTTTATTATAATAACAGACGATTACGTAAAACATACAGAATTTCGATCTCCTTACACAAAATAATAATATACGTAATCATAAGTTCAATAAGTTGCATGCTTACTAGTATATTTTTTAAATGAATGTAATGCTACATCCCTCATGATAAAGTTATACATCCTCAGACTGTACACAAACCTATTATCGATATTTCAAGACAACGCAGCTTCTGAAACTTACCATTAGATTTGTTTCGTTCTCCATTTTTTCTATGCAATATCATATGATCAAATTCATCCACGACCCGCACATACGCTCGCTATAGCTTAATTTCCCGAGGGCGATGTAGAAAGCGACTTCTCGTCGGTCTCTCTATGCAGATGTGCGCGCGCTTGCGCTCCCCATCACATTGACACGATCTTTATTGATATTCTTGTTGCTCAAGTTACTTGCGATCTCGCTGGAGAGATCGGCAGACGTCGTGCACTGTCTGGCCGTCTGCTGAACAATCGGCTTTCGCGCCTCTAGCTTGTCGGAAAACTCACGCGCATATATACGGGGTACAAATATTGCACGATGAACAGTAAATAGTGTGAGTACACCCTCTGCTACGCGCATCCGTATTCGCTGTTGTATAAAAAAATTAGGAATTTCTAATTACTGGTTTATTATTAATTTGAAACGAATGATAATATATCACAGAGATTTTGCATATTCTACAGTTTTCTTAAGTAAAGTTTACTTGACTTCGGTACATATTCGTTAGCCTGATAATCTTTAATTTTGAAGATTTTATAACGTATGTATGTGAAATATATAAATAATTATGAATTATTAAGGCATCTACAAATTTTTCATTTGCAAACATTTGCATGTTTATTAATATAGAAATTTAATTTTTATTGGTCAGTGTTGCTAACAGCCATACTATAATGAGCGATATTTTATTGATAATACTAAGTTTAATTGATTACATAATAAGCTTTAGAATTAAAAGAAACTATATTTACCAATAAAAATTTTTATTGAAAAATTAATTTACTGAATAATTCTTAATTAACTTATAATACATAATATATAAAATTTAAATTAACTATACATAAAATAATATAAGTACGATAGAATGATGTACGCTATAAATGATTAAGAATAAATTAAAATATTATTTATTTGGGGCACTTTAAAATAGTCAAACAATTAATTTTATATCATATTCTTTTTAATATGAATATATATCCATGTTCACTAATATACCAATTAGTAAAATATTATTAGAAAAGTAAAATAATTTTATTTTTCGAAGATATAGCATATTATATAATTTATTGAGCTTATTAGTTATTTTAAATGAAAAGAACATATAAAAAATAATAATACTTTGAATTACTCAAATGAATTTTTAAATTTTCATTACTTTTTATTTTTATTTTAATTTTGAGTATTTTTTAAATTGAAATATTTTTAGTTGTTGTATGACCGAAGAATATTTTATAAGCTACTCACAAAAAATTAAAAAATAAATTATAATCAAAGAAATGTACTCCACGCAACTGTACAATTATTAAAACAGAAGTTAACCTGTAATAAAGTATTAATTATGTGTTGAGTTCTTGTATAGTACTTTTAAATTATAACTTATATGCAAAGGTATTTGCATGAAAACCATTTAATGATTATTGTCAAGAACATTCTTACATATGTGCATGTTTTAAAATATAATTTGGTTGTACATTATGGTTAAATATGTTAGATGTATATATATATATATATATATATATATATACACATCTTTGAAAATAATATATAAATCGAAATAGAGAGTGAAAACCAAAATCAATTTCTATCATATTTACAGTTGTTTTTATATTTGTGATCTTTTTGCATAAATTTAATCAAATTAGAAAATGAACCTGAAAACCTTATTTTATTTCTCATTTTTTGTTTCAAGATTAATATTCTTTTTAAAAATACAAGAAATATTATGGAAATTATAAAAGAGTTTCAATTTTATTGAGTAATCAGTGTATCCATTCATCAAAGATCGATATGTGAATTACAAAAAAAAACGAGCATTGATTGTCGCAAAAGAATTTTGATTGTCCAACGTAGTTTTATTAACTCGAGTGATCCTGAAACTTGCATGAGCATAACAAAGCCTAATACTAAAAGCATAAACTTGATGTGTAGGGTGAGAAAAGATGGTGAAGAGTGAGCACGTTGACCAAGCGCAGCACTTCTATTGCTAAAGTACCGCTGCAAGTCGCAAGTCGAGGTCCCGCTAAGCATTATGCTACTTAGGTTTAAGCAATCGAGCTCCTTTGCTGATCTAATTTAGCGTCCCAACATCGATCTGCAGCTGTCTGGTGACTGCGCAACGGCCGAAGCGCCGCGATGCTTCGACTTCGGGATGCCGCTCCGATAAATGCGCTTCGCTTCACAACACAATGCGCATCCCGTACCGGCGGTTCTTCTCGCTTTTAATTTTGTAACGACGGAGCACATGTGTACGTACGTGCACGCGCATCTCACATATGCGCGGGTGCATCGATATTCGAAAGTTCTTCGGACTTCTTTCGCTACAGCAGATGCGGAACGCGTCTTGTAATTGATTGTTAAGTGTGCATATACTTGATTTTCGTTGCACTACAAAGACGTGGGCATTTTCAGATTTTTATTGAAGTTTCTACGGAAAGAAGGTGATGAAATTCATTATGTATTCCATTATGTGAATGTATGGGACAATGTTGTCAGAATGAAATGTGGGAGTCTGTTTTCTCTGATGTACATATGAGAATTTCAACTCGAATTACTTCGATTCTAACCTGCTGATAATGTATGAGTAGATTTTTGACTTCATAACTCGATCCATAAAGTATTTTTATTATATAAATTGGAACTTTTTATAGAATTAAAATTATTTTATATGCTTGTTTTGTAAAGATGAGAAAATAAAAAAGGAATATACATTCCGTATACATTTAAAAAATAATGATACTCTTTTTAATTTTATTTGTTTAAGAATCTTTATATTTATTGTCTGTCAAAATTTAATAGAATGAATACTCCAATTTTAAGTTATAAAGAAGTTTTAAATATAAATTTCAAGAAAAATAATGACCGCGAAATCGAATCATATATATATAGAAATAAATCTACAGCATCATTTTCACATTCACTGTGATAGTACAGTTCATTTAAATATAATCTTCTTTACCAAACTTGGAATTAACTTCATCCGTTTAAAGTTTCTTCCAATTAATTAAGTCCCGCTCAGCTTGTTTAAGAACAGGATAGGGTGAACATCGATTGCGCAATATAGAACTTGTAAATTGCGTATTCTCAATGTATCTTGAGAACTTTGTTGGTTACGCGATACAATGTATAGGCCTTCTGGTTAGACATTAATAAAAATACAAAACGTACAGTACGTTTTAATATAACTATCAAGAATACTTTTTTCTTCTTCCTAATACTTTATTCTACGAGCTTTAAATAACTTTAATTTATTACAGCACCGACAAATTTTGTTTCATGATGTAAAAGCATTCATCTTTAATTAATTATTTTAATATACTCATTTTGATATTTGATATAATAAGGACATTAAATTTGTAAATAAGCTTCATTGTTTCAAAGTTCTGTTATCAGCAATGATATGAGGTAAGCTGTAATGATTTATTAGTAATCAAGATAACCGAATTATCGAATTTTGGTGAGCTCAAGTGTTAGCTATTAATTAACTCCATAGTATATATAGGTAAGATTTTAAATTAAGAGAATAAAATTATGACCCATGAAATCTTTGTAAAGATACAATATATTTATTATATTGCAGAAGTTATTACTCTCTATTATTTTTGAGTTTCTTATTATAGAATTTGAATTATTGGTGAATATTAAAAATTTATTTATTCAAAATTTTATATGGATAAATAAACATAAAATATATTTTTTCCATAAAATTCTTCATATACTCTCTAATTATAATTAAATTTTTTGCAAAATAATTTCTTAAAAATTTATCAGTTAAAGTATAATTTATAATTATTGCAGTGAATTAAATTCTATTAGATAATTAATATTGTATAATAGTCCGTTTAATGAAGAGTTTAAAAAATTTTATTTTGGTATAATTTCCATCTATATTAAAACACTTTGAGTGGATATATTTATGTAACAAGCATAAAATTTCCAAATTTATTTAAATACTATATAATTGAAATATTTATTACTAATTTTACGTGTTACAAGGTTGATACATTAAATGTAAAAATAATTTCTTAAATAACTTGAAAATAAATAAAAAGATCAAAATTTAAATATTTAACGTTTAATCCTTATTAAAAATAAGTTAATTTTGTCAAATCTTCTAATATGAAAATTGTTTAAATCTATTTTAAAGTTTTTAAAGTTTCTCTTTTGATAACATTTTTTTTAATTTAGAGTTTAATTGAATTTCTCAACTGTTCTATTATAAATAGTTAAGCGAATTATTCTTATTTTATGATATTTAATCACATATTACTAGAATAATTCGAAATTTTATTCGTGAGTAAATTAAATAAAAATATTTTATTAAATTGCATTTTGTAGAAAAATAATAAATTTTTTGAATAACCACGAAACCTAGTATATTTAAAAAAAATTTTTATATAACGGTAAAAATAAACCATTTAAGTTATATGGCGATAAAACTATAAAGGTATTTATAATTATATATTCTTCGTAGTGTTTTTCGTTGTATTTCTTAGTAAAATAAGATACTATACTTCCGCGTAGATAAGAGTAGTGCAAGGCAGACAGCGTATCAGCTAATCATTGTTGAGCTTGAGCAGCACACCTTAGAATCAATAACGGAAAATACTGTCATTTTTCCGCTTGATTTTTATTTAGATGGAGCATTGCCCAAGAGACAATCTATGAGTACGAGGATGATACATCAGACCGGCTATACATGTCTAACGCGACCCAGATGCAAGAACTAAACTATATACTCTTTAATCGCATGAACGTCGAATCCAAAACTTTTGCAAGTCTCACGAAGCATAAAACTTTTACTTCCCGCGCAAGCAGCGCCATCGATGCTCACTGCAGGATAATCTGTTCCCTCCATTTCACAGGAGAAAAATCTAGCGGCAAATGTTAGCTGCAACAGGATAATGGTATTTGACGATGATCCAACGTATGTACTTCATTCTTGAAGCTCAACCAAGTTTCCTCGCAATATCTATTACTTAAGTCAATGGAAAAGTCGTGTAATTCCAATGAATTTTGGTTTTAAATGGATAATTCAATTAGAAGAATGACCTGGAAGACGAAAAATGTTTATAAATTTCATAATAATTTTGCATGTGTGGCCATTACTGATTCTGCATGTGTGCATGCGTGTATAATTCCGTATGTCCTTCTGTATTTGAGTGAATCGCGTTCGTGTGCTTAGAAAGCTAGTTAATTTCTGTAAGTAAGTATACATAGCTTTATGTTTTCGGTTATAAATTAGTTTATGTGATTGCACATACGTGTATATGCTTTTGAATGAATGCCCATGTATTTACATATTTACATGTATTTATTTCTGTACACATGCGTATTCATGATTGTAATTCGTGGATGCATTAGCACATAATAAGTCATAATAACTCGGTTTTTTTGGAATGATTGGAGAGATACATTATCAATCTGAAATATTTATATGTACACATCTGTAAGTGCATAAACGTGCTTATTTGTATGGAGGAGTTATGAATCTTTGTACGTATAAATACATGCGTAATTATACGGAATGCGCGTGTGGTTACATGTACCGTCATTACATATACAATCTTCCATTTATATTGATGTATACAGGGAAAGGGATAAAGCCAAGCAAGAAAGTTGCTCAAATTTCATAACTTCAGATATGATAAATGTTATTCTTCTGATATCAGCATGATTTTCAGAAATCTTTGCAAAATACTTAGAGCATGTAAACAGCCATAAAGTTAATACCCATCTCAATAAAATGCATTTGTGAAAGTATTCAAAGTCAATATAATACTTTAAACAGTTTGTTACTTTAACAACTAATTTAATTTCTCTCTATACTTGTAATTTGAGAGTTTATATTTATAGGGTGATTAATTTTTACAGAGAAGCTATGTACATAGACAATTTTAATCTGTAATTAAAAGCAAGTAAGTTCGAGAAAGTACTAGTGATTCAAATGTTTTCCATTTGTAGAAATTTAATTTAAAATTTTTTAAATAATTTTGTATTATTTTAATATTATTTTGTAATAATTACAGTTATAATATGTAATTTGAAATAAATAATAAAGATTTTTGATATTATTGTAAATTATTTATAATGTGCAAATATAATTATATAAACAAATATTTTCTCAAGTTTCTAGAAATAAAAATTTTACTTTAAAATTCGTGCTTTCATGTACTTATTAAAAAGGAGCATAGAATATAATACATATATACTATATATTATTTAAAAATTATCTTATATCATTAAATAAATTTTAAAGTAAATAAACGATATGCAGATCTATAATCAACGAAAAGTATTAATCGTCCATTTGTATAAAAAATAAAATAATGAGATGTTATTATTTGAATAACCATATAAAACAGACTATAAATTTAAAAATATTTTTATAAGCGAAAAAGCAACATTTGAGTTTAAAATTAATTATGTAACAAAGTATAAACAAATTTATACTAACTTAATCACACTCAGTGATTTCAACTCTAATTGATTTTATAATTTCCGTAATAATTAGAGTGATCTATTTTTTTTAATTAAATTCCATTTACATACTAAATAGTGATCTATGTTCAATTAATTTGTCCCGTGTGATTGTAAATTATCGCACTTCGTCTTTACTAGATGAAATCATCAGAATATTTGCATATATATATATATATAAGTATATAGTTGTATACATATTAATTATATTTTATAAAAACAATACTCACTGTATATGCATGTGTAGAATCTCAAGTATTATTTAAATTTAAATTTTTAATTTTTCAGATGTAATATTAGTAATGGAAAAATTATTAACTATAAAAATAAAAACAAAAATTCAATCGAAACTTGCAGAAAGATTGTGAAGTTAAGAAGACGTTTAAAGCAAAGAATATAATCGTATATTTATTATAAAACTTATAGTTATTGAATTACAATACATTATTCTTTTAATTTTTACAATACTGAAAAAAATGTGTAGTCTAAACTTTTATAAAACGGAAAATTATATAATTGAAATGTCTTATAGAAGAAGTTTTTGTATTTCTCATATTACGTGTGTGCTCTAAAAACCATTAATTAATATAAAACATTTTTATTTACAAATTTTAATTATTATTTATTATTATTATTTTAGTTTTAATAATTATAATTTTTTTTAGTCGAATTAAATAGGCAAAATTAGATAAAATAGTTTTAGTGTGTATGAAAACAGAAATGTGTCGGGTGAAAAGATTGAGAATTAGTAAAATTAGTAAAACAGAAATATAAAATACATTCCATAAATTTCATATTTATTATGTTCATATTCATAATATAAATTAAATTCTTTAAAGCAAAACTAAAAAATAATATTTTTCATGACAATATCTGAATAAATAAATAGTATTTCAATAATAATAGTCAAAAATAAAATACAAATAAAATTTTGTTTTGTCTTGTTTATGTTTATATATAAAAGATATATTATTCTTTTTTTAAATGTAAATTTATTCCAATTTATTCACTGCAATTATTGTAATCGTTATAATTAATTATACTATAGTAATATCTCATATCTCTTTCAAATACAATGTACGAGGGATGAAAATCATATTATCATGAAGCTATCATGTAGTTACATGATAATTAACATAAGTTACATGACTTATCATGATATGTAGTATAAAGAAAGAGGGAGAACAATATAGAAAAAGTAAGGTTCCATTTGCACAAGAATAATTTAATATAATATAATTTCTAAGTAATTTTCACTATGATTTGTGTAACAATATTAAAATTTATATAATTATTATTAATTTTTGTTTTAAATCTCAAAAGGATAATTTATGCTATTTTCGTAAATTTTAAAATCAGTGAAACGTAAGTGGTATTATTTTATTCAAATAAATTAAAACATTATTAAATATATTTATTTATTACAACAATTTTCTGTTACATGCAATTTATAAATATATATTTTTGAAAAGACCCCCAGAAATTAAAAATAAAATAATCAAATAATATAACTGCATATTTTTAATATTGTAATTTACTACATTATAATATAAGAATTTTATAATATTTGTGATAAAGTAATTTCTTTCTTAGAATATAGTACATATTAAAATAAAAAAATTAATCAATATAATTTTCTATGAAAATGTAGTTTCAAAATTATATTTATAATTCTTTTTTTGTACGTGAATTCAAAATTTTATAATATCATTAACTGTAATTTTTATTTGAAACATAGTTTATTTAAAAAATACATATAATTATACTTATAATTTGTGTTAGTATTATATTATTAACAAAGTTTTATTCAAATTTAATTAATCAATTTTAATATTTTTTAATTGGAGATTTACAAGAAATTCCTATTATCGATTTTTAGTGAATATGAATTTCAATACTTGTACTTACTATCATAATAAACAGTACTATATTATTTTTACTAATTATTATTAATCTATTTATTTATTATTTCTTTAATTATTTATTAGAAATAATTTTAGAACCAAAAACTTATTTATATAAATTTAGGTTATATACTATTAAAATGAACATTAAATTAAATTAAACAAAAGACAGAAAAGTATTTAAGCTGTCATATTTTATTATATGACACTGGCTATCGTAAAATGGTTAATTTCCAATTAGTCTAAAAAATAATTATAAACAGTAAAATATTCGAAACTAATCTTTGATAATAAAAATAATCTATAATTGGTTTCAGAGCTATTCATTGTTTATGCAATCATTTATATATATAATAATATATATATATATTATAATTTATTTATTTATAATATTTTTTTATAATAGTTAGTTATTTTATTTTAATTATTTATTTAAATATTTATAATATATATTAATTTATAATGTATATATATACAAAACATTTTTTTCCTATTAACAGATAGAAAATAGATCATCTATTATATTGAAAAATTTTATTTTGTTTGACAAAGTAATAACTATTAATGTTCATTAAATTATCAACTTTTATAATATAAGGTTTATAATTTTAATTTACAGATGTAACATTTTAAGAATAAAAAAAACATAGAAAATAAATTTTTTCTCTGAACAATAGTGTAAAAGTAATTACAATATTTAATTGATTATTCTACTTGGAATTATTATTATTTGAATGTCCCTGAATAGGTACGACTATATTATTATTTTTTATTAGCATATCATCATAAATTTTTATAGTCAGTAAATAATCATGGTAGAAATTTTTTTCAGTTATTGGCTACATTCACTATTTTAATAAAAATATTCGAAAATTATATTAAACTTTAAAAAAAAGATTTAAAAAAAATAAACAACATTTTTTAAATTTTAATATAATTCATATCAAGGAGTAAATAACTATTATTAATTAATTAACTATTTAAATAATTAATCCTTTTTATTTATTTGAAAATAAATCATTTTTACCTTTATAAAGTGTTATGAATTACAAGTAATTCAAAATATAAATACATTTAAAAATGTCTAAATTTTAAATACAAATATATAATATTTACTAAAATATTTATTGTCATCAATTAAAAGCGTAATTTTAGAATAAAATAGGTAAATAAAAATGGTATTTTTGTTCTGCCTGATCGTTACTGAATGAATTTATATGATAGTATTACTTAAATTAATTCTTTACATGATGTACTACTTAATGATAAAATAATTTGTATAAATAAATCGAATTTTGATTCAGTACTCATATAAAGTGCTATGGTGACAATCAATTGAAGTGAAAACCTATTTATAAAAAGATTTATATGACTATTTTAAATAATTTTTATTATTAATAATAACATTATTATCAATCTATGCAATAATGAAAACAAATTATTATGTGAGAAAACTTATATAAAATCATCCTTCATTTATAAAAGAATTACATTTTATTTCTAAAAAATTATTTAAAAAATATATTTTAGCAGTCCAATTCTTAAAATTAATAATATATATATATATATATATAATATATATATATTTTTATTATTTAAAAAACTAAAAGTATAGTCTATATGTACTTTTTTACAAATCAGAAATATTTATAAATAAATAAATTGATGAATCTTTTTTATTCGTTAAAATAATTTGTATAAAAATAATTGTGATTTTAATTTTATTAAGAACGATTTAACTGTATACGAAATATTAAATCTATTTAAATTATTTTTTGTCAGAGTAATTATAGTTGCTTAATTTCAAAACTGAGATAATATATAATTATAAAAGAAATTTTAAGATAAGTATAATATTAACTGTTAAAAATAAAATTATTCGTAAATAATAGATGGCTTACAGCAAAAAATAAATTCTATCTAAGCTCTACGTTTTTTTTGAAATGTTTAAAACTATACTTTATCATAGTATTTCGAATCGTATAATAAACACTAATTGTGTTAGATTCAGAAAAGTATTGAAAATTAAATTGAGTTTATATTACATATATGAATATATATATATACAAAAATTGCATTCGAATAATTAATAATTACTTTTCTAGATTTTAATGAACAATAAACTTGCATGTTTGATTTATGGAATATTGAAAAAGCCTTTCCTTCGTTTTCTTCATATTTCTGGAATTTTTAGTTAATAGCTACCAACGCAATCGAAGAATATTAAAAAAATATATTAAATGCAATATGCAATTTAATAAAATGTTCAAATAATCTTTTTATTTTTCGTGCATAACAGCTCTTTAAGTGTTGGAATATAACTATAAGCGGGATATCGTCAAGTTATTGGCGGTATTCACGTCAGGAGCACATATATAGGCTTCACTTATCGAGAAGCTTAGATCGGTTCTTTCTCTCTCGTGGTGCTCCGTCGGCGATGTTTATTCCGAGCGCACTTATCACGCCCATCAACGAGTTCACGAGTCCGCTGCAGTCAGCTGGAGAAGAGTAAAGAGATGGCAAGCAACGGTGGAGGCAACGGGGCGTCGTACACGTACACTTTTCTGCTGGCAATTGCATCCGACTGAGATAGAAAGAGAGAAAGGATGAAAGAACGGGAGGAAGGAAGGGGTAGAGAGTATTTTCAGACACAGAGTGAGAGGAGGTGGCGTCCCGTGGCGCGCGACATAGACAAAGTGGAAACGACTTTTCGAGCGATCGCTGTCAGCTTATTTGAATGCGTGAACATTTGTAACTGTCGTAAGGGTGCATGAACTCACAACCTTTTAACTTCTTTCCTTTTTTCCATTTTATGTACGACTGTTAACGAAATATGAGACCCATTTCTTTTTTTATAAAATTATAATAATTTCTATATGATTTTCTGTAGCTACTAGATAATAGTGAGTTTTTTAGAATTATACTTATGATTTTAAAGGATTTATTTTTGTAATATTTTAATAAATAAATTACAGATTTATTTTAATAGTCAAGAATAAATTTGATAAGTTTTGTATAGTATTTTTCTAATTATTCTCGAGTTATTTTGATCAGTTGTGGTTATAAGTAAACAAATTCTGTTTTAATTAACTTTAATCTATAATTAGAATAAAAAATAAAGACAAAATTTATTAATGCAATAACATTTTAAATATTATTTTTATAAACTGAATATTTTTAGTATGCTATATATATATATATATATATATATATATATATAAATTTTTTCATCACAAAAACAATTTCATTAAAGTATAAGCTGCACACGACTTTAAAGGATATTGAATTTGTGTACGAATAAATTATTGCTTTTATCCTTATGATTTGTTCTTGCAAAGATGTAAGACTTCTGATAAATTCTAGGTATTATTGGAACAATAATGTATTATACTAGAAATGGAATTTGATTGTATTTCATTTAATACATATTTGCTACTTTATTTAAATTGACTAATAAATTTGTACAAAAATTTCAAATACATATTTGTTAATCTTAATTTAAGATAATTTGATAAATTTCTATCAGTAGTAAAACTATAATTGCATTGATAAGATGTATTAACCTATAATTTATAATGTTGTTTATGAGTACATCGTATTTTTTTACATAATCAAAATTTTTATAGATATTTAATCTTGTTTTAAATGTCTTAAGATATGTAGTTTAGTCTAAATTATGTTTTGAAATTGTATAAGTTATTCAATTAGTTAATAGCTTGAAACAGCAGCAAGTGATTATTTGAATACCGAATTAATTACATTAAACAAGGCTTCGAAAGCGATCGGAGTGTCGTTCCGCTATGCACTGCCGGAACATAGTCAAGGAAAGATAGTAGACACAAACATTGTTAGTCACATATATACTTGTGCATAGAAAAGATGAAGAGAGAGTATGGGGGTAGATAGTCCGTGTGTTCACAGGAAAAACGTGAGGGGGAAGCTCGCGAGTGCTGAGAGATGCAGCGATCCACACCAGATCACCTCATTAGCTACGTGACTACTATATCCTTATTTTATATCGTTTTTTCTTTTTCACTGTTTTAAATCCAAAAAAGTCATTGTTTTTTTCCATGAACAGGTGTGTATACATAAGTGCAGAAGTATGTAAGTGAGTTTGTCTATTTTAGCTTTGTATACCTCTTCTACAGGATGCTCTTCGTAGTATTAAATTTTCATGCTCAAAAGATGACTTAACTCAATTCAATGAATATTTATTAAATGAATTAACCAAAATTCGGAATACTCAGCTTCTTTCCTCATAAATTTACCTTTTTCTTGTACTTTTAATAGAATGATGAAAAATAGGTTAATTAATTACGTTCACCTATCAATATATGTAAAATGGTACTATTGTTAGAGAATTTGCAGTTTTATAATGAAATTTTTACAGAAAAAAATTAATTTATTATTATTGAGAAACTATACTTTAGTGCAAAATAGTATGTCACTACAGATGCAGAATCATCCGTATAATTTTTATCACGGAAAGTTATAATACCACCATCAGAATGATAATTATCTTTCAATAAGGAAAATATTGTTGGTTTTAAAACTGAATAAGAAACTATCAAATTGAAATGTAATAGGAACACTTTCATTAATACTTGTAAAACTAAGAAAATATGGTTTATATTAAAATATTTTTATAATATATAAAAATAATATAGGTACGTGTGTATATATATAATACACTTTAAAAAATATAAATAATAGGCGAAACTTTGAAACATATCTTTATTTTATATACTAAATATAAAAATGCATGAATATACATACATATTCATCATTGAAAAAATAAACTGTAATCTTTTCTCAGATTATAAAATAGTTTAGATTCGATGATTACATGTTTATTACAAAATTAATGTTTCATTTGAAAATTAAACATTAGTGGCACATTAAAATTAATAATCATATTGATTGCCAAAAAAATAATTTATGACAATTAAATTCAATTACTAAAATAATTTTTAAAAGTGGACATATTAACAAGTTATGAAAACGATTATTGATTTTCCTCATAAATATGAATTTTTATAATTTCATAGAAACTAGAAAAACAGATTACACACCTATTCTGTATTTTCTGAAGTATAAATGTCTATTAGCAATAACATAAAAATCGAGACTACCAATCGTTATTTGAGAAAATATTATTTCTTATAATACTATTTTAGAATACAATAATAACATAAAAATCATAATGTGAACTGTAGCATAAATCGTCGATTTGAAATAAACTTTACTTTGAGTTCAAAAAAGCACGTAAATATTTGAAGTTTAAGATGAAAATGTATTTACTAAAAGACATGAGGCCTTTCAGAAGCCACTTTGACCCTTGAAAAATATCTGTCTCGTACTTGAGACTAAAGGCGATGTGTGGAGCATCGAAGAAAAAAACAAACCTTGCTGCTGTGGAAAACATTCTCATATACAAAAGAATAATTGGCACATTTGCTGCGTGCACACGATCGACGAAATATTTTCACGTGGGAGTACACTTTTTGTAGTAGTGACGTATACGCAATATTTAAATGTTATCATGCTTACGCCACTGGATATGTCTTATATATTTCATAACTTCAAACTAAACTAGCTCTGTTCCTTTTTCAGCCTGTACACATTCATTTTATATTTAAGTACCTATCCCGTTAAGTTCAAATAAACGATTTCAGTTTTATTGAAATCGGTGAAACTTATTGCTATTTATTAAATTATGAAATTTATTTTATATAATATCACGGATAGATATATTAAAAATAAAAAAATTAAATATGCTTATTGCATAGCTTGTTTAAATAAGCATGTCGAATAAAATTTTTAATAATTTTCTATATAAATGAGGCAGTATTCGTGCATTGTGAATTAGTTTTTCAATACAATAGCTACCAATAAAAATGTCAAAAATGAAATCTTTCGAGTTACGTGTAAAAATACCGCCTTTAATCCTTAATCACCTTCAACCAATACTTCTTTTGACGTGCACTTAAGTTCTTAAATAATCTTATGAAAATCACTCGTCATAAGGGTCGCCTTTGAAAGATGTTGCGATCACAACAGTGACGCCAATTCAAAGTCACGCGATGAGAATAAGACGCAAGCAGGATTTACATCGCACGTTGTTGTAGACCATTATATCATAATAGACACGTCTAGCTTCAGTAGCCGATATCATCGTTCCCGTAACGGACGCATCTGTCTTTCATATTGTCGAGTTATTATTTAGTATTGATTTTTTTACTTTCCCTTTTTGAATTTCATTACGACTTAATGCATTTGCATCAAAAATAAAATACATATAGATTCGATAATGTATTGGTCGTAACTTATCGTATAAGTATTGCGTAAAAAATATATTTTCTATCTTTTTGTCTTGAATATTACAAACGAATATTTATTACAAATATATTTTTATTAATAAAATATCTTAAATATTATGTACAATATTTTCTTAAAATCTAAACCACCAATAAGGTGAATAGATATTATTATTTATTCGAAGAATCGAAAATACAAAATATCTATGATACCTAAAAAAATTTTAAATATACAAAAATTGCTTCTTTAATCAAAGAATTTGATAAAATCTTAAAAAATGAATTTTTGAATACGAAAATATACACGATTATGAATTATTTTTTTGAAATTCTGTAACAGTAAACTCATGGAGATTATACACGTAATAATTATCAATGTAATCGTTTTTCATTTTCATTTGAAAAAAATTTGTATGTTCTGAAAATAATTATTAAAAATATATATGTACTTATATTTATACAAAAAATATGGTATAAGTAACTAATAATCTTACATACTTTATTAACTCCAGCTAATAAAATGCAATCCTATTCACAATATTAAAAATATTAGCATACATAGATTTTACTATTTACAATTAAAATTTATAAAATGATATCGTTCATAGACTGCTAGAGCTTATATTATAATAAATAATTTTATGAGTTTATTTCAATATTTTAATTCTTTAATTTCGTGAAATTTAGAATTATTATGTCTTGTGTTATCTGAAAAAAAAATTTCATGTCGAATCCGATTTATTAATAAATTGAAATAAATTGAAACAGTAGTATAAGTTTATATATATATTGGAATAGAAAATTGAATAAAACAAATTAAAAAATAAAAATGTGAACATCTGAAGCGCAGTAGGATATTTTAAGAATCAGTGAAATATCTTCATTCTTTTTTCAAAGCTTATAAATTCTTGAAGTTTTATATTTGTGTCTTATTTTAGTGATTAACTATCATTTTTTTAGCATAGCTCTAAATAAAGCAATTAAAAAGTAAGAAAAAATAAAAACTTATATACTTATTGAATTCATCAGTCTAATTATTTTTGTGCAACGACCTGAATCAATTAACGTGCCATTAATACAGATTCCTTTAGGTTACCAAACAGCAGCAAACATTAAATTCTACCGACTAAATGCGAGCTAAAAGATTAAAATAAAAAACTGTGCTTTTGGAGACCAAGGTTCGAATCTTCAAACGAATATACGGTAACCCTTTTGCCAAAGCTACCATTGAAGATGCATTAACGTTAAGTGAGAAAGTGTAAGAGATTACGTGGGCACTCTTTCGCAAGGCCAAGAAGGAAAGAGACAGAGGACAAACGCGGCAATTAAGCGATTCGTCGTCGTAGGCGTCGTCGTTGGCGTTGTGCACGCGTCGCTCGCAAAGGTGAGCTTTGAACTTCTCCGACTCGTAAAAGGTACAGAGCTTAACATTGCACCCAGATTGCGCAAAGCAAAAGCCTGGTATTAAAGAAAACATACAGTCGACACTTGACACTTCTGCAGAAATCTAGAAAAAAGGGAGTACTGAGTAAAACAGAGAAAGGCGGGAAAATAGTGGGAAAAAATAAAAGCTCGAAGATGGCAAAAAGATTGGAAAAGCACGCTTGATCCGCGGGTTCTTTTGTTTTGTTGCGGTATAGTACAATGGCAAGCTCGTCTCTCCTCTATGCGCGTCGGCGCTTAAAAGAGTTATATAATTCCCTTCATTGTCGTACAAAAATTATATCCCAGTAATAAACTAGTATTTGCTGACAAAGAAATGGGGAAGAGAGAGAATAAAAAATCCGTGCCTGAGTGCATTTTTGTACAATTCTGGTGACCGTGATCGCTTTTCGTGTTCAACGCCGATTGTTTCCCTACATATAGGTGAACTGAAAAAGTCGAGTAGCTATGGTAAAATAAAAATTAAGGCGATATCCCAAGTACGTTACCAACAACTTTTCTAAAACTTTCTTAATCTGTTGCTTTTCTAAGGCAGTATTATATAATTAATTGATTACACTTATTTAAGGAATTTAAAATTTAGTATGCAGTTCATATAATCGAATTATTAACGTCGTATAAAGGTTCTAATAAAAGCTTTTAATGTTGATTTGAATAGACTTTTATCTAATAATTGTTTAATAGTTTTTATTCCATTGAAGATATTCCGTTTGTATTGATTGAACATTAGGCTATTGCGGAATAAAATTGTTGTCAAGAGTGCATATTATTTTATAATATAATAAAATACAATAAATAAAAATACTTTACAAATTTATTAGTTTATGGTACAATTAAAAAAGTATAAAGTGTAAAAATTTTTGAGAAAGGCATATTACTAAGTTAATATCCGATCTTTAAATTACTAGTAAAAAAGCTTGTTTCAGTATAAAAGAACTTTATTCGGATGAATTTCAGTGTATAACTGAAATATTTTATCACAGGAAAGGATATAAATTTTAAAGATAAAGCGACTTTTTGCAATAACTGTTTGTAACTTCAGCATGTTATGGATACTTTATTTAAGTGAGAAACGTTTTCTGTTCAACTTTATATGAAATTTTGCATTAAATTTTGATACTTCAGTGATAGCATTAATCTTACAAGATCTTATAAAAATAAATTACACATGCTCTTTAAAATTTTAGTATTTTGTTTAAATTCATACAAATTTTGAAATTGTTGAAATGTATTTAAAAAAAGTGATTTTATTCTTTAGTGTTCTACGGCATATTCAACGTTTCTTCAATTCAGCAATTCATATTTAATTTTTGTTGTATAATATAATTTTACAGTTGAAGTAACATATTACAATTTTCCATTTCCTGCAGCATTTATTTTGAATAAAGGAGCTTCTTTTGATATTTTTTGTAACTTTTCTGCCATAAAACAGGTCATTCAAAGTAAAGCTTTCACCAAAATTTATTCTTAACCTTTTTTTATATAATATGCTTGAAAAAGAATTTTGGGAAAGAAATAGTTTATACCCTTTGTTGTTTACAGTGCTTTCAAATGCAGGTGTGGAGCCATTATCGGCTCTCTGCTTTGCCTTTGATCTGAGCAAGGGCCTTCTGTTTGTCTTCCTCTTTCTCTTATTTTCTGTCTCCTTTTTAGTAGCTACGCCAGTATTTTGCAAACAGCCACCCAACATCGCCATTTCTTTCCAACGCTTCCTCTATTTTTACCGACAGAGCTATATGCGTGTACCCGCGTAAAACTTTTTCGTTTTCTGACGTTTTGGAGTTGGATCGAAAAATACCTCTAACTTCAGGTTTGACTGCAGAAGGAAGAGAAGTCAAAGTATCTCAGTTCCACATTCATACGAATATATACACGCACAGCATTGATCCACGGCTTACATTGTGGTACTTTATTTTTCGTTTCTAGAATGCTTGATTCTTAATTTTTTTTTCTTTTATATTCTTTTCTTTTCTTTCTTTATCACATCTTCTCTTTATCTCGATCTCTTTTATTCTTATCCTTAGTTAAAACTTTTTATGTTTCCTCAATTTATCTTGTTTATATTTTAAATAATATTTACTATCACTCTGCTTTATTTATTATTTATTAAATATTGACTTGTTCGTACAATTAAAATAATGCATTGGATTTTTATATTTCATTAAAGCTTCATAATTGATCATACGTGTAAATTGTTAAATGTGAGTTAATTATTTGCAATTTTTTTAGGAATTAATACAACGAATAAGACTTTTCCTCAGATTAACTTACAATTGTTTTGATGTAGTTATAAAAATGTTAGAAATTTTATATAATCTTTTATAAACAATTTAATTAAGGTGCAATAAAAACAGAAATTTTTGTTACGAAAATTTCATTTTTAGAAATTTTATTGAAGTATTTATAAAAAGTCATTTCTTATTCTTATTATAATTCTTTTATATTATATTTTTTAAATATCTAAAATTTTCTACAACTATAGAAAAATTATAATAAATTATAAACTATATTTATAAAATTCATTTATTTTTTTTATATTTTTAAACATTATGTGGTTGAATTTTTTATTAAATATTTTAATATTAAATTCTTACAGACCAGAATAAAAAACTTTTAAGAATATGTTTTTCGAAAAGAGTAAAAAATTGATATATGTATTTATTCTTTCGATACATTGTACGTAATTTTTACCTTAAATTATTCATTTGCAAGATTCATTAACTTTGTTTGAATAATCTTTTATATCGATCGTATAACCTAATTAAGTTCATACAAAATTAACCTATCAATCTTCTTCCACTTTTTGGCTTATTTATGATCTGTCTTTTCTTTCCATTAATTCACATTAGATGTTCTTATATATACATCTATATTTTTAAGTTTTTTGTTCTTTTTATTATATTTCTATATTTTATCAGTCTTTCTATCTTTTTTTCTTGATACCTATATCATTTTGTACCTCCCTTTTTCTTCTACGGTACCCAAGACGTTTTACGTATCGCTGAATTTCCTGCTTGAGTACAAAGAAAATTGCGAGAAGCCACTTGAATCACTGCCTGAAATAACATGTTACGTTTTATCCGTCATTCGTTTCGTATCCGATCTCTTTTTGTTTACTTATTTTTCAAATTCTCTTAGCCTTTGTTTCATTTTATTCTTGAAAAGAAGTACAAACAAGCATCTACGCTCGTACACATAATTATGTACGCACTTTTGGCCGCGTATGTATTTATGTACGTAATTGTATTTGATTATTCGAGCGCCCTCATGTATGCTTATGTATGTGCGTGTATATGTTTTATTAAATATGAATAAATTCTTTCATTACTTTTTAATATAATTTCAGATTTCATATACATCTTTTGCCAATCGGCTTTTCTTTATTACATTTTTTTCAAATATTCTGACATGCACGTATGTATTTATGGCCATCTATAATCAGGGGCCACATATCCTTGCAATTAAGGTGATTGTTGGTAACTTCTCTTAGTACATTAGAGTTTTAGTCAATGCCAGTTACTTTCATTATATTTTGTGCCAAAATTTTCTCATAGATGGAGTTATAGTCTGTATAATTTTATAAATTGTTTTCAGCAAGTAAATACTGAAAAACATCTTATCTCTTAACAACTATAGTTTTATTGCTTTTATAAAAAATATTTAATATTTAAGATCAAGATACAAATTTTAAAGTCACTATAAAAATTTTAATTAGATTAACTTTTCGAAAATTACTATAATTTTTAATTAAATGTAATAATTCAATAATATTTTATAATAATATAATATATAATTTAATAATATATATTATTTAATTTTAATACAATTACGTATAATACAATAAATAAGAAATAAATTGATAAAAACTTTAGTATTTGTTCAAAAACTATGAATTTAACTACAAAGTTTATTACATATTATTGCCCTTATATATTTCTTCATATTCAGTGTTGTATTTAAATCATAAAAAAACAAACACGGACCATCTTCTTTATTTTATATTGTCTGTAATAACTATGTTGTAAATCTATTTTATTTTGCTTTTACTTCATTAATATGTAACTTTCTATATAACTTTTCATTGATACTTATTTCGTTTTAATGTTAAAACAATAGTAATTAGGCAAAGAATAAATTATTTAATTTGAAGTACTCCATTACATGCAATTAAGAATAAAATTTTTTAACAGTCATATAATTTAGTTTTCATATTGTAAATATGTTTATAGCTAATATAAAAATAATAAAACATATATATTAAAACATTAAAACATAATTCTTGACTGTTTAATATTTGTTAAACTGTTTAAAATTTAATATTTTAAATTTCTACAATCGCAAATTTATGCAATCATACATTTATTTATCATTTTTAAAAACTTCTTCAAAAAATACTTATATATATATATAAAAGATTCTAATAATTTCATATTATTTTAAAGTAATTTTTTACATTTTATGTTTGATATATAATGAGTTGAATTTTCACTTTCGTAATATATACATATCTATATCGATGTCCAAGCTTTTGAAAATAATATTCAAGTGACTAAGAAAAATTTCAATGTAGATCTTGAATATTATTCAACATATAGTAAACCTATAGTTCATTAAGTTATGCTTTTTATATTAGATATTGATTAATTTATTAAAACAAATTAAAATTAGAAATAAATTAAGAAAATAACGTATAGAATTAACTATTTAACTTGATTATTAGCAAAAAATATTTAAAAAATTTATTTTATTTTTTTTAAATATTTATTTTAATATAAAAACATAATTTTAAATATTATTTGAAAATATAATTTATTGAAGCATAATCTCCAATATAAAAAATTGATTAGACAATATCACTTATTATTCAGAAATATATTTAATAGTCTATATTTCGAATAAGAATATATTTTATTTAATATAGGAAATGTACTGAAAAATGAACTTATGTAAAAAAAATTTGTAAAAAGCATATATACAATTAAATTATTTAAGATTATATGCGTTAGAAAGAATGAGCATTACTACATAAAATATTTTTACAAATAAAAAGTACTCGTAAAGTTAATCAATTAATTTTAATAATATTTGTTTGTATTTTTTGTATATTTATTACATATTTAATTCCAAAAATTTATTAGAAGATATAATTTTATACGTACATTTGAAAAGAATTAATTTTAAATCAACCAAAAGATGAAGGCAGATTTCTATTACAAAGGATCTCTTTATTATAAAATAATAAAATAAAATAAAATATCACACAATACGTACGATTAGGAAGCACTTAAAAAAATAAATTATTAAAAAAATATATCGATATATTAAGTAAATTTGACGTCAACATTTATAAATATAATTCAAAATTATAATTAATTAAATGTGAGAATCACTATTCTACAATAATTATTAATCTTTAATATTAGGTAAATTTATTGAATAAAAATCTCTTATAATTTATTCTGTTCATTCGCTATTAATCATTTCAAGACGCAATAAAAAGATTAATATATACTAAAGTACTCAATTTATATTATTATAATTTCTAGGTTTAAAAAAAAACAAAAGTAATTTTTAATATAAATATTATAAACTGAATCTACAAATTTTCTTTACGAAAACATTAACTAAGAAAATTATTGATATTTGACATAGATACTTTTATATATACAAATATACATCAGATAAATTAAAAGATTGATTATTACTTCGAAAAATATAAAGTAACATTAAGTATAGTAAATAAATAATTCATATGCTTAATTTTATTTTAAATAGTTTAATAACTAGAATTTGTTTAAATGTCTTTATAAATTCTTTCATTTTATAAAAAATTTATTATACGTTGATTTATTATTTTCTTAATGAATAAATATAACGTAGAAATACTTTCGTTTTTATATTTTTGAAAACATAAATACAGTTTATAAATTAATCAATACATCATAAAGAAACATGAGACATTGCAGGATGCTCAGCTACCAGTGTATTCGGTAAAAGTGCAAATTATACAATAAGCGAAATAACGACTTATGCCAACAAATTTTTATGAGCTCTTTTATTATTTTCATCATAAGAAATTTTTGATATTATAAATTAAAGAAATAATTTAATATTGTTGGAATAGCAACATAATTCATACTTACCATAATTACTAGGTTATCGCTTTACATAAAATGTCTCTGGAAAAAAAATACAGAGAGTTCAACTAAATTTTTGAATAATTTTTTAATTATTTATGTTTTTTACATAAACTGAAAACTGAAATCTTCTTTGTGTACTTGTAAAAATAATGCGTTTCATATACAGTTTATTGGTTAATATTTTAGATTCATTTAATATTTCTAGAAATAAGTATAACTAATAATTTAATTTTTATAATATAATAATAGTGAAATAATATAAGACGTTATTTATCTTTACAAGTTTATTAACAACAAAAGAAAAGCATTTGCATTTTAAACATTTTTTTCACGTTTATTTTCATCTAATTCTATCTCCACAACTTTTAAAATGAAGAAATAATAAAGAAAAATGTAACCGGAGGGTTGTTATTTTAAGTATATTAATTATTGTAGTGGGCAGTAATTTTCGCTTTTTAAAAGGGGCTTAACAGCAACTTTCATGTTTTTTGATCTATAAGTCCGATATTGTCCATCTCAGTACTAAATCGCACGCTTTCATACGCATCATGCAGTCAAGCATTACGAAGGGGTGCAGACAATGATGGAATTTTATTGATTAAAGGCTGGCTGTTTTATGCAGGTGAAGGTGTGAGCAAGTCAAGCAGAATAAAAACATATAGCGAGTGTAGGTTAAAGTGGATTGTGGTAATTTTCTGTAATTTTCCTCAGCCTTCCTTTCTTACTCGATTCATCTACTTTCCTTATAAACGAAAATTCGTAACCCACTTTTTCCTTTGAACCAGGCGAACTCATTGTGTAATGTTGTCATTTTACTTTTTCTTCTCGTCCAAAAGAACTTCCAATATAGTTTCTAATAGATAAGAAAATAAAAGGGCTTGTTTAGGCAAATTTAATTGACTATAGAAGGACAATAGGATGTCGTATTGTTTCTTTTATTATTAGAAATCGAACAGATAATACAAAGTTTCAGGTTAATTTAAGTTACTACGATTTGTAAAACCGCAAGATAATATTTAAATATCTAAATACAAATAGGAAATTAAGTAATTTGGATCATTGCTTTTTTTCAGCATATAGAAAAAATAAACTGCAGAATAAAAGTTTAAATCAGATTGTGGAGAGGCTTGTACGATATTAATTTTAAAAAAAAATATAAATAACTTTAAAAAAATTTTTTTAATTTATATCTTCATTTGAAAATTGAAAAAATAATGTATATATATAAAATAAGAAATTATTATTTACATATATTATAAGTACTTTTTATTCGTTTATTTACCGTTATGTAATATATTTTTTAGTAATGCGTTAAATATCAAGATTTTTTAAAATACTAACTAAAATTTTATATAAAATATAAGTAATTTAAATCTTTTACACTTTAATGTTGAATAATATAATAAAAATTAAGTAATTGTAAAATTTTTTAATCAAATAACCACCTTTAAATGAAGAAAATATTGAGAACGACAAAAAAGAAAATTTTTGAGGATATCACATATAAGGCATTAGTTATTTTCCGATTAAATTGAACTGCAAAAATGAGAAAAAACCAAAATTAGTTGCATAAAAATATTCAATATAGCAAACATTTTTAGATTTATAAATTTGCTTAATATTAGAATAAATATATAAAATAAAAAGATTTAACTTTCAATAATTATGAAAAAATATATTTTAGATACGTCTTCGTTAATTTAATAAATTTTTATTCATACAAAGGGAAATGAGTAAATTAAAAGGATGAAAGAGAGAAAGAATGGGAGATTGAAAGAGAAGGTATCTTTTCAACGTAACTGAGTCTTGTTAATTCTTCCTCAGTCTCTGAGAATAGGGAATGAAGCCGGAAATGTATTATTTGCCGAAACCTCCCTGCGACACACCTCCCCATTCAATAAATTACGAAAAGCGCTCGCAGCGATCGTAGACGCATTCATAGTTGCTGTGTGAGTGTCATCGGCGTGTTTAACCGTCGTTGTCGGATTAGGTTTTGGAATCCATCGGCAAAGCGTTCACTTGGTTCTTCGACTATATTCCTGATTCATTTCATAGATGCAGCCTATTCGCATTTTATTTAAATTTTTGTTGAGTATGTGTTCCTTCTTCCTTGAGAAAAGTACTGAAATTTTAAATTCTTTATCCATTAAATCTAAAAATTAGAAACTCTCTTCTCATTATTGCGACTTCATAAAAATAGAGAATTATATATTAACGATTATTTTACTATACAAAGTAACGTAGTCTACAGACTGAAAAAGAAATTTTTAAAATTTTAAAAAAGAAATTTAAAAAAAAACCGATTTTATTTAGTAATCTAGATCTCATTGTTTTATTTAAAAGTAAAAAAAAATTAAAAAAAAGAGGGATGAATGATATTATCATATTTTTCAAATGCGTATGAATAATTAATATTTTTAATAAGTACCATTATATTTATAGTATTATATTATGTTATAAAAAAATAAATAAATGAACTAATATATAATTATTAAATTTAATGCACATAACAATGAAAATAATATTTTTTTTTCTAAACAATATTCGTGTCATGTTCACCCAATGAATATGACTTTGATTTGGGATAAAGAATTACAATTATTGAACATAAATATATTAAAGCAACTTTCCTTTTTCCATTAGAGATTTTCATGTATACTTTTCATTATTACAGATCGATTCCAAGAATATTAAAGACCATTGTCTCTATTGAAATGAAAATTTGTATAAAATTTTAATAGTAAATACCACTAAATAATGAATTTTATAACTAACAGATGCATAAGTGCTCTATACATATGACAATCGAAATGGTCAATCATAGTTCTATCAAGTTCAATCCTCGACATATTGTACATCTGTAAGAATTAGTAACTATTATCATATTCAACAGGAATCATATGATTACAGATAATATATATTCGAAACTATTAATAGCAATGTAAATTTCCTTGTATATTCTCTTTAAAGTAAGTTCTATTTTTTTAATTATAATGTATTTTAAGTTGCAATAACGATACAAGCGTTTACAACTAATAAAAGTACTTATATATAAACATGTACTAAATGTGATGATCAAAAATAGAAAATATCACTTATAGTCAAGCGACTCAATAGTGCCCTAGTAGCTTAATCGTATAGAAATTGACAGGAAATCATAGAAGATTGGGTATCTCGTGCCAACTTTCTCGATCATCTTTACTGTAGCGGATAAATCCAAACAATTAATGATACTTTTACTTTTATATTTCTTCGATTAGAATCAAGCATTAAATAAATAAAAATATAATAAAATAACATCTTATTAATAATATCATTGAATCATCATGTTTAAATATCATGTTTAAATATGTGTTTAATTTATATTTAGCTTAACTATTATTATAAATCATAATATTAAAATTTTTCAATTTTAAAGTATTTCTTGAAAAGCACATGTATTTGATGAAGGTTTTTACGAGAGTAAAATAATATAAATATTTTATTTGTAAAGTAGTTCTTAAACATTTTTTAATTTCTAAAATTTTAAAAAGAGTTCTTTAATTTTGTACTATGTAACTAATAATATAAAAATAAAAAATATATCTATATATTATTTTTATAATATAAAGTTTATAAATTTTTATAATTTCTTCAAATATAATATATTTAAAAGAAACGATTGAATTCGTTATATATACAGATTGAAATATACCTACTGAGTGTTCGTGGAATATTTTGTTAAATAAATAGACTATTAGATTAAAATATATTCAACAGATTACAACGAATTTATTTCATTCATTATTATTAATTTTTATTCAGTAATGTCTTAATACATTTAGTTTATTATATGTATGAAAAACCGTAGCTCGGTGTATTTTTTCGATAAAACTCGTTTTTCTTTTCTTATAAAACCAAGGAAAGCATCTTTCTCCGTATATCTAAACATAAAAAAGTAAATAGAAGAAAACGGAGAGAAAGGATATGAAAACAGGAGAAGAAGAAGGAAAAATGAAAGGGTATTGCACTAACAGCAAGAGCAGGGCGAATTTTAAATTTACTTGGAGAGAAAACGATATCACATCTAGCGCATTTCTGTCTGTGACAGCTAAGTTGGGCTCAAGCTCTTTCCTTTTTTCCTTTAGCAGTGCGCAGTGGAACGCAATAAGTGTAATAAGATGGCGCTCTATAGTGTCAAAGTAATATCAAATTTTAAAGAACTACGTGGATAGTAAGAAAGAGGCACGTGACTTGGGATATATCGGTGACGATGACATTGAGACGCATGGAGTCAAGATATTTATGCTACGTCCTTAGAAGTTCGTGAGCTCCAAAATATGAAACAAAACACTTCATAAAATTTTTCACTGACTTTTTGCACTTTAATTTTTTATATATTGCGCTATCATTTTTTTAATTTTTGATTAAGTATTCTAAAATTACTTTATTTTCAACAATCGAACGTAAAATTTCTTAATTTCTAATATTTTAAAAAAGGTCAACTATGTTTTTGAGGTATCATATTAAAAATCTTGAAAAACAACTGAATATTAGTCAACAGGTATTATAAAATTTGAAAATTGGGAGAGAAATTTTCTTTATGTGATAATAAAAAATCTAAGTAGCTTTTTGTTTCCTACAAAATGAAAAATTTCCTACTCAAAATTAAAACATACAAGGTACACAAAATCTATTTAATTAACTAACAATAAACTTTTTGAATTAATATTAATGTCATTGTTGTAAATTAATGTTGTAATTATGCCAATTGGACGAGTAAGATGCTAATATAATCATTATATCTTAATTCAAACGAGTATATTATACACTTATTCAATTTTTTTATTTTTGTAAAAAAAATTGCATCGAGATGAAAAATTACATACTCATTAGATTTTAGAATAAAGTCTAATTGAGTTTAGGAAAATCTTTTTAAAATATTTTTTAAATATATGCATAATAATTAGAATAGAAATTTTTTATACATTAAAAAATTTTGTTTATTTACTTGTTTTAATCATTTTTGTATTACTTGATTCTTTCAACTTTAAACATAAAATATTAAATTCAAACAGATTAGTCATCTATTATAATGTAGTTAAATATTACGAGGTAATTCTCTTGACTTCTTGTAAATGCATACGTGTTAATCCTTACTTTGCATGAGTCTAGTAATTTATGCGCTTCTATTGAACCACAAATAAAAAGTATTACATTATGCATATGTATAAAAAATACAATAACATAATATAACATATTATATAATATAATAGTAGATTCAAACAAGCAAGTTTTATTCCAATTTGAAAAAATTATTTTGAAATTATTAATTTATTCTAAATGAAATAATATCAATCAATTTTCCTATAAATGACTATTTTAATCAGATAGATCTTTGGATTCATATAAATCTTTGGATAAATATATAATATTTGAAACTTATTTAAGATAAAAAATATAATAATAATAAATTGTTACACTCATATTCATAAAAATATATGCTTATAAATGTAAATAAAATGTTTTAAAATTTTTTCGTTTGAAATATTGGGGTGTTTTTCATTATAAGAAGAAAAATGACATTAATAAAAAATGTAAGTTAATACAGTCGTTTTACTTTATAAATTCACTAAGTTTAAAATGTACATATATTTTCCAATAATAGAAGTTGACTGAAATTGTTAATTTGAATGTGATACAATGTACTATTGCATTACAAGAGTATATAAGTACTCATATAGTAATACTTTGCCTTTTACCATTATAAATACATATATCTGCATATAAATGTACATATATATGAATATATTCATGTGTTTATGCTTGTGTAATTACAGTAAGTACGTTTACACATTCAAAAGTTCCACCTTATTGTTATCTAATACTATATAAAAGTAATAAAAATTCATCGAACGCACTTGAAAATATTGTAGCAGTGCTGTTGTCAAGCTGTTCAAAATAGAATACTTTTATGGCCTACCTAAATGAATAAATTATATGAAATTCCGAAAGACAATAAAATTTATATCTTTATTGTCTTATTTGTAATCAAAATTCACTAACGTATTAGAATATTACTGTATCGCCGACGTGGGCGGAGGCCCGGCGTCGTGTGAGCAGTACCGTACAAGGGTTCTTACCGAACTGACTTGTCGTACTTACCCGACGTTCGGACAATAGGCCGTACCCACTTAATAAAACTAAGGCGATATACACACATTTCAGGTATGGATTATCACTTGTTTGCGTATAAACAATATACCGTTAGCAATTAAAACTATTATAATACCTTTGTATATAAGTGGGCCCGACGGACAACAAGAGACAGTGGTCGTCAACTTTGTATAAGTAAAAATAAAAACCACATTTATTCACTTGTTCATTTTTCATGTACCTAACCCACAATATATTATCACACACTACACCCCTATAGTTTTATAACAATGGGTTAATTATCAAAATAGCTATAGTTGATATTCTATGTCGTTAATTGATACATTAAGCTTAGATAATTTATAACATTTGAAAGACATGCAAGACTCATTATATAAATAATATTTACAAAATAAATTTACAATTCTATGGATTTATTGGAAGTATCGAAATAGATTTTTATGATTATAACTTTAAAAAAAAAGGTCTTTCGAATCCTTATTATATCTTATGTATAAGTAAATTTTTTATCTGAAAAAATTTGCTGGTTTTTAAATACTTATAATATGTAAATATTTATTTAAAACATAATTTTATGTTATCTATACTAATAAAGATGAAGCAAATGTCATAGTAATAAGTTATTTTTTTCGTTTCTACTGTATTCTTTATAACTTGATTATATTAGTTTTGATTTTTTATAAATCATCTTTATTTTTTCATGTATTTCTATCGTGCAATATTATTCTATTTATTTCCATATTTTACAAATAAATAACATAATTTGAACAAATTGATTTTATCTATTATGCGTGATATTATTTATATATCTAAATTAGAAAACTATATTAGTATAAAATCAGTTTATACTTACTAAGTAAGCTATAAATTTTTTCACATTCCTGATATATCTTAGTATTATATGACTAAAACACTAGTAAAAAAACTTTTTAAAAAATGTAGTATTTTACTATATATATACTGTATGTAGTAATATACGGAATAGTTCATAAGTAACTATTGTAATAATAGATTTTCGGAGCTTTGAATTATGATGAAGCTGTAATAATAAATTCTTTTTGTCAATTCTAAATAGATATTAAATTTCTTAAACAGTACAGTGATATACAATCTACAAATAAAGTATTTTATGAAATTCTGATTATTATAAAAGTTACTAATTTTTATTTTTATTTTCTTTAAACAAATTAAAAAAATTATATTAAATTTCATATATCTTTTAATAAAATGCATATATTAAAATTAGGTTTTAATTATAAGTATAGCTTTAATTAATAATATTAAAAAATGTAGTTTTAATTGAATTATATAATTTACTAAAAATCTGATTTAAAATGTATTAAATAAATTATTTTCATTTAAGACTTTTTAAAAAATTTTTTGATAATAAAATTGAAGTCAAGAAAAAACTCTGAATTTTATTTATGTAAATTTTAAATTTAAACCTAAATAATTTTTTTTTGTTATCAGCTTCATTTCATATAAGTAAGATTGTAGCATCTACATAGAGTCAACATTAACTGTTGAAATATTTTATAAAAATATTGATAAACATCATAAGCGAATCAATAATAAAAAGAGTCATTTTCCGAGTAAAAACACTATCGTAAAAATAATAAGAGTTCAGCGTATTATAAATAAAACTATTTTTTGTTAATAATATTCGTAGAAAAGGTTTTTAACAACAAATTTGTAAAATAGGAAACAAGAGGAGAAATAAGTTTAGTTTCCTTTTGATTCGCAAGTGAATAGCACGAATATAATTATAATTGAATAAAACGCAAGTGTTCATGTATAATATAAAATTCAATATTTCTCCTTATTATATTCGCTCTCCTAAAACTCCCTGTCCTCCATGTTTTATAACACAAACCTAAAAGAGTCATATTGATTATATATTTTTAAAAATATAACTTTTAATTAAATAATCATTAAAACCTTTGAGTTTCGTCTAATCATAATAAATGAGAGAGAAAGAACTTTACAGCGATATAATGAAATTATTAATATTATTCTCAAGAAATTAAATAGAAGGTTTTAAATATAACGAACAATATATATTTATAATTATTAAATATAATTATATATTTCATATAATAAAATTTATTTCATGATGTGAAAATGCAAAATATAGAAAAATAAAAAAATTGTATTGCAGGGGAAAATCTGTTCTAAAAAATACTGAAATTATTGCAATATTAATATAATTAAAAAATTATTGTTTAATATATATAGATGAATCAGATATAATCTATATATAAACTTATATCCGGTTCGAAAGATCATCCTGCCCGCCATCAACAATCCCATTAATGATTATATTGAAGAGTTCATTGGTACAGAAAGAACAGAGAGCTTGTGTATGGGCAGCACCAAAGTAGTAGTTGATGTTTTTAAAGTTATTACTCTAACCAGCCCATCCTTACCCGGGTGTAGTTGTATCACTCGAGCCGAAGGTTATTTGTAAGGTGCAAAGCGGTCATCTGTAATGAGAACCAGTAAACCTTTCGTTGTTATTTGAGTGATGCTATTTTGAGATGGACTGCTGGCGTTAGAGGTAGTGAGTTGAACATGTATTCCAAAATTGTTGAGTATTCTGCTATATGAGTTTTCACCTTGATAATTTCGAAGTGGACAAGTCTATCCGTAACGGCTCAGGTAAGGTAGTGAGTGGACTTTCAATCAAAAAATGGGCTGGCGTGACTCCGCCTATGTCATCGGGGTCATCACTTAATGGTTCCAGAGGCCGTGAATTGAGTTGTGCTTCTATTTGACTTAATAGTGTCACGACTTCATCCCATATGAGTAATGTTTCCCCGGTGGTACACCAAAGTTGGTATTTTATAGATTTTACAACCGCTTCCCACTCTCCTCCCATGTGGGATGCACCGAGAGGATTAAATTTCCACCCTGTTCCGTCCATCAGCAGTAGTTGAGCTAATCTTCTTTATTGTTAAATAGCATGTTTCAATACTTACTTAATTGCTGAATCTGTGCCTAGGAATGTTGTACCACAATTAGAGTACAATGTTTTGACAATTCCTCGACGTACCGAAAATCTCCAGTAGGCCGCAAAGAATCTGCCAGTTAAGTAGTTACTGACTGTCTCGAAATTCATTGCAGATGTCGATAAACACACAAAAATGCAGATCCACGCTTTGTGTGGTTTCGCACCTCGATCTTTCCAGGTTTTGAGTGTTAGCAGTCCCGGCGTAGTCTACTCCTGTGTTAGTGAATGGCCGCGAGGGTGCAACCTGACATAAAGGGAATTAGCTCATCACTTGATGAGCACGAATTCCCCTCTGACGAGCACACACAACACAGTGCAAGATATGACTTTTCAATGGCGGAACTCTACCACCAGTAATCCATAGGTCTGACTGATGTATGCAAGAGTCTATTGAGTACCTCCATTTAGTGTATTTAGGTGAGCATCAGTAATGATGAGTTCCGTAAAATGAGTGTGTCCTGGCAATATTGCCGGATGTTTATTCTCGTAGGTTAATGATGTTTCATTAAGTTATCCTCCCACCCTTATGATTTCAATAAATGCAGTCAGTTTACTGAAAGCATTTATCGACGGAAAATTTGAGTGGGATTTCAAACTTTTGAGTTCCTGCGAGAAATAAGCACGTTGATTTGATCTTAGTCAGAAGAGTTTTGCTTTCTCCAAGGACATCGGTGTCATATTTATAACAGGTATAACATCAGATTCCTTTCTTAGGCGGCTAAAAAATCCGATGCACAGAAATGTGACTTACAATAACTTGTTGAGAGTTGAATACCGGTAGATGAGTGTCCAATGATAGTCTGTTACTTTCGCAGCTGCATGAAAACTAACATTGGGACGAGCCCCTGGAATTGTTTGCTCGTCGTTTAGAGTTGGTTGAGTTGGTCATGATGAGTGTGTTCTGATCCATGGTGGTCTAGTGCACCATAGAGAGTGTCCTTGAAGTTCAGTGATAGATATGCCTCTTGATGAGCAGTCAGCTGAGTTCGAAGTGCCAGGAACGTATTTCCAATGAGCGTCTGGTATGAGTTCCGGAATTAGAGATACTCTGTTCCTGACATAACCTTTCAGCGTGACGCGTGTGTTTTGATTCACGTGAGTCTGACTTGTGAGTCCATCCACAGATGAGTTGACTTTTTATCTAATTTAGAGTGGCTTTTGTGTGAGTAACGATTTTCGATAAGAGCGGTTAGTTCTTACCTCGGGATGATTAGACGTTTGAGTGGTGCTACTTTTATTTTTGAGCAGACTAAAGTTGATCTGGTACCAGATAAGTGTTAGATGGATAAGTAATTGACTGCTGCCATTGCCAATTATGAGGCATCAGAAAAACCATACAATTTCACTGATGTCGAGTTTTCTGTGTTAAATCATCGTGGAATTATGATGTTGGTCAGTACAGTGAATTTTTTTCTGATGCTCAGCTATCTACTGGGGTGGCAGTTGATCATCCCAGCCTAATTAATACAACCAGTGCCCTCGAATAAGAATTTTGGATATAATCACAATTGATGATACAAAGCCAAGTGGATCAAATCTCTGAATCACTTCATATAATATAAGACGCTTGGTGAGCTTGCTATGAATTGATCAGTGTTTCGAATCGAATTAGAAGACATCTTATTGAGCTCTTATGGATTGTCTGCTTCTCCGAAAATGTCATCGACGTACCTACCATGAGTGTTAGGCGGCACTGCTAGGAAAAACTTATCTTGAGCTGTCTGTATTCCATCATAAAATCTTTATACTGTGATATTTGTCGTTCTTAGAAAACCTTTCTAGTAGACTGTGAAGACAACGATTAGCGATGTTCCGTGAATCTCCAACAGTATTTATTGCGGCTCTGAGAGGGATTCTTTCTACGCAGACTCCCTTAGTTTTGGTAATCTGCGATCCACCAATGCCTTCGATGAATGTGATATAATGTCGATAAGGAATTCTGAGCTTTCGGATGAGATGGTCCGAGATGAACGAAAGTTCAGATCCCGTATCAATGAGTAAGCGTGTTTGAACGTTGATAACAGGTAATTCAACTCGTGTTATGGCTGTTGCCAGTAGAGTTGTTAAGTAATTCGTTGAGAGTAAGTGAGCCGGTGTCAAGTTTGAGTTGTTCAGATGAGTACCTAGATAAAAAGAGTGGTCTAAAGTATTGACGATTGTACGATTGTCCTATTTTTTCTTGGATGAGTTGCTCTGTTGTGCCTCATGCAGCATTGTGGTGCCAGCGTAAACATTTCTTGCACTTCATAGTGCTCCGGCACCCCCTTGTATTGTGATGGCCCAAGTAATTGAATTATAGACTCTGGTTCATCACCAGAGTCATTCTTTCTTGCGGCATCAATTCGTTGATCTTTGGACACATCACAATAAAGTGATCTTTGCACAAATCACGAGGAATATGGACTGGTATTCGATCTCTGACATATGGTATTTGAGCATTTTCATTGGCCGTGAAAGCCTTTTTTGTAGAATGGGTTGAGCACCGCGGTAAATCCCAGGACGTTCAAGCAACCTCTCAAAGGTGTTCTTAGCAATATTTTCGAGTTGTACATGTTTAAAGAACGTCGTCTGTTTGCGTAGAGATTCTCTCATTGGTCACTCAACTCTTTGTCCAATAGTCGGGTGATGTGATGGACAATGACAGAGTTCTATTCACTCACCCTAACTTTGAATTTTGTAAGGCTTTTCACGGCTTTGTTGGTCCTAGTTAAAACTCTATCAATATTCTGACCCTGACTGGTGATTGATTGAATTGAAAACAATTTCCCCAGTTGGGCAGCAATCAGATGGAGTTAATTCTCGAAGCTGATGGTTAATGGTACCCAAGCCAGTTCAATTGAATCTCCTTTAACTGGGTAGCCCAAAACTAGTTCCAATGCAAGCCTTGTCGCTCTGCTTAAGTACATAAGTTTATCGATATCGGCAATCGTACGTTTGCTCATTACCATAGCATCGAATTGGTCTCTAAACTAAGGCCACGTCAGGTAATTACCTTCAAAGACCGACAAGTCAAATAGTCTGATATGCTTCGCCCCCTCCCCCAGGGGATCCCTGTTGAGTGGATCTTCGTGTCGCAGTTACTGCGATTTTGAGCGAACACAGATTGCCAATAGTAGAGGTAGCGGTTGAGTATACTGTTTGCATAGTTTCGTACTTACCCCCAGTGAACTATTCGAGATTCATATAAGTAAGTGGTGTTATGTTTTCTATCACCTCATGTTCTAGTTTGAACTTTTCATGAATGCTGGAAAAACTCTGCTGAAGTTGATTTAGTTCTTCCAATTCGATTCCGGTAGCAGATAGTGGGAGCGAGTCAAGAATCTTCTTTATAGAGTTTATCCTTTGAAATTTTTTACTGACCTTGACCTGGAGTTTGACTGGCATTTGAGTGTTCTTTCGATTCGATCCGTTTCTCCTTGGTGGTGAGCGAGAACGGGACCTGTCATCAGCCCATGGGGTGATCCTTTGATTTCTGTCGATCTTCTGTTTCTGTTGGTGAGCGAGACGGAGAAGGTGCATCGTCTACCATAATCGGAACGTTGAGTTAATCCTTAATGTCAACATAAAGATGAACACGATCTTGTTCTGATGAAATAATTTAAATGAGTATTACTTAAAGTATTTCACAAATAAGTAGTACTTCACAAAATGAGTTGTACTAAGTAAATAAGTTGCACTTCACCATTGAGTAAATTTACTGTTGAGTTGCACTTTACTATTAATCTAATTGTCACTGATATCCGGATTGAAGGACCACATGTATGAGTTTTTACTTTTTGAGCGCTATGTGACAATTAGGATGAGTTACCGAAAAGAAAATACGCACAAGAAAGATAACTAAATGTATACTTATATTTATACTTATAATATAAATCTTAAATCACTGGCGCAAATATAACAATTATAATAATAGAGTATAATAACTTATAATTACGACGTAATCTTCTAAAACTAAATTGAATTACGGTGATTATATATAATAACTATAATAAATAACATTAATAAACTTATAAAATTAAACTCAAATATTATCGCACTTATTTAATAATATATTTACAATACTTATTATTATTGAACTAAGTGAAAATAAACTATTATATGTGAGTATCAATATGTGAAATTATGAGTGTCTGTATGTGTGTTTCTAGGTAAAAGGTGAGTGCGTTTATAATAAATAAATGTGTATTTATGTTGAGTTCTAGAAGATGTACTATTTTAAATGGTAATGTACTATACACTATTTTGACAAGCCGTGTTATAAGTGGTCTTAACAAATTTTTGAGTGAACTTTATATGAGTATAAATATTTCAGTATGAGTATAGAAGTGCCTAGGTCAATTGAAATTAGTGGAGTGACTATTGTTTATATGTCAATAGAGAATAAGCGCGCTAAATTCATTCCTCTTACCGCCTAATCACTAATAGGCGATCGATGATCCTATCATGCGACGCGTCATTCTCATTGTCAAATAAGATGATGATTCTATTTGAATGAGCAGTATGAACATAGCTGTTTATATTTTGCGGGCGGTCGGTCCTGCTAATCCCTATTTTTCGCCACTTGAGCGGCCATTGTCGATAATCGATAATTGATTAGCGATTATCGTAGGTAGCGCTAGAAGTATCAAAATAAATAATTCATTCTCGAATACTAAGATATAATATTAAAAAGAACATAATATTAAATTAGTGAACAAGTAAAATTTTATACAACAAAATTGAATAATTATAATATTTTTTGTATGTAGACATATATGGTGCACTTACATTCTAAAAATTACAACAAACATTATTATTAATCGTGCACTACATTTTTATTAATACGTTCAATAAATAAAGATAAATAATACTAAATACTAGTATAATTCAAGAGCCAATTATCGTCATACTTGTATCTATTTATTTATTATTTTATTTTATTGAAAATTGCTAATTTTCAATCAATATGCCACAAAATTCTGCAGTATTAATTCAAAATTTAGAATTGTAATCAATATATCTCTAATGTTCCATTCTATCTTATTATTTGTAATGAATTTTCATTTTTAATTGATCAATACGTATACTTTATAAATATTTGGAAAATATATATATATAAAAAAAAGAATTAAGAGATGAGAAATTTCAAAGTACGTATTTTCTGAAGGTAATAAAGAAAGACTCAGTTTAATTTTATATTAACGTTTTTTCAAATTGCTAAAGTTTGCTTTTAATAAATATTGAAATTTTTTTAAAAGTATTATCTTTCTTGTTCTTACTTTATTTTTCTTGGTTTATATAAGAATAAAACTTGTTATATTTATGTCTTTTATATGCATATTAAACTGAATAAAAAAGAAATACCTCATTTTTGTATAGATTTACATTTGTAATATAATAAATTAATGATATATGTTCACGAGAGGGATACTGAAATACTTCATTAGTCAACATTAAATACCTTCTGTCACAGGTTCCCTTCTAGTCATAAATTCGATTAGAGAAATATCAAATTCTCTGAGACATGCAACAACTAACTTTAGAATATAATTAACTAAATTTTAACATAGACTAATTAAAAATTCAATGAGTATAAATGAAAAATACTAATTGTGAATATAATAACTCTCTCACTCCTTCTCTTTCTATTGCTTTTTGTCATGTATATAAACGGTGTTTAGTTTCTATGACATTTTATTTGTACTTGAGATAATATTTGTCATAAGATAATTTGTGAAAATATATTCAAACCTGTAATTAAATACTTCTTTTGTGATCCTCATAAATAATATTGCTATATATTTACGCAATAAATATAGTATATGTTTAATTAATAATGATAAATTACGTAATTCGAACTTCAATACAACAAGTTTTGAAAATAATTATCATTATTTTTATTATTTGATAATATCGCGCTATAAAAATTAATGTTACCCCAAGCTATAATTTACTATAGAATAATATAATAACTATAGAAACATAATCATTCAAACAATATTATCTAAAATTAACTAGTTTTATTTTTATAATAACTCAAATATTTTACAAACTTATGAATAAAAGTTTTATCTCTTTTTCATTTAATCTAAATTTTATAAGGAATTTAATGAATGATATAAGATTATAGAGTTGAAATTATAAAATAAATAACTAATAAATATGTAAATAATTATATTTCATCCTATATAAATTAAAGAAAATACTTATGAACGTCAAAAAAACATATTTTAAGTATTTTAAGAATGTGTTGGTAATAATCTCTTAAGTATTTTATAAAAATAGTTTAAAAAAACTTTATACTAATTGATTATCTATATTTACTTTTTGACATTTCTATTTTGATGAATTTTAAATGTAACCTTAATACTTGTTAACTCCAGTGATATAAATATCAATTAATTATAATGAAATATAAATTATTAGTTCAATTATTATTGCAGAAAATTATTATTACAATAAGTATGGTTCAAATAATTAAAAATTTACAAATAATTAAAATACTTGATTATTGATAATTAAATAAATATACGTAATTGCTTATTGATTTATTTAAAAATATTTAGTTATTAGTTTATTTTAAATATTTATTTATTGGTTTATTTAAAATATTTAATAAATAAAAATAATGATATATGAATCAAATATGAATATTTAGTTTGATAATTTCCTCAATTCGAAGATATTTACTATTTCCAATAATATTGTAGGATTTTTATATTAACTCTCTAATCTTTTTTGAAAATGAGTTGTTTGTTAGATTAAAGTTAGACGAACAAGAATTTATTATATTCATTATAATTGATACAGGGCGAAATTTTAACGAATGAATATTTAAAAAAATATGTTTTTTAAGTTATTCTGTATTATTTTTTATATTAGTAGATATTAATCACAATAAAAATCTCATTATTCAATAATTAATAATATTTAATACTAATTATTGATTAATAAATAATTATCAATACTTAACATATGGACATGTATAATTAAAAAATCGTATTCAAATCTTAACTTCAAGTAGTCTATTCCAATAAAAACAGTTTTGTTTAATTTATTATAAATTTTAAAATGATAATTTAGTTAATAATATATTTACTTATGTCTATTTTACTAATTACTATAAATTTATTGGTTAATTTAATTTTTAGTTTTATGATAAAAAAGTGTTTCAATCGAACATTAGTATTATTAAATGTAATTGTTCTTTATACGTAATAATCATGGGCGTTAGTTTTTTTTTTTAATATTTTTGAACAACAAATAATGAATTTAATTTCCATATATTTTAAATTCATATATTCAACTTTATCGTTAAATATTAAGAAAAATTATTAAATACCCTATTTTTATGTAATTGATATAAATAAATTCTAATATTGTATTAAGTGAACTGAATAAAGAATAAAGTTGATGGCATAAGCATTTTCAATTTAGGTTTTAATTAAGATTTAATTAACAATATTTAATATTTAATTAAACCTCCAATAAAATATAAAGATAAATATCTATTACATTAATTTTTCCATAATAAATGTTTATAATAAATATTTTATTAAAAGTATATTACGAAAGCAAATTATTTATATAGAGAACTTTCTGATTTAATTTTCATTAAATATTAAATAAATATTATTTTAATTGTAAAATTTTCTTATTAAAATTATTTAAAAAAAAACTTTATATACATATATATATGTATTCATCGACAATTAAACTCATTGATAGTTTTTATAATTAATAATTATGATATAATGAAATTCACAATAATAATTCAATATACTTAATATTTTTAGTTTCATTTTTAAAATATTAGTAAAAATTGTTAAAACTATTTTAACAAAAATCACGTAAGATTTAATTAAAATTTATTAAAAATTTGTTAGCAAATAATTTAAATATTTAAATTTCATCTGGTACTAAAGCTATAAGCATAAAATTATATAAGTTTAAAATTTTAACTTTTCATAAATTGACTAGAGTAAACATGTGCGATGTGAATTAGCAAATAACACAGATAATGTAATTCGGTGTATCAACAAATATTTAACCTATGTATAATTATTACTTATTATTATAAAAAGTAAAAAATCTGAAATTCTTGAATTTTTTTTCACCTCGTTTGTAGTAGTTCTAAAATTCTATGATGAAATTTTATCGTTTAGCATATACGTTTACCCAAACAACGCAACAGTGAAGCAGATTATTAAATACCAAAAGTTTTATTCAATTTTTCATGACTTTTGAACGTCCAGATTAGGTCCCTTTTCTTCACGTAATTTTTGTTACTTTCCACATATTATTAACATTGTTGAAAGACAACGTTATTTCAAAAATATTTCACCGTTTACCGTAGAAAAAGAGAAAAATAGGCAAATTTTTGTTTTTCTGAAAAGATACTAGATCGTTGAGATTACAAGCATTAAAAATGAATTCGTACTTCACTATTTTACATTCTAATGCCGATTTCTTTGTACATATGCCCTGAAATTGAAAAATAATGGTATTTGCTCGTTCCAAATATAGGGATGTTTGCATTGATGAGTAGCAATGCGAATATTTCTTACGTGTATTATATAATTTTATTATATGAATAATATTTAATAAAATCTGTTCATTATGAACATTATGAATGTATTCGTTTAATATTTCTTGTGAATTGAGTCCTTTTATATAGTAACACTCTTTAAGATGTAGAAAATTTTTATTTAAATTTTTTTTTCAGAAAAAGTTTTGGCAAAAAATCATTTAAAAGAATTATATTGAATTTTTGAGACATTGTAAACATTATTTACCTTAAGTAATTTTGTAAAAGTTTAGTATCAATAATTCATTAAATTTAATTTTTAGATACTAAACAGCTTTATATAATAATTGTATCAGTCAGTTAATTCTATAATTGGTTGTAATTAAAATGTACTGTATTACTTATTCATTGTGATAAAGTATTTATTATCTTCGAAAATTTTATTTTCATCTATTTCTAAACTTAAAATAAAATAATACTAAAGTTCACTTGGAATAAATTAATTTCCTATAATAATAAACTATATTAATTACAATAAAATATTCTTAAACTCATGTACATTATGTTTTGATATTTTGAAAAGGTTAAATAATCACTATATTGCGATATGAAATATAAAAATTTCACTGTAGAAATCTAATAGTTTAAATAATTATTTATTCACATTTTTAGAAAATACATATAATCAATAAAAATATCTAAAATATTTAATTTATTTAACAATTATTATTATATTAATATTTAATTTTATCTAACAGTGTATTAATTAATTTGATTTATTAAATAAAATTAATTATGGTAAAATAATAAACAATTCAATTTTCGTAATACTAACAAAGCTAACAATTTCTTTATATATATAACATACGTTCTTTCTTTACACATGCACACACGCACGCACGCACGCACACAAAGGAATTGTTACTTTGTCAGTATAATATATATATACACGACTATGATTATTACGATTTATCATTCTATGAATATTTAACTTATCAGCATATAAAACTTAATAAATACAAACAAAGTAAATTAAATTCCGTTTTTAAGGCGTTATATTTTTGCTTAAAAAATAAAAGATTTTTTAAGATATTATCATTAATAATATGGAAAAATTGTTAAAATTTTTATTATGAGTATATTTATTTTCATAAATAATTTTAAGTATTTTAGAGTACATAATTTAAAATTAATATATTATGATACTTTATAATTATTATTTTTCAGTTCTAAAAATGCTATAGAGAATATGGGTTTTAAATTATGGTTACTCCATTCAATAAAAAAGATACTTATGTTCTCTATTGTTACTAGCATGTACAGTTCGTGGTCTCTCGTTCTTTATTTCATCGTAGTGACGACAGGCTCCTTATGTAGCACTAAGTTGCCATATACTCAGACAAACATATATTTATTCAGCGACAATACTTTTTTATATACAAGAAAAATAGATCAAATGGCATTAATATTTATTTTAAATAAAAACAAAATAAAACATATAATTTATTATATTTTTATTAATTTGTAATAAATTTTGAATCTTAACACACACATCAATGTAATTGTTCTTGATTCCTTAACAAACTATTAAAAAATTTTACTATATTCGATTTTTTGCATTGTATACTCTATGCGTGATTTATTAAATTTAATTAAACTATTATTAGCTTTATAAATAATTTAAGTAAAATTAGAGCCTCTTTTTGTAACTTTCGCTAATTCAAAAACACAATAGGAAAAAACAATCAAAATATATTTAGATATTTTATAAGAAATTTTAATTGTAATTACTTTTAAGTGGAAAAATAATTACTGTGAATTATGAATTATTCACAATATAAAAATAATTGTATAAGAAATCTAGTTTTTATTTGTATCTGTAGAATCTTTTTGAGGGTCGATAAACGAAACTTTTTTTGTACCTTCTCCTTTTTTATTTACGAGAGTAAAATTATACTACCTAAAACGCTTGTTTTGTAGTATAATTTTTCTAGTAAAAACTTCATAAAAATCATCAAAATATTCCTGCAATCTGAATATTTTCTTTTCAGAATTCGGTCGAAGAAATATTCAACAATTTTTCCTAACTCATATACATTATCGTCAGAATTCCTATATTTCTTTCTGTACGATGATAATCGATTAAACATAGATATGCTTATTTACGGAGCGAAATGAAAATCCCTGTATTGATAAGAAATCTGATCTTCCCACAGGTTCAGATGAAAGTGAGACTAAGAATCATTAACGCAAATAAGTTCATACGTGTCGTCGCAGCCTCCATCACATTCTTCACATATTCAAGGTAACTCATTGTTTTCGATAGAACTGACTCGTTCTGGAATGATGCGAGTAAGATACCAGATCGAGTCCTTAAAGGTCATTTGTAACTTCGTCGAATGAGTGGGCAAAGCGAAAGCCAAACATATTTTTTCACTGCATGCGTTTGTATGTGAGAATGCTTTTCGATAATACGTAATGTTACTATCTTTGAACTAGGAAATGATGTAAGTAACATGAATGGAAAAGGTGGCTTGCAATTCAGCATTTGAAATAGCGTAATTTTATATGTGCAATACTTGTTACATTTTCTAAATTCAGGAGAGTAATTTCAGTCAATATTTTCCTACAGGATATTTATGTATAGCATTATAAATATTAATATTTACCGTGTTTTTAATTTTTAATTTTATTATCATATTTTTAACTCAAAAATATTTTCGTACTTTTATGAACATAATAGTTGACTTAGTTTAAAAGAAAAGTAGTTTCCTTATTTTTTTTCGAAATCTCGTATAATTATTATGAAAAAAAAACTTCGAAAATATATAAATAACATATAAACATAATTTTTAAATAAAAATATACTATGAGAAGAATACTTAAAAGGACAATACATAAATGAAAAAAGATGAAATTTAAAACAAAACTTTCTTAAACTTTTTTCAGTTAGAATATCATTCTACATAATACAGTAGATGGAAAAATTATTTTTTCACATATTTATCATTTATTAAGATTATTTATCACTAAAAAACTTGACAGGAATATTATCATTTTATTATAGTTTCATATGCATAAAAATTCGTGCTGCTAAAGAATTCAGTTAAATATACTAGTGAGGATGCTGGATATAATTATATCGTTACAAGCACTTTTCTTTGTTACATTCACTTCAAAAATATTTTCCTTGCATAATTCTGTTGGCTGATTATATAAAACGCATACAATAAATTAAATCTAGGTATCATTATCTATGGATTGTTCAATTTATTATTAATGATCTCGATCTAGATTCTTAAATTATTTTCAGAAATTTTATTTTAAGATCTTCTATTACAGTAATGTAAGATAATTGAAACTATAAAATCATTAATATTTTTCCTATGCTAGGAATTTGCATTAGTTATATATTTATAAACACATATATGGATAAAAAACGCACTATATATCTAAATTAAGAAATCTTTTTATTCGAAAAGTCTTTATAATAAAATTTAAAAAATTAAGCAATGAACATCTACATTGGAAACAGTGACATACTTTAACATTACAAATTTGGGCTCCTACGACGTTAATATACTTTTTTAGATTAATTATCTTTGTTTTACCGATGTATAATAATATCATATTCTCTTTAATTTTACGAATGCAAATGAATGTCAACGATTTTGTATAATTATTCTCTGATAATTTTTCGAAATTTCTTCGTCTCGAATCAGTTTTACTTGTTCTTAGTTTTCTATAGAGAGAAGTACATAGACTTCTAGCTATAAAATGGAAAAAAAAGATTAAGACAGAACAAGGCAGATGGACGAAATCGAAGACACGGGAAAAAGAAAGTAAAGAAGGAAGATGAAGAGGAACGGAAAGGAAGGTCGACAGGTCGTACGATTTGTTCGAGGATTCGAAAGCCAAAGACTAAGGCAAGTAGCTACCACTACACTGTCGAACTTGAGAGATTTTTATTGAAGTTCGTATAACATTGAGAGGAAAAAATAAAAGAATAAAGAAAAGAACTTGTCGCTGTGAGATAGAAAATAGAATGGATAGGTCGAAAAGTCGAAGAACAATATAGAGTGAGAGAGTAGAGGGTTAAGTGCGAATGGCGGTCATCGAATTTCACAAGCTTCATAAGTTCGAAGTCACTTTCCACAGTTCATTCAATTTTTGAATTTATAGAATTAATGTAACAAAAAAAGAGTTACATTTATGTATAAAGAGTTACACGTTTTATAGGTGAGAAGGTATTTAAATTATTAAAAAATACGTAATCAATAAGTTTTGAAACTCATTAGTTATGTGAATACTTTAAACAAGATAAATATATATCAATTTGATATTAAGAATTTGTTTTCCTGTAGTTATTCAGGAAAGTCCTGATTCCATTATGAAAACAAAACATAAGTACATTTTGTGCTCATTTGGAAGTTACATATTGAATATTATATAAATTTTAACTGTGAATGCATTTTATTTTTAATAATTTTATCTTTCACATCATCTCTATTAATAAAAATACAGCACAGCTGATGAAGCCATACAACTAATAGTATTTGGAGCTATTAAGCACTGTTTATCGTCAATAATATCGATTTTAAATGAAGTAGTATTACTAAATAACATTAAAGAATGTATTCTTTCTAAATACGCATATGTATAAATACGCTTATAAATGTTTTTTGTAAATAAAAATTAAAGTAATTACATAATCATTAATATTATCTCTTTTATATAATCTTTATAAATATTGTTTACTTTATTACTTTTAAAATTTTAACAAATCGGAGAAAAACTACGCAGATGAATCCATTAAATATTTTAATTTATTTTGTTTATTTAAAAATAACTTTAATTTTTAGTTAACTTAAATCAACATATTTATATTTATTAAAAAATTAATAGCAATATAATATAAAAAACAAAGCTTTAAAAATTACCGAGCTTGCATATTATTTTGCATATGTTGTACAATTATGGCTACGAGTACATTCCAATTCACCAATTTCTACTATGAATCTTGCACATGTATGTGCAAAAATTTATATAAAGTCGATAAACTGTCAAAATAAAAAAATTAAGAAGAGTTTATTCAATTCACATTTACGCTTTGAAAAACTTAAGTGAACATCGTTAATTCGAGTCTGCTTTTTTATGAATTGTAAACTCAAATTATTTGAAATTTAAATTACTTTTAAGATAAAGTCGACGTCCTTAATTTCGAAGTGAACATTCTCATGACTGAGAACTATGTTTTATTACAGATATTATATTGATAACTCAGCAGTATTATTGAAATTCGTGAAAAATAAGATTAGAATGGAAGATACGCTGGAAGTCACGATTCTGCAAAGTAAAAAAATTTCCATTTTGCTTGCTTGCCAGATACTCGTGAATGGAACAAAGAAATCTGGTTGTCCAGTGCCTTCAGCATCCTCGAATAGATCTTCACTTTACAATATTCGGAGAGTTAGAAGAATTATTTACATAATTCCTATATCTAATATCCCTGAAAGTTGCCTTGGCCGGCTCCAGGACCAATGGGACGTGATTGATCGAATCGCGGCGTGCCCTCATACGATACCTGGGCCGTGAATCCGTGCTTCCAATCCGCGGTATAACGGACAATCTGAGTTCGTCCATCCGGGAGTTGAACGCGATACTCACCACGGGTAACGTCACCGTCACTTATAGCATTATGCGAATAGTCATTGCCAAATGCATCTTCTTTTACCGAGTAGTTGAAGTCGAAAGGCATGCCGGGTTCGTGCACATGACCGTCCTCGTGCTGCTGAAATAAATCAACCTTTCTTAGAGTCCTTCTTTTTTATTAGTTTTAGCTTTAAACTGTACAACATTTATAATATATTTTTCTTTAATATTTTGTCATTACAATATACATAAAATACATATTATAGTATTCATTACTATTACGCTTACATGAATGTCAAATTTTTAGTTTTTTCTTTCTGATTTTAATAAATAATATTAATATATATAATTATTAATCATATATTGTATACAAATTTATTGAAAAATAAAATTAATTATTATTACTTTAAAAATTTTAAGCACAAATATGAATATAAATTTAAGTAATTTCAATTTTGTTCATTTAGCAGATCGTAATATTAGTTAACTAAAGCTTAACTTTATCACTTTAATCATATATGTTAGAAAATAAAAAAATTTATAAATTAAAAGAAGAAATTCTCTTATTAAATAACATATACATTGTTAAGAATGTTATGTTATAAAAATATTTTATTTCTAGAATATATTCTTAATTAAAAAATAATTATTTTCAAAAAAAGATAAATTCCAGTTGTACAAACTACGAATTATTTTTGTTAGATTATTTACTTTCATAATTTTCTTACTTTTATTTTACAAAATCTCATAGTCTTGAAAATACAAAGAATATAAGGTTTTACGAGTATCCGCATTGCAAGTTAGTCTTATATGAACTAATAAATCAAATGAAAATCTTACTTGAAATAATAAATATGAAAAACTTGTATAACAATATACATAGAAAAATCCTTCTTTAAAAATACTGACAATGGTAGTCATATTTATTACTTTTATTTTATTTTCAACTATTTTCAAACATCATATAACAAAAGTTAAAAAAAATATTAATTAATTTTTTAATCAAATATTTCTATATGTTTGGTTTATTATTATTATTATTTATTATTATTATTATTATTATTATCAACTATTATTATTATTAGTACTATTATTATAATAGTTATTATTAACTCAAAATGAAATAATGCATATAAATTAATTTTTTTTATATTATTCTGTAAACAAATTCTATTACTTAATTTAATTATGATGATTTAGAAAAAAAATTATTTATTAAAAAATTAGTTAATATATTTAAATTTTTAATTTATATAAAGTTTTGCGAGTAAATATTGAAATTCATTTATTTTACTTATAAATATGTCACTAAATATTTATATCAGTGTTAACAACTGCCAAAATTCGTTGCTTTATAAAAATTTCAATAATACATTAACATTTAATTTTCACGTTTTTCAAGCCAATAGTAAGTTTATACAGCAATCTAAACAGTTACTGTTGTGAATCAGTAGTTACACTCATAACAGACGTTGAATTATAAATACATTTCTCATGAATCTGATGAAACAAATAGATTAGAAGATATTTTGATATATTTGATTCATAATAAATCGTCAAAATACACTTGTAGAACAGTTTTCTTAACAAAGCTATCAATTATTCAAAATTTTTTAAATTTACCTGATGTACAGGTGTTTATCTGTTTGTCATATTTTTTGCTCTTCCAAGTTTGCTTTTATTCTTTCACTGTTACATCTATCTCACTTTTTCACCCATCCATATATATATATAATCACAATTATTTTCTTCTTTATATAGTTTACATACTTCCGAATAAATAATCTTTTTTAGCATAGGTAAAAATTTTTTATAAAACATAAAACTTTATATTTAAAATTAATTTTATTTAAAGCCTACTTTTACGAAGATATACTACTATAATCAATTACTTTATTAGTATCAAAATTCTGTTCCAAGAAAAATTTAATTTGTTTAATAAATTGTAGAAATTCACAGTACACAGTAAAAAATATATAATCATAGATTTCATTTTTTTGTTGCATACGAATACTTTTTACATATAACTTTTTACAAAATAATGGAATAATACTATAATTCGAATTAAATTTAAATTGTAAAAGGGTTATTGTAAAAGAGATATTGTAAAATGAAGAGTAGAATTATATACACTTAGCATATATATTAAAAAAATTTTATAACTATTTGAAATAGAGATATAAATTTTAGTTATTAACTGTCATTATTAACTGTTATAAGTTACAAGTAGTTTATTCTATATAATTAAACCAAAAATAAAAAATTTACTAACAATATAATTTACTTTTCTGATTTAATTAGACAACAAAAATTTTTATTTTAATCTATATTTGATCTAGATTTACACGTTTGAGAAATAGTTTTTATATATTCTAACTTCTAATATATATATTTATTAAGTTGCTTCTTATTATCAGTAAGTCAAAAAGCATAAATTAAATTTATCAAAACTTAGAAATTAAACAAGAAATTTTATTAACAAGTAACTAATTCAAAATTCTAAAAATATTCCATGAATTAAAAAAAAAGTATTATTTAAATCATTTATTCAAACGTTTATCTCTAATCTGTAGTCTTTTATTCATTCAAACTAAATTTTCTGTGTAAGACCATACAACCATACAATTATTAATTTTAATTTCTATAAACGCACGTTTAGAAAAATTTATAATTGTATAAACATATTCTTCATTTTCTTTACTTTCATTAAATAATCGTATTTGAAAAATAGATCAGTAATGAATGTATCTTACCACTCTTTGAGCTAATCAATACGTTCTCCATTGCACTAATTACAGGGCGCATTTGATCATTAGATCTCATGCTTCCGTGTCTCATTCACCTTGTGAAAGATAGTGAGATATGGCTTGTTATTACTGAAGGATATGATGAAATGCTGGAAAGCGGTAGAATAGAGTGGAAGCGATCGCAGGAAACCTGCCTTGTCGCACACAAATATCTGGAACGCGTAATATATGCTACCGACCGTCGACCACGCAAAGGGTGGCAAAATTTGCGATTGTTTGGCACGCAAGTATGTCAAGTAAATAACACTCGCCATTTGAGTTTGTCTATATATGGGCCTGTTTATGTGCACCTATGTTTCTGTTTGTTGATTCACATTTGCAGACTTTTAAATCTTTGAACTTTGGGAGTATCTAACGGAATTCAATTCGCATGCGAAACAAAAAGTGATAAACGAAGTTACGATGAGCAAAAAGAATTTAAAAGTCTCTTTAATAGTTGAGTCTCCAGTCAAATTATGTTCTTGGACATAGAGAAAAAGAATGAGAAAGAGGGGGGGAGGGCGTAAACTATATTAAAGAAAATTACAATTTTTACAGTTTCTCATCTATTAATACATATGTACGTTCGTCCATATCGTTCTTCTCACGTGTATTTATGTGAGAGTATTTAAGCATTTATACATTCGCGCGTGAAACCGATCAAGGCGTATTGCAATGCATAGATAGTAATGATTGCCAATTATGTATATTCTCTAGCCTTCCTCTCTTGGTAAATCCAAGATCTTTATCTAGCAAGTACGCGATGGACTTTTGCAATGATAAGTCACACATTTGCACATACTAGTATAGGTGCAGGAAATCGCTGGGTGAAGGTTGATTGAGGTGTCACGGAGTTTTACTTAGTATACGTAAAGACAGTGCATATTTAGTGCTTATATGTCACTGTTAAATTTGAAACCTTATTATTTGGTTTTAATATTTGTAATTTTCTGTAAAGATTTTATGAATTTTTTGTAATTCAAACAATAAGAAAGTTATTTATGATAACGTAATATTATTATTTATGCCTATCAGTAACATGGTAATAAACTATTTTTTACCATTTAAAGGTAATATATAATTAAATATATATTCTCATAAGATATGTAAATATTCATATAATATTATTAATATTATGAAATATACAATTATTATAAATTATTCTCTAAAAACATTTACAACAGAACTGGTTATATTTTACCTATGTAATTTGTAAAAGAATCTTTAAAAGAATTCATTATAATTACCTACATATATATCTTAAATAATAATTATTTGCATATTGTATATTTATGCAGAGGTATATATAAGAGCAAATTTCTCATAAACAGTTTTAAATAACTCTAAAGATTTCTACAGGTTGCATTTAAAAGTTTAAAAAAATAAATTAAAACATATGAAATAGTTTTTAAAAACTAGTTTCATTATATTTAAAAAAAAATTTTAAGGTACCTAAGAATGTAGGTTAAAGAAAAATAGTATGTATATACATATATATTATTGATGTAAATAAGATATTTTTAAAATATTAAAAATTATGACGAATATCTTAATAATTAAATAATTAAATAGTGATGATATAATTATTAATTAAAAATATAATTAATGATTAAAGTAAAAGGTCAGTACAATTAAGTAAATAAGTAAGAATTTGATTTTAATTTTGACATATTCAACTTTAGCATCAATGACATCCATATATATTTTAAACTTAAATATTTTGAACTTAAATAATTAATATATAACAATATAAAACTAATAATTATTCAAATTTTTAAATTATATATATAATTTTTAAAGTTAAATCTTATAAATATAAAATTTACGAATGTATAATAATTATATATAAATACATAGCAATTCAGTAATATCCTAATATTCTTTTGTAAACTGATATAATTCAACTACAAAAATAGGTTTACATAAAGATAGAAATTTATTTTGATTTTAAAATAGAATTAAAATTTCCTATATTTTATATTTAACTTTATATTACGCTTTACAAAAATAGTATTTATATTATACAAGAAATAGTAATTTAGCTACAATTAGATGTTATTCTTACTTCCATAAATACAATTTTAATTTAAAAAAATCTAAATTAAAGTTACTGGTATAATTATTGATATTTTTTTAACGGGATAAATTTTATGTTTTAAAATAAGCAAAATTATTATTTAGTTATAGTAAAACTACTTTCTGTGAATTAATTATGAATAAAATTTAATGTATACTATTGCATAATAGTCTTTATATAATAATAATTAATCATAAAAATCTCAGAAAAAAGGAAACATTAAATTTATAAAAAAAATATTATTTTGACTTATAATGGAAAACTTATGTATTTCCAATTTATTTTTTTTATATTTAGCTGAAAAATTGTAAAAGAAAAAAAATTTGTTTAATTCATATGATATTTCAATAATTTTAGAACGCGCTTTTCAACGTATATGTTAAAAAGGTGGTCTCCATAAAAGACTAATAAATATCATGCAACTACTTCTTTATACATCCCAAGCGTTAAGACAAGTTCTCCTTCCTTGTTTGATTATGTTTCCCTCTTTCTTCTGTCCATCTCGTCGTTCTATTCGTCCGTAGGAAGCAATCGATCAGAATTAAGAAGTCTTCTTGACTTTATCTCGAATGAATACAGTAGCACAAGCGATAAAATAATTGTTATTAATTACTGTGATTATATAAACACACATCCAATAAATATGGAAGATTGATGAGTCACGAGGTGCTTTTGCATCTTGCTTAGTAGATACATGCGGTCATGGTTTTCGACACTGTCTTTCTTGACTAATAATAAATCAGAAATTCTCGTAAGACCACGAGCGTCACTATTACCAGAAATAACGCAGCCGCAGTTGCTTACATATATTGAGGTAGACGAATGACGACAGGTACATTATTTCATATCGGGGCCAGCCATGGCTGTGGCCTGACTCTCCTCTGATTCTTCACTAGGCACAAACGGGAGATTTCATCGGTTCTTTCTCTCCGCGAATGGCTCTATAAGTTCTGGTTTATATGTATTTATCTATGCATCTATATTCGCGCGAGAATCAAACTATATGCTCAAGTGTGTATACGTTGAAAGGTATGGAGAATAAGTTTATTCGAGCTAGAAAATCTGTAATTTTACTCTTTACTATTGTCAAAGTTAATAGATAAGAACTTCACACGTCTCCAATAGTCGTATATTCATCTTTCTTTTTTATCTCCCTCTCTCTTTCTCTCACTCTCTGTCTCGCTCCATGATTCATCTGCTTCTTTTACAATATACGAACATTCGTACTTTCTTTTTCTCTCTTTATCACTTTTTGCCTTTGCACAGCAACATTTTTATTAGTATCTGTTATTGACAACTAGTGAAGTGCAATTGTAATATACATACATCGACAACAGTAATGCCTTACAATATCATTTCTTGTATACAACAAAGAATAAATTTGATATACGACAACTTAATATTATTTAAAAGTCTGTTCAATTATTTGTTTGAAAACGATTTTTATTTTTTCTTTATTTTCAATTTATTTGAAACTTATTTTCACAATGCTTATTCAATTTATAATTATAATATAATGTTTTCATTTAATACATAAATTGTATTTTTTGAATGTATAACAAATAAATTACTTTCTATCTTTTACTTATTTTAAAAAAAATTTTTTTATTTATCTTAAAGTATAATATAATTTTTATAAGATATATTAAAAATTTTATACTTAAACAAAAAGTTTTCACCTAAAATTTTTTTCAAATTTTAATCATTTATTTTTGATAAATATAATAATTAATTAAATTTATTCTGTAAAAAGCTAAGTTCTAGTTATTCAAATAAATAAATATTATAAACAAAGTTCATGCATGTAAATTATTCTAATAGAAATTTCAAATACCATATGTAAAAAATGTTCAACATTATTTATAATGATATTTTATAAGATTACGTATCAATATAAAATTTTAAGAATGTTTGAATAAATATTTAAAATTTCGTTCTAAATTTCTATTACTGACCAAAATGTTTTTTAACGAAAATTTCATAAAATAATTGTAATTGAATTTTTGAAAAAAAATGCATTAACTTAATATTTATTTTTTACGCTTTTTACGCAAAAACAATATTTTAAAATACCCATTTATAACATGTACATGAAAACCACGTAAAATGAAAATTCAATCTATTAGTTATTAAAAGTAAATTTGTTTTTATTCCATTTGCAGATAGAGTTGTACATCATTTACTAATATCTAAAAAGACCAAAAATTAAATGATTTTCGCGCCTATTAATTAATAGCTCTAGCTATTAATAGCTAAAATTTGTGTAAAATTTTCATATTTGTTTACATTAATTTAAAGAAAATAAAACTTTTTATTTCCCATTTTATAAGATAAGATATGAGATAAAAGCTATTTATATTTACGTAAAAATCTTTTATGTTGTTCTTTTATGCCTTTTCAAAAAAAAAACTATAAATAATGATTAAATATTTCATTGAATTTTTTGGAAACAGTCGATTATTAAACTATATATTGCGTACTTAATTATTACTTTTATAAATTTAACAAATATTTTGTATCATTTTATTTAAATTTTTAAATATTTTTTTCAATTAAATGTGAAAAAAGAAAACACAAAACATTTACAAAATTCAAATACATTTTTAATTAGTTTTTATCAGTGATATTAATTGCTTAATTAATAATATGTAGCAAAATTTTAAATGGCTTATTTTAAGTTTAGTTGATAAAAAAACTTCATAATTCTTAATATTGACTAAACATTTAGATAATTGTTTTAAATTATAAAATATTATACTATGGCAAAACTAAAATTAATTTTATTCTGCTATTAATTTAATTAATTAATTAAATGTATGCAGGCCTTCTCTTTTCAGTTTATTTAATTTGTATCTATTCTTTTTAGATTTTTAATAAAGTAAAGTGAAGTGAAGTTTTGCCTTTTTAATTACATCAAGGATGAGGAGGCGTAACAAAATAAAGAACCGCAGCTTAAAACGAATCTTATTTTTCAGTCGTATTTTGTGCGGCATACGTGGTTTTTAGTTGTAGCGCTTACAAAGGTAAGTTTTGCGCTCGTTCATTCGCTCACTTGCGAGGCAAAATACCTTTGTTGACTGTTGCAAACCTGTAATAGTCGAGAATAACGAAGAGCAAAACAGTAAAGGATATATCAATATCAAGCAAATTAAATATAACGAATAATTTGCAGTTACATAAGTTACATCATAAGTGAAATTAATACCTTTATTATTCTATCAAATTTAATTTAATTTAAAGTTTTTATTTTATTTTTACTTCTACACATTTGCAATATTATTATAAAAACTACTGTATTATTATAGAAATATTTTTATCTTATTTTTAAAAACGACATGTAATTCATTATGAATCATTTAATACGTTTTATATTACAAGCTTAATAATTATACTACCTAGAGTTTTTTTTAGAGAAATTTATGTATTTTTAATATTTATCATATTATTAATTTAACCTGAGTTAGAATTCTAAAATTCTAAAAAGATACTTTTCTTAAGTTAATATTCTAAATGCCGAATAAAAATTGGAAAATGTCAAAGATTACATCTTAGATAGTACGTATTAATTATAGAAATGGCAATCATATCTATAAATTATTTTATATGTAATTTATATTTATAATAATTTTTTCTCTACAAAATTTAGAATAAAATAAAAAAATAATATACCCAAACTTTTACAGAATAAATCAATTAATTATTATATTTATTGCAATAAATGATTAAAATTTGAAAAAAACTTCAATGAAACTTTCGTTTAAGTCTCAAATTTATAAATTACTTTATAAATATTGAATTATAATTTAAGAATAGAAAAAAATATTTATAAAAAATAAAAAATAGGAAGTAATTAATTTTTTATATATTTGAAGAAGACAATTTATATATTAAATAAAAACATTATATCATAATTATAAATTGAATAAGCATTGTGAAAATAAGTTGCAAATAAATTTAAAATAAAGAAAAAAAGTCCTGGATATAATTGAAACCGAAATTAAAAATCAGCAAATAAATTTAATAATTTATAGATACAAGAAAAATGTGACAATAATAATAATATGAAAAACTTGAAAATTAGAGATATGTAAGTAAGAGAATGAACGATTTAAATAAAGAGATGCAAACACTTTTAAAAACTTTACTACGATACCTTGTAATTAAAATCACCTGAAATGGAACTTAAGGCTCTACTATAAGTAAGAATCTCGACATGCGTTAAGATATGGCAAATTATATATCTTTTAACCCTTTTCTGTGTGGAAGCGCATCATAACATGTTCGTGCGAGCTCGATATCGCGTGACTCTTAAAAAGCTCGACTGAAAAAGACGAGCGTGTGTATCCGTTTAGGTGCCTGTGCGAGGTGCAACGTCGAAAAATATGGATAAAAGGCCATTGTTATTCTTGCACTTAGTTACTTAGTCATTTATATTGCACCCAAACTTGAAACTCAAACTATCTAAGCTTTCGTGAGCAAAACAGGGCTTTCAAATATGAATAATAAAAAACATAAAACTTAGAACACCATTATCCATTTTATTAAATATCTTGTTGTATAATGAAAACGTATAATTATTTTAAACACGTAGTGAAAAAACTATTTGATTCTGAAATAAAGTAAATATAGCCATATTTTATAAAAATTTTTAAAGTATTGACATTTATGTTATTTACTATGAATATTTAACTTTTTTATTTTCATATTAGATAAAATAATATTGTTATATTTATTTACTAAAACAACTTAGTAATAACCAATTCGCAAATGTATCATAATAAAATTTTTAACAATTCAATATGATATTCTATAATATTCAGAAAATATTAAACAATATAATGAATAAACTTTGTATATAACTTAATTAACATAAAAAGCTAAAATTATTCTTTAAAATATTATTAAAAGCTTTAAAAATAGACATTTCATACTAAGAAACACTTATCTTTTAAAAAATAAATGATTTGACTTTAATCCATTTCAAAATACAATTTCAAAATTTACAATATAATAAATAACAAGGAATTCTATTAAAAAGTAATTTGACGGCATTATATACCTAATAATATATTAATATATTAATATTGTACCTAAGTTACTAAATTCTACAAAATCATGAAATTCTAAAAATTTTAATAAAATAAAAATTATTAAATTTATGGTAACGTTATTTTTAAATAGCAACTCATAAATCAAATATGTTCATCTGTCATTTTCATATACGTACTGATAAGTTGTTTTAAACATTATCTCTTAATGAATGAAGATTGCATCTTAAACTAACGCAAATTAGTTATCATATTTTAAAACTTAAGTTCAGTAAGTTATGTTAATAATTACTTAGAATTATCTCAGAAGACAATTGAATCCACTTAACTCGGTACTAATGTATCATCAAACACTCATAAATTTTAACTAATGTTCTAGCAAGATTATATAGAACCAAAGCTTGAAATTATATATTATAGCCTGTTTAAGCAATATAATTATAGACAGTAGATTATTATGAAGATCACTAATAAAATTATTGATGTTAATCTGAATAATATTTATCAACTTTTAAACTATAAATTTATTTTTATTTGATAAATAATTTTCAATAACTCATAATAAATTTAAGCTAAGATGATTTTAAGATTTTCATTTCAAAAGACTAATTAAAAATTATGCAAAAGATTTTGAATATTTCGAACGTATTCTTAAATAAATAATAAAATATAAATTTTTATTCATATAATTACGATAATTGATGCTATTTTTCTGTTTTTTCACCTTTTTCTGGCTTTATTTGCATATTTTATTGAAATGAATTATGAACTCTTTTAAGATAGTGCTGCAAACCTAAGCTCCAATGATTTGAGCTATAACGTTATTAAAAAATTTGTAAATTAAGTTTTGAAAATATTTTTTTTTCTTTTCATAAATCTATTTCAAGCTTAAAGAATTGTGATATAAAAGTACTTACCGTATCACCGGGTGAACTCGGCGATCCAGAATAATCTGGAAAACTGGGAGAAGGTTTTGGTCCTGGTGGTGGGTAGCCACCACCGGGCGTCGGTCTAGGACCAGGGAAGCTTGTTGGCCTTGTTGGTGGGCCTCCGGTGTAAATTGGCCTGGGAGGACCAGTTGGAGGAGATGGGCTCGGAAAACCTGGTCCACTTGGCTTGCTATAGTCGTATCCCTTTGTCGGCTCAGGTGGAAGATACGTGTTTCGCCTAGTACCGGGTGGTAGATCTGCGAGGGTACTTTTCGTTGTTGTTGCTACTGCCGTTAGACATAGCAGCGCCAACTGCGTACAACGAAAAATTATTAGATTCCCTTAAATTTAATGTACCTACTATTTTGTTATTAAATGTTTAATCACATCTAAAATCATAATAAATTTAGTGTAAAGTCACATATGAGACTTATTTTAAAAACTTTTTAAATGAGAATTCCTATATTAAACAAATTTATTGAGTTATATACGAATACCTGAATATGTACAAAAAATACATTACAGGCTTCATTTATAATTGAATATATAGTAGAAGAATTTTAAAGTTTAGTTCAACTAAAATCTATTTTAAACGATTCATTAGATACATAAAAATAACAATAAATTTAAATATCATATTGAAAAGTTGTATAGAAAAAATAAAGTAAATATATTTATGATTTTAAGCACTTAATGTTACATTTAACAAGATATTAATATATAATTAATAATTTTCAATTTATAAATTAAATTAAGTTTTAAATAATATGTAAAATGAAATTAAGTTATAACTCATTATCTAGTTAAAAATTAGTAAAGTAAAAAAAAGTGTTAAAAATATACGTAAAATTTCATATTTATATATTCAAAACGTGAAAAACTTTTATCAGATAATTCTTATCTAATGGTAAAATGTATGTACATATTTTTTTCATAAAATGTATAAATAAATAAATCCATATTCTTTACAGAAGAAATAAAAAATGAGTAACATACAGTACATTAAATACAAGAATTTTTGGAAGCAACTTTTTTATATTTTTGAACTTTTCGTACAAATTGATATCCATATTTTCACACATGTTTCTAAACTAAAAATGGTACTAGATTGGTATTATTTATTTAATCAATATAGAAATAATATGTAAAAATCTTTCAAAAAAAATATAATCCGATTTAAAATTTAAAATTAAAAAAATATAAAATATATTGGTAATATCCAACATTAAATACAAGAAATAATACATATTTATAGCTTATGTTGATACCATGGGAAATAATTGAACATAATTTACAGCAACTATATCTGCATAAAAAACAAAAGTTTTCCTAAAATATTTTACTTATTGTAATTTTGAACAATATAATTCTTATTTATATTAGGAACATTATTATTTGTGTTTAAAGTAATTTCTGTATTGAACAAATAATTACAAATTATATTTGATTTGAAACTGATGTAGTGCATTATTTCAAAAATATTTAATATAATTAGTAATATATTATATATTATTATGCATATAATATTACATAAATACTAAAAGTGCATAAATAATAATACAATGAAATATACAATATATTATTTCAATAAACATTTTTTCATTGGCACAAGTAGATTTCTTTTGTTTAAATTTATAATATATAATATAATAATGCAGAATTTTTAAAAATTATGTAATAGTTAAATCTATTATAAATAGTTTTTTGTTTGATGTAACAAAATCCTATTATTTAACTTAATTTAAAATGTAAATAAAATTAGTTTAGAAAAAATACTGTCAATTGTTAAAAAGAGATTTTTATTCTTATGTATTAATGTTATTATCTTCTTTCTAGAAGAATAATCTCTTTCATAAAGCAATGATATTATTATAAAAACAAAATTATTCATTGCATTTATTTCAAATTGAATAGCAAATCTAATATAATTTCATATATGTAATTTACATAGGTTTTCCGATAGATATATATTAATATGCATTCGTATAATTGCACGTTGATTGGGGCAATTTTTCGAAAAGTACCCTGAGAAAAAAGATAGACACCGTGAAAAAGAATGAGTGCGAAAACGAAAATGCAGGTGTTATGAAAGGAGAGAAAAGGAACAGATTGTAAGAAAATTGCTGTACTTTCGGGTAGTGTAGTATATGTCGTTGGATATTTTGTTGATATTTGAAATATCTTTCAAATAAACTATAAAAAATTTTTGAAAACGTGCCTACATTTTGTTATTACTCTGATAATACTACTTACTCAGTATTTTTCTCATTAATCAATATATAGAGTAACATTTATTTGACATGCAATTATACTCAGTTTATAGTTTTCAATGAAGCATGAGTTTTAAATACATAAATATTAACCTTTAATATGTATCAAATATTTTATTTTACGATAAATTTATAATCTAACATTTTATTCCAAATAAAATTATAATTTTTATTAAAATTTAAATAAGAATATTTAAAATTTATTCACAAAATTATAATCATAGGTTTGAAATGTATAAAAATTGTACTATAACGTATTATTATCTTATTACTCTAATAAAAAATGTACCGAATATTTCATTGAAAAAAGTAAAACTTATGTAAAGGCAGTATTATAATTTTAATAACGTTCTATTAACTGTTTTAAAAACTAATAATTTAATAGTATTTGATAATAGAATTATCATTACTTTAATGAAGAAATTTATCTACATTTTTTTAAACTTATCTATAATTTTAATATTGAATGAAATTTCAATAAAAAATTGATGATAAACGGTTTAATTTAATTTTTTAAAATATAAGGTAAAAATCTAATTAATAGAAGTTGAATAAATAATAAATAGTTATTGAAAATAAATATTTTAATAATAGTATGTATACATATTAAAATTTCAAATAAATGATAGATTCAATATTAAAAAAATGATAAATGATAACTTTTAAGGGCGATGAAAGTCGATTCTTTGTTTTATATTTTCATTCGATTATTAATAAACAAAATTAATTTAAACATTAAAATAAGAAATTTTAATTACAAAAGGATTTATACTTAATTAATTACTTTAATATAATAATCTATATCATATTATGGGTAATTATCTTTTATGTATCACATGTATTGTTTATTCAACGTAATTCAGTACTGATAATTAAAATTCAGTAAACAAATTATTTTTAAATTATCATTTTGGACGGTTTAGATAATCTTTGAGATCTTTTTCTGTGAGAAAATTTTGAATTATAAATATAAATAACACTAATAATTTTGTAATGTGAAATATACAAATCATTTGTGTAATAATTGTTGGTTTACAAATGCGGTTTACTGTGAACAACAACTACTGTTGTCCATCATCTAGATAATATAATTATACAAGCTTGATAATCACGTTAAATTAAATAATTTCTTTAAAAATAATAAAAATGATATTAGTAAATAATCGTAGTACTTTATACCGGCTCTAAATTTGAAGACATGGAATGATTATCTTGAAGTTGATAATAATAATTAATATACTTTAATATACCTATAAAAATTGTAGACTCCATAATAAACGTCTGTATGAAACTAACATCAATGTCATAATCTTACTTACACACTGATATAACATGAATGTATTCTATCTAATGTAAACAAAGATGAGAACGGTTGAGTATAATTTACCAATGTTTGTCCGTTGAAAATAATCAAGCATTTTAACTACCATTATTGTTTGCCATTATTATTCATCTTTAACTATCATAATTCTACAGGCTTAGAAAAGTTAGTTTATTCAGAGTTTCTATTTCTGATTCTGAAATAAGACACATTAAGTAATTATTTAAATGAGAAAGTTCGGTATATTACAAATCTAATTAAATTAATTAATTTTATCACTCATTCAGATTCACTTTGTCAAATAATGTTGTAGTATGCATACACGCTTATACTCATGTATTCTCTCAAGAAAATAACATTGAGAAACAAATGATAAAATGTATTTTGCAAAAAACGAATAAAAGCATTATTCTTAATTCGCTTCATGTACATGCTAGTATGGAAAATATTCCGTAATATAGTTGATATTATGGCACCAGGTATGAAGTGAAAGAGGGAGTTGCATGCTTTTCTGTTTACTTTTCTTTTTTCGTTCCAGCAGCAGCTCACTTACCACTGGGAAATAATTAAGCAGTTTATTTTAATACGAGCTAACGAACCTCTTAGTTATAACGCTAGATAGATCAAAGATTTAAATATCGGTTATGTAAAGAGACGAGATTTTCTTCCATTTTTTTCATGCACTGTTTTTACTTCAAAAGGATGCTCATTTGTAAAGGTAGTCAAACTACTTCACTATTATATACTTCGTATTTCCACATGTTTGCGGAATATGAATAAATCATACGAATACGATTCAAAATATCTAAACGAGTAATTTGCGAAAATAGGACACATTGACGTGTTAGAAAATAAATTTTTTTTTATTCTATTTACTTAACTGTATTAACTATATGTAACTGTAGGACTTTGCTTAAAATATATAATATTTACGTATAATATTAAATTTACACTTAAAAAATTATGTTATTTATCAATCGATAATATTTGTCCATTAAAATAATTAACGGACAATTTTTTATTCCTTTACACTGATTTAGCTTCGATAATAATTTTACTAGATGTTTGATATATACTAATGTATGCTAAAAAATGGAAACAATTTTTTGCTACTGAAAATAAATTCAAATTAAATGTGTTGGAAACTTAATAACCTTTTATGTAATTTAAATGTTTTTAGAATAAGAAGAAGAATAATATACGTTTTACATTATTTCTGTATTTGATATTTTTTACTCATAGAAAAGCTTATATTTATTAATAATTTTATATATGAGTGGTAAAAATTAGTCAAAAACGATACTGTTGTTTAGAGTTAAATATTTAAACGAATAAAATTTTAACCCAAACTTGAAAATAGATTAAATGACTATATAAATATTAAAAAATACAATATAAATATTTCAGATATTGTAAATTTTTTAAATTAATAAATATGTAATATATCTACATATATATATATATATTTATATTTATATTACACATAAATAATATTGATAATATAAGAAAGGTACATCATTTTAAATAAAAACAAATTATCCAAGGAAAATGAGTTATGAGTGTAACAGTTAAAAAACAAAAGTCTTTATATTTACATATTTAAGAGATATTTAAGAGATATTTATTTTTTTACTTAAGTTTCTTGTATAATATCGATGAATTTAATTATATTAATTTAAGTAAGTTTAAGATTACTTTCAATTAAAGTAAACATAACTAAACCAAGTAATTTCTTGTTTACGGTGCATTAGCGATTTTTAATTAAACTGAATGTGTGACGTAAAATTTTTCTGGAATTCATAAAATTTAACAAAAAGTTGCCTTAGGCAGTTATAATTTATGTTACATTTATGCTCTTTTAATTATCAGGCCAGAAGATTGGATAAAGAATGAAAGTGTTATAAGGACTTACTGCTAATTAAGGGAGATTCTATTTTTTTAAAATTATTTTTGATAGTAAATCAAAATGATTCATTACTTTTGTACTGAACTAATTGTTCTAAGAATATTTTTTCCACTTTTTTGGGCAGTTATCTTTGGAAAATTTAATAATTATTTACTTTTAGAAGTAATTATATAGAAACAAATTATTCTGAATTATGTTTATTTTTTTACCGATAATTGGAAATGTTCTTATAAGTATTTCAGTATTTTTTCAGTTTCATTCATTTGATTACGAATATTTTTAGTTTTTTTACATTATAATGTAAACTTTTAAATATTTATTCATTTCCAAACCCTTAACCGCAAATACATAGCTTAAAAGACAAAATGTTAAAAATATTCATGTATAGCAATGATATAAATATAAATATATATTTTAAACGCATTATATAACTTTACTAAGAAATGAATTTTAAAAAATTTTTGATAAAATTATTAAAATAAACTTAAATGATTCAACTATAATTAAAAAATATATAAAAAGTAATTTTTAATTTTCCTCATAATTGAAATGTTTTCCATGTTCAAAAATTCATTTACTAGCTTTTAATATATGATTTATCATTATGAAAAAATATAAATGACTCTTAATAAAAACAATAAAAATTCCCATTCTATTTAGTAAATTTGCATTTCATTTAAAACATTCATTATATTATTACTACAAGAGTGTAATTTGTTATGATTATGTAACAAATATTACTAAAACCCTTGAACTGTATTTATTTGTTTTAAGTTAAATCTAATATTGTCGTTTCATCTGTTTGTGAGTTTATTAGTGAGTCATTAATCATCTTGTGATAATGCTCTTTATTTTCTATTTTAGTTGCATTTTAATTGTTTTTGAATCTGTTTATAATAAATTATATTTATAAAATTAGATAAATAATAAGTACATTATATTTAACCATTCTATATCATTTTTTATTTTAAAATTTTTCATTAATCTGTGTATTAAGAACTTATGGAAACTTTGGAATATATTATATTATTATAAAATCTGTCTTTTACTTATTTAAACAATAAAAAAGATTTAGATTAATTATTATTGGAATAAATTTATGTATATATAACATTCATATGTTCAAAAATTTTTATTTTTATTTGGTATATTAATTTTAATGGAAATAGAAATATGATAATTTAAAATTTTTTCTATAAATATGAAATCGTTTAAATTTTTATCCTCAATTAACATCATTATAACAGGTTATACTACATTAATAAAATTAAAGTGTGAAAATTTGATCTTATTATATATTAAAAGATTTTTTAGAATATTCAATTTTCAAATAGCATTGAAAAAAATTAATGGATTAAAATTTAAAAATTATTGAAGATATTTCAATTTATAATTAATAGCAGAACTGTACTGCAATGATTATTCGATTATTTATTTAATAGCTTACCAAGAAACAATTTATGAAAAGTCTTAAATATTTTCGTTTTTCAATAATAATTTTTTAAATCAATAAGAAAATAGTAAAAGATAATAGATATTTTACATTATGTAAAAAAACAGTCGTAATTAGATTTTCATTATTATTTGCACGAAAGCAATCATACCGTATTATCATTCAACACAGTTAAACCTTCAAACGTTATAATTAAATATTTTAAATCTTCTTGGAATTTTTACACATGTATTTTATTATTCTATTCTATTTTTTAGGTTCTAATATTATGATGATTCGTCTAGATGTATGAATACGCGCATGCGCGCTTATGTATAGAAATGCTAAGGCAAAAGGATTTGAAATGCCGTAATTTATACTGGCAACGAGAGAACGATTATTCAAGCGAACGGCGACAGTTTCATTTGTCGACCTACGTACATGGAGAATATATACATAACTGCTTTGTCACGCGAGTCGCGTGCGTTTACTTACTTCGATGCACACCCGTGTTGTAACATACATGCATATAACTATGCATACATGGGAATGTTTGCATGCACTCATGTGTACGTTTGTAAATCTATAATCATGCTAGCCAGCTGTCTGTCCCTTACCATTTCTTCCTCTTTTTTACTCTTTTTTCACTTTCTATTTATCTCTTACCTATGTTTATTCATTGTTTTTTATTGTAAGTGTCAGTACTTTCATTCTGTGGTGTTCATTTTCAATCGATATTATACATATGTATATATATGCGTACATAAATTACGTGCGTAAATAGATCGTCAAAATTCTTACATCCTCAGTTACGTAATGGAAGATATGAAAATTACGTATCAACAATTTTTTACGATTATTGGATAGTATTTTTCAATTAGTTAAATAATATTATTTAATAAATGTAATAAAATTTTAAAAAACATTTGATAATTTTATAATGTTTAAAAATTATATGATCATCAAAACATATTCATCTTTCTTATTTATGGAATAATTTTTTTTTCTTTAAAACTTAATATGTATCCCAATATTTGTATACCTAAAACTGATTACTGACAAAGAAAGCATAACATAAAATAAGACTTCCTATAAGGATTGATATAATAAAACTGTAAGTACGTAAATGTATTTGTATGTACAAATTAACATGGTTTAACGCTTGAACATCGTTGGTTACATTGCAATGCAGACTCTATAATTTCAATTTTTACAAGACAGATGTAGTACTTAATATTATATAAATTTTTATTAATGTGTTATCTTTTTGATTTAATGTATAGACAAAAACATAAAGCATTTAGTTAAATAATTCAATTTCAAACTAAAATAATAAGTAAAATTTACGGACGAGTCTTAAAAAATCAAAATTTTTATTTTTTATAAACTTAAATATAAATACTAAATTTAAAATGTTGAAAAAATTTTTAAAAGTCTTTATTCATATAAAATGAATGGTCAAAAAAACATTTTGAAAAAATATATCGCTTTAAATTCATTATATGAATAAAATCATGTTAGGTTGTTTATTAATTATTTAAGAAAAATAGAAAAAATAAATGCAAACTTTTAGAACATAGAAATCTATCTCAAATATAATAAATAAATATTTAATTGAATAATATTAATTACTATAATGTTAACGTAAATTTTATTGATATGTAGTTACAAGTTTGATGGTTACAAAAAAATCTTTATTTCATTTTCTATCGAAAATAAATTATTAAAAAAATTATCTGTAATACATAAAAATTTCTTTAATGGTGAAATAGAAAAATATACAAAATAGTTGCTCTAGAATTACTCCTTTTACTCTATATTAAAATTTTACTGTACATTCTAGGTCAATTATAATCAAGAGCGCAACATAACTTTTTGATTTACAATACATAACTTAAAATGAAAAAAATTGTACACTATTCAGTATCTTCAAATTTCAAAAATTAGAGAAAAACATGACTATATACTAATTGCCTCATTAAGTGAACTGATCTTTTACAGCCTATTACAAACTTTATTTTTTTATATAATGCAGTAATGAAAGATGTGATACTTTGTATCATATTTCTTTAGGCAAATTAAAATAAAGTAAAAGAATAGAAACGTTTGCTCATTTCTGATTTGAGGTGCAGCAAAACATTGTACTTCAAAAAATTTTAGAATTATCAACACTACTACAGACATATAAATAGAAAATTGAATCTTGAAAAGCAAGAAAACTTTTTATGCTTAAAAAAATCTCAAAAACGATTGAAATACCTGTCAAGTACAACGAGAACAAATTCTACAAAGGCTTTCTGGATTCAGCTATGTATTTTTTCTGTATTGCATTTCAAAATTGAGAAGCCAAGAAATAGATACATATGTAAAAATAGAAAGGAATAGATAGAAATAGAGTGATAGACATATAGACAAATAGTAAGAAAAATAAAGAGGGAAGTGAGAGAAATAGTAGCATTGAACTCCGCAGCAGGAGTAATGTGAATATATATAATAAATACAATAAGAGAATTGTCTGAGAAGTTTTTGCAAATAGTGTATATAAAGATTTGTTACTGAAAATTAATAAAATGTTTTATTCAAAAACTTAAATACATGACAAAAAATTTTTTTAAATGTACTGATTAATTTTGAAAATTTTGTATCGATAATATTGAATTTTTTCTTTACAAAATATATCTTCGATTTAGAAAACAAATACTAACCGTTATTTTCATTTTAACTACAAAAAATTAGCTTTCATTGAATTAATAAAAATTGTCTATCAAAGATAATATTAGAAAAAATTAAAACAATACTTTTTAAATAAAAAATGTAAATTATATCTTGCATATTTTTAAAATCATTTGAGAGTTATATAAATTCATTATTTAAAAGTGACGATAAATTTTCGTTATTTTAATTAGATTTAATAAAATATATTAAAGTTAAAAGTAATGAACAAATGATACTTAAAAAAATTAAATTAATAAACAATTGAGTGGAGTTTAATAAGTATAGGTTAAACTTGAAGATTCATATTAAAAAAATTTAAAAACAATGAAAAATTTAATTATTTGCAAATATTATATTTATTTATGGTTATAGAATTTATATATATTTTTTGCACGATGAATAATCATCCTTATTACTTATTTAAATAAATGTAACGAGACACGCATTTACTTCATTTCATTTTTATACGTATTTATTGACTCTATTTATTTTTAATTCATAAATACCTAATTTTAGTACTTATAGTTATATTACAGAGTAGTTTAAAGTTAAAAAAGTTATATAAATATATTTAATCACGCATATAAACACTCATAACAAAAATGCCTATAGAATCTAGCTTAAATTACTTATATTACTTTATTGTATCTCAATCTAATTTAAATTTAACCTATTTTTATATCCTATTGTCTTCAATTTTGTTCTTAATTTTACATAATTTTTTTATGTAAGAATTAAATTTTATTTGCAGTACTGTTGAAATAATAAGATTTCTTCTAAATTATCATCGTTAAAATTTATTTCTTAATGGTAAATAAGCTTTAGAATTTTGTGAGATAATCATAAAAATCAATTTTTCTTGACAACAATTAAAATTTTATTAATTGATATTTTAAATAATTTATTTGTATTATATTTAATAAATTTTAAAGTATTATAAAAAAATTTTTTGAGTAGTAACGAATAGTATATAGCACTTATTGAATGCTTTCTAAAAATTGTATACATATTTGTATACAAAGATGTATTATATTGTGTATATATGTGTATCCTAAAATAATAGGTAGTTTAGCAAATCTTTTTTCTTTTAATTAAATTTTCGTAAATGTAAATTTAACATTATATTCCATTAATCTGAACGTGTAAGTTTAAAAAGTTATTGACTCAAAATGTATGAATTATTACCCATTGATAAAAGACTATACAATTGATATTGTCGTGTACAGCGCTAGTAAAAAGATTTCGCTTTATGTGTTTAAAAATATGTTGAATATAGGACAAATAAACCTGAATTTTAGTTGAAATATATCAAAATAGATTCCATAGAAGAACAAAATAAAGAAAATTTTATTGCAATATTATTAATTTTTTAAACATTTTTTACTATAGAGATTTTTTTAGTGATCAATTTCACGTGAATCTATCGAAACATAAATTATTTTATAGAAACAATTATAGGTTTCTTTATACAAATTTTCTTTTTTATACTTTCATCATATGAATAATATTAGATTTAGTGTCCCCCTTGAATCTTCATAAAAAATCGTATTTAGTTAATTTGATTAACGAACTAATGGCTTATTTTATCTCATGTTCTTTCGTAATATATCCTTTTACCTCCAGTTCTCGTACCTCATAGATTAAATTTCACACAAATACTGTTATTAAATAAATTTTATATCAGCCAGTGCAGAAGTCACACGATTAAGGTGAGCCATCATAGTGAGAATTGAACCATATAAACGGAAATTACAGATTGACGATACGATAGAAGAATTCGAAACAGTTGTGTATGTATAGAAGGAGTTAAGAGTTAAATTTTTGAAGTATTTTGCAAGAGCTTTCAAACGTGTTAGTTTGTAACTTTAGTTAGTATTGATTTTTACGTTTTTAACTAATGTCAAAATAAATTGATTTTGTTAGTAGTTCTGTAAATTAAATTTTTTTATCTAAAATATTTTTGCAATTTGCCATATTCTCTTTATAAAACTAACAATGTAATATTTCAAGTCTTTATTTCACATTATCATCACATTGCAAAACGAATTGCATTTCTTAATAGATACTGGAAGAAAATGATCCTTATTATTTTCTTCAATTGTGCTTTATATTTTTCATTTTTGTTTTATAAGAAAATACTGTGGTTTTCTGATATTTATATTTCAAATTTAATTTAGTAAAAATTTTATTTATTTCAGTTTTTTATTTATAAGTTTTTCTTGTATTTGGAAACATAAATTTTATCTCATAAGCATTTTATATTAGGTATAGTTATAAAATTATGTGTACATAATTATTCCACATAAATATTTGACAATGGGTTAAAATCTATTTAATAAACAAATTATATAATCTTGAATATTGGAATATTAAAAGTAATAATTTATTTTGTAAGTAGAGTAAATTTAAATTATTTTTATAATATTTAGTTTATATATAAAAAAAATATAAGATTTTTATTAAAATTAAAAATATTTGTTTTATATAATTAACATGATATGAAAAATAAAAAAAATAATATAATCGTCACATTTTTGGGATAATCAAAGTTCAGAAAAATTATTTATTGAATCATTTTGATTAAATACATTAATTTCAAATTCTATTCAATAATTAACGCTAAAATAAATGTATGCGTGTTCTTCTACTCTTTGATAGTTATCTCATTCATTTTTAATTTGTATTTATTAATTTGCATCGCTTATTATCAGACATTCCTTACCATCACCAACTATACCTCCGTAAAAGTACATTCGCACCTAAATTTATACATTCTAAATTCTTCAGTTGTTTCGCGCCCACATATAAATACTACACAACTACTGTACTGTACCTGCGCTTGTGAGGCGCCTAAGAACATGACGATGGTTTATTATCCGTCAACGTTCCACGCTCGTATTCCTTTTCTCGACGGGGAGGAACTAAGGACACGAGTCTTGAAGCCTCCACGGCTTGTCGATAGAATCCAGAAATATAGCCAAGATTTTGCTCTCTCTTATCGCGGACTTTGCGCTATTAGGTATGTGAAAAAATTTCGTTGGTTAGAGAACACTATTAGTTCATTTATATTTTAGATTTTTCAGTTTATTTTATGAGCCTGGGATTATGGTTGAATTATTAATAGTTCAATAATCAATGCTAGTTACAGAACTTCGGTTGGTCTTTAGCTGTTCTTTTTCATTAATTTATTTATATTCTTTTACAAAAACAAGTTAAATATTGGAAAGAAAAATATATTGTTTATTGAGTAGAAATTAATAGTAATTGTATGTATTTTTTTTAGATTAAATTATCGCAGATAAAATTATCTGATTTGAATATAATTTGATTTTTTTATTGATTATAAATTGATTTTTTTTTAATTTATACACATCAACAGAATGTGTATGTTCTTAATAAAACTTATTAAGAATATAGTATCGATTTCAGTATTACTTATTTTTAATTTATGAATGAGGGCTTCGTTGTAAAAATGATTTAATGTATATTGTTTTTTATTTATAATTATTTCTTTTAATGTAAAGTCATTCATAAACAATATGCAAGCTTTCTAAAACTCATAAAAAAATATATCTTTAGAAGCTTTAAGAAAATCTTTTTGTCACTGTTTTTTCTTTTAAGACACTTGTTATTAGAAGCGCTATTAAAGAATCAAGAGAGTTAAATAAGTAAACGTTAAAGCAATAAGTCCCAATTTAATGTTTTCAAATTTAAAACATAGTTAAACTATTTTTTATTTTTAATAATAATTTTTTATGCTAAAAAAATTAATGATAGAAATAATCTTAAAAATGAATACTTTTATTCAATTAATTTATCTGATTAGTAGCTTAAGTCCCAAAATAATTTTTTTACAGATAAAAAATAGTCATATATTTATATGATCAATAGAAATACTATGAATATTATTAAAATTCTTGTTTCTCGATGAATTGATAACAATATCTATGTATTAATTGCGAATGTCTTAACTTTTTTATTTAATATTCTGATTTTATAAAAGCATATTTACAATTTTGAATATTTCAATAAATAAAATCGTAAAGGACTTAGTACTATCAACACCACGAAGAGAATTCACGTCTATAAAATTAAATGGACGGTAAAATTCTTCATCGAGTGCAGCTCGTTTTCTTAAGTAGCTCACCAGAATTCACACTACCGAAGTTCCATTAAAAGTTCAAGAATTCCCGTTATTCAAAATATCCTTAATCACATTTATGTACTGATTCGATAAACCGTCTCAAAATCAAGATCAACAGAGTTCAAACAACCAAAGACCTCCCACCGATAAATAATATAGACATGATAAAATAAAGCGTATTGTCTCTGAAAAAAACGTGAATAAAGAAGGTCTAAGAACGACGGAAAATCACATTAGGTACTTGCACTTGTAAATACAGAATTGGACGTCGTATTGTGCCTGTTTGCACGCATATAAGTGTTGTCCCGACGGCGGATAAAGTTGCAGACTAACTGTTCCCCATACGGCCTTACTGTGTTTATATAGCTTGGGCCTAATAAGATGGTCCTTCGTTCGCCGCGTGCTCTCGCACGTCGGTAGGGGAGGGGTGAGGAAGAGGTGGCGCAGGAGGGCAGCTCCTCCCTTCTTATTCTTCTTTGCCTTGGCGGATCGCCGCCGTGAGAGTATCGCGAGAGGATCACGTGAGGATTGTGCAGCGTGTAGCTCCTCTCTCGAGAGGGCAAGTACGTCCTTCTCTTTTACTTTGCTCCACTCTGTCCTCATCTCGGTGAGCTCTCCTTCACTTCATCCATGAAAGCGCAAGAGGTTGTGCCGCTTCTAGAACCGCTACGCCATGGTCTCTCTAGAGGACGATTGTCCGCGTTGAGTATACGCGGGATACAATCCTCGTGAGGAAAGCAAAATCTTTTAGCTTCGTATTCTGATCGCTTTCTTACAAATCCTTTTCCCATGCTTCACTTCACTCAAAAAGATTTACTTAGGACCGTAATTACTTTGATAAATATATAACAAATAAAGGTAGATTATCATTGTAGACTTTCTTACAGTTGCAGCAAATTGATAAACATACTAGGCATTCTAAATGGATATAGCGATTACATTTGCTTACATCAACAAAATAAATCATAATTGTGATTTATCCAAAATACCCGTAATTTTTTTGGCAGATAACAAATATCAATTTATAGAATTATTGAAGAAATTTTATTCTAAAAAGATCTGAAATAAAAATTTATTAAATCCTAAAGTCCAATTAAATTTTTTAATAATTTAAAATAATTTTTAAAATATTTAAATCACTATTATTTAGATAATGTAACAATAATTTAAAAAAATATTCAACTAAGATTTATTTATATTGTATCAAATATAAGTTAGATAATATTACATTGTATTAATTTATAATGATTGGCAAGTAAATATATTATAATAAATTTTTATATAATTTCAATAATTTTTCATTATAACTCATGTAATAATATAAGTGCGATATATATTTTAGGCATATTATAAGTATCATCTAGTAATACATAAAAGCCTTTCGACAAGATAATTACTCAAATAAGTTCGTTTTTTGTTTATATTACTCACTACTTACTCATCAAAAGTAAGCAAATTTATTATATCTATAAATTATTATTTATTGATCAATACAAAGGATTCTTGTGATCTTAATTTTGTTAATTTGTAATAAACTTTCGACAATTGATTAATACATCACAGATAAAACTAATTTTCAATGCTCAAATTGTGCCGGAGTATTGAAAATCCATGCAAGGCAACTGAAATTATACGCTAAAAGATTTAAAGAGTGAAAGCTCGAATTAACTTCCATTGAGGCACGTGTGCTCTGGTTAAGGAAGTTTCGTTACGCGATGCTTCAGGTTGCAGTACAAGAGAGAGTAGGAATACTTTTTTAAAACCATTGAAACGCTCATCGGTGGGTGAGATTCGTCTTGGTTATTACAGTAAGCATTCAAAACAAAAAGGAAAAACTATTACATAGCGTAATTAAAAGTTAAACAAATTAAAAACTATTTATTATTTTAGTTTAATATAATTTTTTGAGAAGATTTTTCACTTTCAATTATCCATTTTACTTTTAATACTTTCAAAGAAATAAATAAATTTGTGAAATAAATTTTATTTTTAATGAAATACATATATATTACATAGTTATTTAATTAGAAAAATGCTTTTAGTTTAAAATAAGGTATTTTAAAATCATGGTTAATGAGAACTATATATTTTCGATAATTTTTTTATATATCGAATTATATCAAGTTATATAAAAATATTTGCAATAATTTTAAACAATATTAGTAGAATATATTAATTTTTAATGTAATTATTAAGACAATAGTTATAAATTTTAAATAAAAAATAAAAAAAAATGATCATCGAAGTTTTTTCCAAGATTAAAACTACTTTTATACTTTTCTATGGTTTACTTTGTTCTAGATTATATAATGTTCATTAAAACTTTATTATTTTCAATATATTTTGTAATTTATTTTATAATAGCTTAATATTCTATCTCAATATCATTGAAAAGTAAAATATTAACTCCGTGAATAATTACTTGCATTTCAGTATTTTGTATTACTTTATTATATATATATATATTAACTTTAAATTCTATTTAGTACTTACATATTATACATATTATATTAAATTGCATATGATAATAAAATTTTTAGTTTTTAGTTTGAATTTTTAATAATTAATAAATATCTAATACATAAAAATACTATATAAAAAAGAAATAAAAACGAGACTCATAAACTTTAATAAATTATTTAAAATATATTTATTGTTAATTAGTTTACTCAAAAATTTCAATCTCAGCAAATTAAAAATAATTCCATCTATATAAATCTACAAAAACATATTTTGTATGTGTATTAAATTATATGATAGATATCAATTATTGTAGTTCGTTGAATTGAAAAATATTGAAATATATTTTAGATATCTAGATTGGTTTACTGATTTTCTAAAGTTAGTTTAAATTTTTGTAAATACATTTTTATAAATACGTATAATATATAGATATTTAGACCTAATACATATTTATTTCTACTTAGCATCTCATATTTATAATAAAATAAATTAATTTTTTAGTGTATAATTAGAAAATTTTCCATAAATTTCTGTGCAAAAAATTTTAAATAATAATTATAATTAGAATGAAATATGCTTATAATGTAAATATGAAAATTTAAATTGAGATTTACTTATGATATTATGCCACTTAGATTGATCTTATGCGTATATATAGGAATATATTTGATCATTATTAATTTATAAATATTTTCTGTATTTTATATCCAAATATTAAGTAATTAAAATGATTTGTTTTAAATTCACTATTCCACGATATGTGTAGCGCAACCGGGAATCAAGACTTTTACACAATATTGCATAAACACAATAAACAAAAGTGCAAATATATAATTGAGATTGTTAGACGTCCAGTAACACGTATCTTCCGGGATGTACAGGTAACCTATTTTAGTATTGATTGTGTGCAAACCGAGATACAAAATTTTTAAAATGGCTGTTCATCAAAAGTTAACGTGGGAATCAACCACGACGGTGAATGTTACCGCGCGAAAGCTTCTGCAGTAGCAGTCATTTATCTAAACGGAAATAGAACCATAGGGTAGTTAATACAAGTGAATAAGAAGCAGAAAGATATAGTTATAGAGAGAATTAGAGAGAAAAGAAACAAACGTTCATGCAAAGTAAGATACATAAATATGTAAAAGAGACTTTGTGAAGAAGAATGGCATTTGAGACAAAGACATTTAAGCGAAGAAAGAAATTCGAGCAAAAATAAAGTTGAAATTTGCTTTGCTTATTCTTATGGGTTGAAGGATAAAACCATGTATTCGTAAATATCCTAGTTCAAAATAAAGTATGCATTTTAAATATTGTAAATAATATTATAAAATTTTTACTTATTATTCCTATTATTATTATTATTTTCACTACTTTTACTTAAATACATTTTATTTAATGATTTATATTAGATTTAATAATGAAATCTGAATCTAAATTGTAGAACAATATTTAGTTTTTTAATTTAAGAATAAAATATTACTAAATTTTATTCAATTTCACATCTTCTTTTTATTTTAAATATTTTATTTACATTCCTAATGTTATCTATTTTTTGTTAAAAAGTATTTTTTATTAATATAGCAAATAAGATGTATTAACTCATCTTAAATATGATTGCATGAAATTAAATATATAAATATATATACATATAAGTGAACGAATTGGTTTTATTACTATATAATTCAGTTAAAATTTATAATTTATAACTAAGTCTGTAAGTAAATCTACTATAATAACAAATTAGATTAATAACATTTTAATAATTGAGTTAAAATTATTTGATTCATTAAATTAATATTGTCTATTATGTAATAGCTACAATTTTCATCAGAATTATAAAAATAAAATTTATGTATATTCGAGTAAGGTATATTTTGTATTATCTATTATAATTTTAATATATTTCACAAATTTAAGAAGTTTTAAATAGGTGTGTTAAAAAATAAAGCATATATTTCAATAATTATAATGATTGATATATTAACGTTTAATATACTAATATTTTTTAAATTTAATACACCATTAGCATATTAAACTTAAATGTTTAATGTAAATTATAAATATTATATTTACATTATCCTTTGTAACTATTTTATATTGAATATTATATTTTACAAATATTAAATCAAGCAAAATCCAAATTCAGAATTTATTATGATTGTTTTGAAAGAATACTAGAATAGTATATAAAAATTGCATAGTTTCCTTGATATGTAACATGTAAATTATACAGTGTACTCACACAAAAAAACACACACACACAGAGTATTATTTAAACATATTTTTAAATTATAATTCATGTAATCATAATACAATACTTACTTCAAAATGTGTAATAATATATGTTTCAAAAAATTTTTTGTAAAAATTTAAACTCTAATAATATGTTTAGATGAAAAATTTAGATATAAATTCATAACTCAATAACAATAATATAACATGTCAGCTGTTTTATTACAATAATTTCGAATCTATTTTTTATGTTTAATTTAAAATTATGAATAAATAATTAATTTAAATCTAAAAAATATCTTAGTGCATTAAGATTTACTTCTTTAATGACAATCAATAAGATATGTCTTTTGTTGATAGTTTTAGTCTAAATTCTTGAAAAGTAATGTATTTCATTATTTTGACATATGTAGATACATTTATGCATTCCAAAAGTATAAAAAATTTGTTTAAATTATTTTTAATAAGCTTAAAACTAAACAGAATTTCATAAAAATTATAATAATTTTATTATTTAATTTAAATAATATTGAAAAAAAGAAATAAAATAATAAAATAAAATTTTGATATTGATTTTTATCGATATAAAATATTTTTATGAGTCAATGTTAAAAAAGTACAACAGTAAGTTCTTTATTTTCACTTGAAAATTAAATTAATGATAATTATCATCAAGAGATGCTTAGAGTAAAAATTATGTCATTATTTTAAATGTAAAAAAATAATTATATAAAAATTCTAATTGTTATACATAATTAATTAATTAACTTTAAAAATTATTTCTACCTTTTCATGAGATTGTACCACAATTATATAGTACGTATCTAGATTGCAAATTTAATGTACAATTTCAGATATGGAAAATAACTATAAATACAGAAACAATTGCGATCAATAAACGATGAAAACTAAGTATTAGTATCGTCAATTTAAATTAGAAATTTCCAGTCACGTAGAAAATCAACGTATGCAAGATCATAATTTTTACTCGGATAAAGTATTTTGGAAATAGAATAGTCCACTAGTTTCCTTTACATAGTGAAATTACTTGGTGTAATTAATATGTAAAGAAACAAAAAATTTTTAGTTAATAATAATAATCATAGTTAAACATTATTGAGGTCGAAATTCACATGAAACCTATTATTGTTTGCCTTTTATTTATTTAATTAAATATAATTTTTTGATATTTAAGTAATTTAATAAACGTAAAATAGTAAAAATATCGTAGTTTTAATTAAAAATATTTCTATAAACATATCATTTTCCTTTTAATTTTTTATAATTTCATAACTTATAGAGTATCTTTATATCTTATATCTCTGTACAAGTCTATTTTGAATAGAATGATAAGGAATATAATTATTAAGTTTTTTATATGTTTTATAATTTCAAATATTATTATACAAAGTTAATTTATAATTACATAATTTTTTTTTATATTAATGACATTATAGATTTCTTCAATCAGCGATGGATACTTTACTGAATTTTATTCTTAACTTACATAAGTTGTTTCGTTTATGTATAATATATATTAGAACAATTCTGAACTTTAAATAAAAAAGTAAGAAATAAAAAAAAAAATTATCAATAATAAGAAAATTTTCATTTTCATTTACAAACAATATTTATTTGATACTATTCCAGTTTTCTCCTTTTAAATAAAATATTTTAAATTTATTCGAGTACTTATTTTATTTATGTACAATTTTTATAATTTATATATTTATAATTATCTTTAACTAATGCATTCATGAAAGATGTTATCTATTGTGATTCAATATGATTTTAGATTGAAACAGTACAGGAAGGAGTCACGTGAGCGGAAGGAGACAAACACGATAGAATAACTACTTTCTTTTAAGGAATCCTAAATTAGCAGATTAATAATACGTACCTGAATACGAAGAAAAATTTATAAAAATCATAGTATATACTGTCAAGAAATATGATTTTTAGAAAAATTTAATGAAATCCTTTATTCATTCGATAGTGATTTATTTAATCTTATGTAATTGTTTTTTCAGAAATTATAATTATTTGGTATATATTTTTAAACAAAACAAATATTTTATATTGATAAAATATTGCAGGTAGTGAATTTTATTATTTTTTATTTTTTTATTATTTACACTAAATTACCTTTCTCAAAATAATACTGATTTAAAAAATGATTTCGTTTTAATTGTTGTATCCTTTTTTTATTCTAAAAACAAAAAAACAAAGAAAATTAAACAAATAATATATTTTAAATAGGGAAATATTTATTACTTACTTCTTGAACGTTGGTTTGTTCGAACGAAAATTAATTATACAGTAGCTTAAGTAACACTAAGTAATGATTTTTGAAAAAAAACATTAACGTTTATAATTGATGACATTACTCTTCTTCTTATTAAATTAATAATATTGTTAATTCTCATTAAGTAATTATACTTATTAATTAACTTATAATTATACTTATTATTTAATCTTATTAATATTATTTCTTCTTCGTTAAAAAAAAGTTTATATACTTACGCGAAGCTATTTACCCCTACACCTATTATCCTTTATTGAATTTTAATTACATGAAGATAAACTTATGTTCTGCTGTTATAACCTCTCCGAACATATTCGCTTAAAAAAACAGTGACAGTTTCTTAAAATTTAAAGTATTTAAGATTCATTATTTTTCCATATTTGTGATTGAATTGAAATCAATTTTTATAGCAACATTGCAGATATTTTCTAATATTCATTGAATATAGGAAACAAGCAAATGTAGGAATTAGAAAAATAAAGCTTTCGGAGAAGAAGAAAGTATGGATTCTTGTGGCACTAGGACGAAACTGATAAAGTGAGCCCCCATATTCGCACAAGCCGTCGAGTGAATCTAGGTGTGCACACGGGTGCCTCACTTTCGACGCTCCAAATGAACAAATGCTGGGTGAAAGGACAACAAGACGCGCACAACTATCCAATGGCAAATGCAGCAACCTTTCTATGTCGATGGCAATATAACCTGGGACTCAAGAACTAGTTCCATCTCTTTCTTTCTGTATTTCTCTCTTTCTCGATTCGAAACATGCTACTAAAAGAATGGCCACCATTAGTCACTGAACTGCTTATTTGAATAAAATACGAAAAAATACCGAGGTCCGATCCGTGAGTTTGGTTCACTCGCGGAACATGCCGAGTCTAGGCAAAGAGTTCTGCCATTTGACGGTAATTATCGATAGAAAAACTGCGTGCCATGAAAACTTTTAGATAAGTTTCGCATTCATAGTATTAATAACATCAAGTATGTTATTAATTTAGAACAACGAAAAATAAGTTTCAGATTTTCCTCGATAAGAAGGAGAACAATAGAATAAATAAAATTTTATCATCAAGATAAACCGTAAGTTATTTTTAGTACTTTATTGAATTGCTTAAAATTGAATGCACATCTTAATTGATTTTATTTATATAAATGAACAGATTGAGTAATCTTTAAGTCTTAAAGTTTTACATGCACATACTAATATAGACGCTAGCAAGTGGATTGAAACATTTTCTGGATATCAATCTTTTACAACATGCGAACTGAAAAATTAAAAAAAAAATCCACTTTATACATTTAATATAATGGATAACTGAAGTTTATATATATATATATATTATAGACATTTAACTGGTATTAGATTCAGTAACAAAAATGAGACTGACGTCTCTCACGTTTTTAATATGATTCAAAATTTAATAAATATTTTTTGAAGGATCACGTCTCTAAATTGAATATATAGTTTTCTTTCACTAAAAATAAATTTTTGTACTTTTTTCTATTTCAAAGCAATTTCATAATGATATTATAAGTTATTTCAGTGTATAAAATACTGAATTTCAATAATAACTCTTGCAATACGGTTGTTTGACAAAGCTTTTATTTTTAATAGTTAAAATTACTAGATTTATTTGTACGCAGATGATTCAAAATGAATGTACAGTTGCGAGATACTTTAATTTTGGCATCCAATGAAACGAAATTGAAAAAAATAGGCTTTGTAAATTTAGAAAAACAATTCCTAATGAATCAGTAATATGAGGATTATAATCATTTTTTAAGAATAATAATCATTTCCTAATTTTCGCGCTACGTTTTTCCAAGAAAAGTATAGTTTGATAATTATTAAAATAAGTAATTTTAAAATAAGAATTGGCCTTGGTATTGCGACGGGAAATAAAAATATCTATTAGGCTATAGTTATTTAATGCTTTACTGTTTTATAAATGTGCATTGCACCCTTTTCCATCTCGGGTGTCAAGCCCATGACGCATCGCTAATACTGTAAAGAGCAATATAAAAAGAGAGTAGCCTCGCTACGACGCGGCGAAATGGTAACACGTAAAAACGAGAAAGATGCGTAATTCGTTAACGGGTGAACCAGTGGTACCTTAGCGTACGTTTCTTTCTACGATATTGCGATGTGAATCGTGCATAGCCACATAAGCGGCTCACAGTTGCGAGGGCAAGTTTACCGCCGAAAAAAAACACCTGCATTTTTCATTAGTCGCTCGAGTCTCGCATCCCACCATAAGTCGTCTGTTACCGCAAGTTGCGAAACTGAGTTATGAGGATCCGTCGAGCAATGCTGCTTCAGCGGATGTTCATTTCTTCGGTTTATTTTATTTTTTTATGTATTTAACTCTTCTTGCAGGACATTCATGATGCATTGTATTAAATTTCGGAGTTTTGAAGGAAAGTAAATCTTAAGAAATCCATTAAATATCGTTTGATATTATTATTATAAATTTTGATACCCTTGCTTAAAGTACTTATTGTAATTTTGAACTTTATTCTTAACAGAATTCTTCATTTTTGAAATATTAAATTCTTATTTTATTCAATTATTGTAGTTAACTTAAGTACAATGTATATTTTAAAATCCTAAGAAATAATACTCTTCTACTTTGAAATATATTTTAATTCTTTTAATCTAATAAAATAAAACGAAAATGTAATACACTCATAAATTAAAATATGAGATTTTAATCTGTTATAATGCTTTTTAAATAGTGTACTAACTGTAAGAATATTTTTAATATATATTTGATTTAAGTAAATAATTTGTATAGATTTATAAATTAGAAGAATTAGAAAAATTTTTAAATTCTATTTTTAATTTGGATTTTAATGTAACATATTAATTGCACCAATATTAAAAACAATTGATAGTGTCGCAAGAAGATTTAATGAACAGCCTAAATTTAATATGACAATTTCTTTACAAAAAACAGTACAATATTATTTTAAATATTTAATTAATAATTTCTTATAATAAATAAAAACTATAAATATAAAGTTTTTCGAATTTATTAATACGTAAATCAGACTTTGGACACAATAAAAGTTAATTAATTAATTTATAAAATTAATGTCATTTTAGATTCTAATGAATTCACTAAGTGAAATTTGATATATATCTATAAAATTCATAATTTTTAAATTAAGTTTTAATATTGGTTTTCATCATTATTCATATATTTTGTTGGGAGTATAATTCTAATAATTAATATTCAAAATTAGAACGTTTTTTAAATAATTAATATATCTAATATAAATAATTAATATATCTATAACCCTGAATATTTTTTTAATTGATTATATTTTTTTAATAGTAAAAAATTGTGAGCTAATACCATAAAAATAGTATATAAAGAAAATGAAATTAAATTTGAAACTCATTAATTTATGAATTTATAGTTTTTTTAAAATAACACCTATAAAATTAACCCTTTAGTTATATTTTATAATTTACGAAATTTTAAATTACATTAATTTTTACTAATTTTCATACCAACACTTTACTCAATACAGATTGATAAGTAACTGCTATTCACAATTAAATCTCACTTATAATATGAATTCAAATAATTTCGTTACTAGTTACTAGTTATATTCACTTTCTAAATTATAATCTTCATGTAGACTCAAATTATATACTTATTGATTAGCAAATTAAAAATATAACTTATTATGAAATCTTTTTTAATTGCTTGAAATCATATTCTACTTAAAAAGAAAGAATTAGGTCAGTAATAGCATCAGTTCTGTATATACAAATGTTAAATAAAAAAATTATAAATTTTATAGATTCATCAAATGAACATTAGTAATATTAAAATTAACATGACATAATAAATAATAAATATAAACCGTATATTTTATATTTTAGTAGTTTAATTTTATTTTTAGTTAAAGTTTAGCTAGTTAAGTTTTATTAAACATGATTATATTGAAATTAATTATAATTTGATTATTTAATATGGAATTTTTTTTAATATAGTTATTGTTATTATTATATTTTTATGTCAAAGTTAAATTTTTCTATTTGCATTGAAATTTTAATCGATTAAATAGAATATTATAATTTATTTTGAATTCAAATTTGATATTTTTTTCTATTATTTGTTAATTCAATGTTATGTACCTACCAAATTTATGTATTTTTATGTTCTATATTCTATATTTATTCAGTTTTAGTTTATATATCATATAGATCACTTAAAAATTTTATGTGTTTATTTATTAATATTTTCATAAACACTGCATGATTATGAATTAGAAAATTGTCAATCTCGTTTTAAAAACGTACATTATTTTAAAATGCAAAAGAACGTAATTGGGTGATGGATTCATCAAGATTTTCTGATTGAGTGAATTCTAACATAATTTCTGTATTTCATTGAATAAGCGTACAATCTCGTTCTGATAGAACAAGTATAAAAAGAAATAGATGTGTTATACTTTTGATTTTAGTGACACTTTACTAGAAAATGTTTTACTCATCTACGTTATCATTATATCTATATCTAATCGAAAAGCATATATTAAATGATGTTTAAGGTCATGTTTCAAATTAGCATCTTTCTCTTTTTCTATATATTTATGTATGTACGTATTTATATATCTCTCTATTTATCAAGCTATAAAATATTTATCCATCTATCTATCTATCAGTTATTTTCTTTCTTCTTATATTTCTCTTTCTTATATGTCTAAGTGCTTACGTTACTATAATAGCAGCTTCTGGTAACAAGTCATTAACATTCGAGTCGCTCCTATTTCCATTAATACATTTCGACTGATGCTGTGGTACCGAAGCGCAGATGAAGAAATTTTCTCCAATTTTCATGCCTTCTCACCATTTCAACCCACGCCCCATTTACAGTATAAGAGAATCATCCGAGATTTACATTAAGGGAGCTACTACATAATAGACTCTATACTTAGATGTTTCGATATGTGCTTGAATATATATTTACATGTTCAAACTCATCTGTAATTAATAATAATATATCAAGTTATATAATAACATAGTTTGAATTATAATTTCCTTTTTAAATTTCATTGTAGTGTCAAGTCACGTAAAATATAAGTTTTTTTTTTTCATTTTGTCTGCATGGTTTAAATTTTAAACCGCAAAAATACTTAAAATGATATTATTTTAATTCGTATTTTATTTTACAACCTGATAAATAGTAATATACTATAGTATTTCGTATGTGATTTTAATATAAATGTTAGTATTTCATTTTCTAAATAATTTTTTTCTCTTAGTACAAGTGTAAAAAATATTTTTATATTAACGAATTATTGGTTTTGATGTAAAAAAACTTTATATAAATCATATAATTTTAAATTGAATGTATTCTTTATTTTTCCAACTCGTAATTAACGTTATAACACCTTCTTCTTTTTAATGAATTATATTTTAATTTATATACAGATTATAAATCTTATTCATTCTTTAAAAAAATTTAATTTTATTAAATAACCTATTAACTTTATTTTTTTAAAAGTATAAATAAAAAAATTTATTAAAATATATAAAACGGATTTCAATAATTATGAAAATAAGTTTCTAAAATAGTATTAATACTTATTAAAATTCTAACTAAACCATCTAAAAAGAATCATAAAAAAGCAATTTATTTTTAAACTACTTATTATACTTATTATTATAACTACTTATTATTATAATCTTTTGCATATTCTTTCAATTTAGATTTATGCTTTTGTATTTTAGATTTCACTAAATGAAAACATTTTCTTAAAATAAAATATAGGATATTATTATTTATAAGTTTTTTAATATATAAAATGAAAATAATAAAAATTTCTTTCATTATAATAGAACTTATCTATTTTTAACTTATGCTTATATTTGAATTTACACATAAAAAGCATATTAGCAAAAAGTTACTTGTTCATGTATGCGTAAATAATTGTTTTGTATACATATATGTGTGTGTATGTACATCTGTATATATATTTTACAAGTTTTTCGAAAATCGCTTTTTGAGTACAGAAATATAGTTTCATTCATACCTATCAACATGATCCTTTGATATTATCAGCGGTACATCTGTGTCATTTTTATGCTGGATAGGAGCCAATCTAGTTTTAGTTATACGTGAGAAACATAGAGAAGACACTATGTAAGAGAAGAATAACTTATGACTGCAACAGCAGAAAAATCTGATAGAAATGTCTAAGTTCTTCTGAGATTTAAGTTCTGTTCATTGACAAAATAAAAGTTGGATCTACATTGTATCATATCTTTCACATATCATATTTTTCACTTTCTTAAAGACTTTCAAATAATATTCTATAATATTGATTTTCCACTGAAAAAATTATTGAATATACTTTTTCAGTTATAAAAAGTCGTGCTTCGAGAGAATATCTTATAATCTATATAAATAAATGAATTTTCGTTCTAAAATTGCAAAAAAATTAAAATTCGTTATATTTACAAAAGTATTGATGAAGAAATGTATATTCCTTGTTTAGAAAATATTTTTAAAATTAAAATTGCTATTTATGATATTTTTATTTCACTATAAGTGTTCTTTTACATTAATTAATTTTGTGATTAATGTAAAAGAAGTAAAGACTTGAGGTTGATCAAAATCAATTTGTTTATGCAGATAATTATAATGTTATTTATTTTAAAGATTTTTTATATTTTAATTTTATAATTTAATACAAAATTTTCTATTTGAGCGAAAATACAAATATCGAAAATAATTCTTATCGCTAAATGTTACAGGTTAAGGACTGAATAGGTAATGCGGAAAATGGTTAACCCCGAAATGTTCGTCACCGAATGCTGCTTCTAAATAAAAGTCATGGTTTTTTATAAGATCGAATTTACAACAGTGTGAAAGCAGTAGACCTTCGGTGATAACAATATTCGGTTCGAATCAGGTAAACGGGTGAGAAAAGTAAACGGGAAATGCTGGAAAATAGTATTTTGGTAAGATCTTCGTATAGTGATTAGTTGATGCATAGGAATAGACATAGATGAGTTTTCGAGTTTTTCAGTGTGCGTTTACAGTATGACAGTTGCAATTACGCATTTTTCAGAAGCGTAGACTCGTTGCGTGTAAACATTACAGGTATGAGAGAGGGAAACGGATTAACGCCTAGTAGACGGATTAGATGCGTACGCTTTGTGTGTGTCAGTACCTTGGTACGTTACATTAATTATGTATTTAACATGTATTAATTTTAAAGAGCCTACGTTTTTAATCAATTAATTGTTTTATCAATTAGAAAATATAGTATTTAAAATAATATTTATTTACATATACATTATTCATTTGTAATCCATCTACATAACTTGTTGAATATACAATTACTTAATGAATTTAATATTTTCAGTTTACTGTAACATATAAATACAAAATTCTATATGCGACTTTCAATTTATTACTGATATTCTATAATAATATTATCCAACTTTATTTGTCAGAAAATATTTAACATTTAAGAATTTATATTTAATCCATTCGATTAATAAAAATATAAGAACGATATCCATACTTAGAATTATGAGATTTTTATAGGTATATATTAATTTTTTCTACGTGATTTTATTGTGCGCCTACTGCAAGCGACGGGCTGCCGCACGTTTAGTAAATCACAATCGCACGTTCATAATTATTTACACTTTTTTTTAGATCTAATTAAGTTTTAACGGTCTTTGATTTTTCGGTAAAGCCTCAAACGGCCATTGAGATTTTACGGATATTCGGTAGCATAATAAAGCATCAAAAAGTATCAGCTCATGCATGGAAGCAAACACCGGTTGTCCGAACATTGAAACTCGCCGACCGACGTATGTCTTTGGCGCAGCCACATCGCGCCTCCACGAGCGAAACCCATAAACTCAAGGGCAAAGAACATAAGCCTCGCACCACGTCGCGGTATTGTATCACCAAATAGCAGCATGAAATAAGTTTCCACCTATATTTGACTTACGCATTTATCCAATAACTCCTAGACACTGGCTCTATGTATCGCAACATATAATGATATTGTCATATAAACATTACTATATTTCTAATTGAGTTAAATGGTGTCTTAATCTGTAAATTGAATTTTTACTCTAATTTATATAACTATTGAATTATTAATGCAAGATACTAATACAAACCTTTGAACACAAAATTTATTAAATCAGATTATACAATATAAAGTTATATCACCAATATATATTTTTTAATTCAGTTTTATCGTCTTACATATTTTATAAATATACTTAATTATTAAAATATAAATCTCAGTAATTCCTATAAAATTTCAAAATGTGTCAATATTGAAATGTTTTGACTATCTCGAGTTTATTCGTATTTATTCAAAAAAGTATAGGCGTAAAAGATTTCTAGCAGCGTGCGTAATGCGTAGCGTGTCTTTGATAATGTAGAGTGTGTATGAATGGCGTGAATGTTTGTTAGTATGTTGCAATTTTTGTTATTAAATTATATTTATTCTACTAATATATTTAATAAATAAATTGTTTATAATTTTAAGTTATAAAAATTTATTAAGAATATATGTGTAGCCTACTACAATTAGATATAAAAATTTTCAAATTTATTTTTTTGCTATAATTCGATATCTATAACTAGGTAAGTATATAAAAGTGTTAGTTATAATATAATTATAAAAATAGTTAAAGAAAATAAAATTTTATATTTTATTCGAATTTATATACTCGAATTCGAAAATTTCAAAGCCTAAAACAACAGATTTATATATTTATATAAATATTATTTTATTTCGTTCGTATATGAACGAAAAGTAATATGTAGAGGTGAAACCAGAAGTGAAGAATATTGAAGGAAAAAAATAAACATGAAACATGGATATAAGCGTAAAAGTAAATTACTACATTTATAACTACGTTTATAATGCGTAGATGTGTAAATAATATTAAAAAAATATTAAAAATCACTCAATTGTATAATCAAAATTTAATTTAATATATTACTTTCTTTCTTCCTTTTTATAATAGTAAATTTAATAAATTAATGTTATTAAATAAAATAAATTAAATAATATAATAGTAAATTAATAATAAATTTAATAAAATTACTCAATAAATTTTTAAGTAATTTAATGTAATAAAATGTTACTAATCATCAAAGGTTACGTTAAATTATAAGTTACAATATGTAAGTATAAATAAGATTTTTGAATTATATAAAAATAAAAAATTAATAAAGTTAATTTTTAAAGAAACTTTAATAAAAAGTTTTGCTTATACACAAATATTAAAACTAAACAACATACTTAATTAATCTTACATTTTTTAATAAATATTTTTTAATATTATATTAAATTTATATTTTGAAAAGTAATTAATCGATTTATTTGGCATAGATAAGTTTCATTTTCTTTAAAATGAAATCCGAGTCTATGTATAAAGAAAAAGTTGCCACATCCATAAAACCGATAAAATTGAATAATTTCAAATTATAAACGTTTAAATTAGATAATTATGCTTAATATAGCGAGAGTTTTTGATTTAAATAGCCACAAATGAAAGTGTAAATTTTATTTAAAACATTACCGTAAGTATAGGCCGATTATAAAAATGTAATTTTGAGCTTTTTTAAAATACTGAATACTGTTTTGCATACAGCATACTATTATATGATAATTAAATTAGTATTCAACTTCAAAACACATATTCAAGGATTTAGTCAATGTAGTCCTTTCGAAAACCTAATCTCTTACATGTTGCACATATAATGATGGACGCTCTAGTGTAACATAAAATGACCGAACACTTGTTTGTGAAAGGAAAGTCAAAGGAATCGGTATTACATATTTCTTCCCCTTCTGTGCATACGCTAACTTCGTTCATTCATCGCTCCAATGCGAGATCTCGTGTCGCTTACATCATCTGCACCTAGTCAAAGTCACTTTTTGTACTCTCAAGCGTAACCCATCGGTGCACGACCTACTACTCCTCCTTAACCTCGATTCTACGAGTTTCGCTTTCGATAGTGATGATGGCAGTGATGACGGTACTGCAAGCATAATAGAACAGAACATAGTACCAAGGTTACTCAAGCCAAGAGGACGAATTTTCTTTCTAGCTAGTATAGACTCGAAAGGGTAGCGTTCGCCAACGTTAATGTATTAAGGTAGACCTTTCGAAAGCGATTGCTTTTGACAAAAGAGCGGCATGCGTGCACTTTATTGAGCGAACGAAAGTTATCCACCTCGAAGCAATACATCATATAATTATTAGTCGATCTATCAACTACTTGCATGCTCTTTACACTGTGGAATTGTATGCCTACATTTTTGTCGAATCCTCTCGTGTTGCCATAGGATCTAAAGGGGAGGGGGAGAAAAAACTACGCGCTTTTGCCAAGTCACGATGTATATGGAGTCAGATGAAGCGATTCTTTATCGAACAAGCAGAGGTGGTATTTGTTTTGAAAAAAGGTAATATATCTGGATACTTTGAGATACTTAAGTACTAAATCTTCTGCGATGGAATTCCTGCGCTCTGATTTAAGTAATTTAACATTTATACTTACCTACTATCTAGTAGTATAGTGTAGTTCTACTTTACGAAACATTAAGTTTATTATATAGCGGAATATAATTGTAAAGAGAGGGTAAACACTGATATTTACGTAAACTAGAGTCCAGATAATTATGAATTAGCTATTAGTAATATAATAAAATAGTAAAAAATAAAACCAACAACTAAGTCAATTATAAATTTTCTTTGTCTGAATTGTACGATATACTCATTGATTTTAAGAATTTCTTGATTTTACTTATATTGATATTTTTTTTCAAAATGTTGCTCTTCTATTTACCTGTGTATTCAGGAAGTACTAGTTTAATTTTTTATACGATTATTATACAATTTTTATTTATTTATAAATAATTTATGATTATGAATTAAAAAAAGATTGTGCGAATACAATTTCTGATATCACATATATAAAAAATTTAGGCCAGTATTCAATTTTGTTAGATGTTCATCTAAACAAATTTGAAAAATTAATGTATATCAAGATATACTCCACGCGTTGTACCTATTTTCTAAATTATTACATTTATTATGTTTAATTTTTTTATATATTGCCAGTGTCCTTGTATTAATGGCAGATATATTTCTTTAAATTGTGAATATAATATTAATTTTATTCGATCAAAAAATAATATTAATATCTGAAAATTCTGAAAAATTTTGTAGATTATAATTAACAAGATAATGCATAAAAGATTAACTAGTATAAATTTAGCGTAAAATAATATTGAATAATATTTATGAATATTTTACGTTTACATTTCATTTATATAGACTTGTCAGATCATTTATGGCATACAAAAAATGTAATTTTTGAAGTAATAATTTTCCATAAGAAATTACATTCTGATGCTAACTATAGAAATGTCAATTTTGACAATATATTTTCAAAACTTTAATTAATCTTTAAAATAACGTTTAGAATATAAATTCGATATCTATAATTTTATTTAAATTAAATATAATCTATCTTTAACAAATACAATTCTTAATATTAAAAATTTATAAAACTAATAAATCTTTTTGAGTAAGTCCTTTATAACAAAGTATTTTTTATTTTAATTCTCTTAAATGAACTGGAAAAATTTTAGTTATATTTTTCATATTTTCAAGATAAAAAACTAATAATAATTATTAAATAAAAAATATATAATTTGATTTTAATTAATCTTAAAAAGTATTTTGTAAGATTCCTATTTATTATTAAATATAGCCTTATGCATTTAATACATAATTACGTATATTTGCAATTTATAGCATATTTTCAGCGTAAGGGTGTCAACAACGACAGTCTTCAATAGTTTAAAAAAATTGATTTTCATTCATTAACAAACAAAATTAACTGACAAATTAATTTTCTCTTAGTATATTTTTTATATGGATTTTTTATTATTAACTATCATAATATTTAAATATTTCTATTTAATTATAAAAAAATGAGTTTATTTACATTTAATGATTAAGCTTTGCAAAAAAATTTTTAATCTTCTAAATGTGCAAATAAATGTTTATAATTCACAAAATTCTTGAAATTCACTTTTAAATTTAAATCAAATATGATTCATTACAAAAAAAACAGAGAAAAAAGTAAAATTATTTTGTTTTTTTAAGTCAAGCAAGTATGTTGTTGGAAAAAATGTCATCAAAAGCTCATGCATAAAAATCCAAATAATTTTTTGAGTAGACTGAGGATTCAAAAAACGTGCATTAATCATATTTTGTAACAATGAAAATAATAATGCAAGTAATGTATTAATTTCGATCTAGAAATGGCAGAAATGTCTCGCCCACTTGTCATAGCCCTGCCGTGATAATATAAAAGCATAATACTGCTCAGCTTCGATCGCGAGAGCATTCATTTTTTCCTTGCTTTGAAAGAGAATGAAAGAGAAGGCGAGTACGAGGTTAACAAGCACAGGAACTTAATTAAGGAATACGCGGGGATTGCCTCTCAAATGGTTCGCAGTCGTGTGGCTGAAAACTTTGTACACTTGGTCTCCACGGGTGTACGAATCGTTTCAACTTCTTTTCCAGTTTTTCTGTTTTCTCTTTAATTTTTTCTACTTTTTCGGTACAGATTTACCACTAGCATAGTTTTGATGAAGAAAGACATTTTTTCACTTACCCATTAAATATTTTCTTTTTCTTTTTCCGCTTCATAGAAATTAATAAGGCAAGAACGAGAAATTTTCTCCAGTTAAGTCATTGCAGTAAAGTTACCATGATCTCTGTTCCTGTTAAGAGGATTTTAATCAGGAAATTTTTTTTTATGCCAGTTTTTAGGTTAACTGCTTTTGAACTTTTACTTCCTTTAAGGTTTGGCGTAAAGCGATTTATGTACAATGTATTTGAGAATATATGAAAACAAAATAATCTATTGCTGTTTTAACGATTATTCGTAATGTTTGTTGATTTAAGGTAATGAAAGTAGTTAATACATAAGAGTACTTAGACGTTTTGATGTGCCGTACATTCTCGAAAGTATCGCTTTTTAATTAAAAAATCATTGAAATATTATAATTTTTATTTTTCTGTATCATTTTCCTAACTTGAATTGATTAAAAAAGTTCCCTAAAATACCAATGACACTATTAACGCGAGTATTGTATACATACTCTTAGTTGTACGGTGAGCCTGACATAGTTACATGTACTAAAAGTCAAGAAAACACGAAAACAGAGTATAGAATTATAGTCGCTGCAATATAAATTTAAGTTAAGTTTCTAAATTCTCTTTAAACACCAAAGACAAATTAAAAAAATACTATTATAGAATAATGATTTCCGAACATTTTTCAAATACTTTCAGAAACAGATAATTTGTATAGTAGTACTTCATCAAAAACATTCCTTTCAAAGCAATTCTTTCCCATGAAAATAAAGTTCTTAGAATACCAAGCAAATAGAGAGAATTAAAATATGTATGAAGTTAGAAGCTGATCGAATTCTCAGCATAAATTCTTTGCATTTGTAGGTTTTATAAAGAAAGGTGAATTGTGTATTGTAAAATTACGATGAGAAATATGAACGTGGAAATTAATACAGATTTTTGAAAAATGCAATATTATGATAAATTAAGACATTTTCATTAATACTAATGATATAATTTTTGTATTTTTAATGAATTATTGACGAAAAACATTATTTGCAAAATCAAGAATGCATGTAATAAATAAAATAATTTATTTAAAAAATGAATAATAATACTTCTCATTGATTTTAGTTATTTGTAATAATTATTAATTTAATAGTTCTATATTATAAAATAATAAAAAACTTTTACTAATAAAACCCTTTATTTACAAAGAAACACACGTATTACTAATCAATATTGATCATTTTACGTTTTAATACTGCATCAAAATAAAATCCAAAACTTAATTAAAGTGAAAGTTTAGATACTTTATATGTATATAAGTTACATTTTATCATAAAAAATTCTATTAATTTAATCAGAAATAACTAAAATTTATATCTTCAAACATTTGTATACACATAAATACATCATGTAATCAGCTACATTTGGTATTTAGAATTACATTAGGATGGTAATATTTAGCATAAAGTAATTATTTAAAATATATTAGTCATAACGAAACATTAATGAGTATTGAATTTTATATAAATAATAATTTACATACAATTCAAGAAAAAAATTAAATAAATCATCGTTGTGCATATATCTTATCTGTAGAAACCATTCATACCGTAATAAGGAATAAAAGTAAAAAATTGAATTAAACGCAATTATAAAATAATATGTAATTATCTTACAATTATCTGTGTTATATATACATCTCATTATGTAAAGACGTATTATTGGTTGAATTATAAATATTTTATTAAAAAATAAAATACTATTTCATCAGAATAGTATTAGTTTTATTTTATTAATAATTTATAATATATATACAATTTCTAATTTTTAAAATTTTTTGGTTTTAGTGAATGAAATATATGATTAAATTTAAATCATTTTTTATTTTGATTACTTTTGAGTAATGCAATAATCACTTATGCTTTAATGTTTAAATTATTTTTCTTTATTGGAATCTATGAGATTGTTTTTGTATATATTTTTTATAGATTAAGTTTGAAAAAATCAGAAATATCTCAAGATGTTACATTTTATTTAAAGAGTACGCATCACAATTTAAATATATTCTTATATTCTATACGTCGTAATAATTCCTACAACATCTTTTATTCACACATTTATAATATAAAAAATGCGTTCTATATTCTTTTTCATTCATTACGCTAAAAATATAAAATTAAATGTTTTTTTTAATATTAAATAAATACTTATAAAAATTTTATGTCAATAAGTTAACAGATATATTCCAAACAATAAATTAAATTTTGTTTAAAGAATTAGTAATATAGTATTAAAGTATAGTATTAAAATGTAAGTATAAAAGTATAGTGGAACTACTAAGCATATGCAAACATCAACAAAATTCGCCTTGTCTGAAAGTGATTTATATTCTTAAAAAAAATGTATTGGATGCGTGACGTAATAAAAAGGTACTTCTCACATTATATTCTTTCATGGATTTGAGCAATAATAACGAATAGAATAAAATTGACGAGTCATTCAACTCCTTCTATTGTAAACAGTTATAGGCTTGTACACTATGCGCATATTCATTTTCTTAATCGTTTCGTTCAAAGAATAAGACAAATTGCTGACTTTGTATGGAGGCGGGAACCGCAGCCATAGATGCGGCATGTCAATGTAGGATGAACAAATTGTTCGCGTGTGCATCTATAGTTTAATGAGAAAAAAAAAATGATGCATAAAATTTAATATAGAATATGAGGTTCAAAGATAAAGTAAAAAAAAATGTCAAAAAGATAAAGCTTTTACTACTACACAAATTTTTATTGTCCATTAACCAAATGATCCAGCCAAAAACATAAAATATTTTGATAAAATTCCCTTGTAAGCTCATTTTTCATAAATATTTTGTGATCAATTAAACACATTTTGAATATGAAAAACTTTTTTCACACTTAAAAGTAAATAGTACATTTTGAATACGATAGTGTAATTTAATATAAAAAACAACTTTATCATAATGTTTTTAATTAATTAAGATATAAAATAGTAATTATATATATTAAAATAAAAAAAACGTATGTTTATCATAATACGTTGAACAAAATATTTTATAAATCAAATATAGTTCTGTAAAATTTGAAGGATTTGCACATATATTGTTCAATAATTATAGTATAACTATAAAATGAATGTAAGCGAAATTCATTAATATTTAAATTAATATTTAAAGTATGTTAATATATTTTTGTAGTATTCATAAGAGATATTCAAAAAATAATAAAAAAATAATTTTACGATTTAATATATTTCCATTATAAGAATAATAGAGGCATTAGTACCATCAGTGTTATATATTCCAATTAATTAGTAAATCCTTTCAATTTTTTTAATAACATTTTAATAAATAATATTATTCTGCTTTCAATTTATATTTTATTTTATGCTGTTAATAACGATTGAACATTTTTCAAAATATATAGTGTTTATTATATTTCATACATCAATTATCAAAAATGATGCAAGCATTAGTAAAATTAAACATAGGATAAAACATATAGACAAATCTAAATATTATAAATTATATTAAATTAAAATAATATTTTAGTTCCAAGAAAATGATTCTTTTAACGAAGATACTCACATTTAAATTTTTTTTTTTTTCAAACTTAATAATTGAATTTTTCTTTTATTTAATAAAAATATTATCCTAATAATTTATTTCTTATTTTTTTTAAACATTTATACGAAAATATAAAGCATTAATGTATAGATTTTATTATTTAACATTATAAATATTAGTTAATTGTTTGATAAGGAGTATTATTGTATTATAAAATTATATTCAAAATTTTAATAATTATGATAATAATATTTTTAACTTTAAATTAATCTTAACTACCTTAAATATACTATTATTTTATAATTTTACAGATATAATTAGAATTTAATTATTTAACTCAAAAATGCAATATAATATGATAGTTGAAAAAATTTTATTCAAAAGTTTACAATACGCTATTTAATGATTCGATCCACCAATATTGAGAAATATAATTTAACTTTGATTTAACTTTATAATTAGTTTTGAGGATTTAAAAAAGTGATTACTGATTTATATGATTGTTCAGGCAATAAAAATTGCACTAAGTAATTACAGTTTTATAATGATTTTCAATAATACCTAAGTATTAAACTTACATTCTGTTCGGCGAACGAAAACAGTAAAAATAGTCTCAGAAAATATTATTAATCAATTTTTAATGCTATTAGAATTTATTGTTTATGAAAAAATTAATTCACCAATATACTATTATTATTTTGAATTTAAAAAAATCTAATTAGTTATTGATTATAACAAATGATTAAGAAAGTAGTTTTAAAATAGTCTTTATGTTTATTATTGTAAAACCTTAAACAATCTTTATCAATATTTATAATGAAATTTAGTAAAAATGGGAATAATAAATTTAAATATTGATTGTTGCGATGCTTTTTAAATAAAACGCTGGCAAACGTTGAAATAAAATTAACTACTATGATAATTAGTCGTAAAAGGTTAAAAGGAGTCAATTTTATGTTAAGTGGGTTTAGAATTTCAGTTTTGAAAATATTGTAAGAGTGTTTATAGGAATTTATATTCATTATTGTTTTCTATTATGCAAATTGTAATAATTCTGAACGATGAATAATCGATACAGACAATTTGAATAAATTATTTAAGAAAAGAAAATTAATTACTTTTTTATTTAAATGCACTGTTATGTATTGAAACTACTCGATTTTACATATTAGATAAAAATAAATTTAATATTAATATAATTAGAAGTTGTATAATTAATATTAAATTAATTAGAAGTAGTAAAATTATCTTCAATACTAAGATAAATTTTATACTTAAAACTTATACGTATATATATGACATTGAATGTTCGTATAGTAATACATAGTTTCTTTCTGAGGCGCTTCTATTATTCTAGAGAACTTGGATATCGTTTAATATCGTTACTTTCAAGCGTCAGAAAGATTTTATTTTTATGATTGAGAAACTCATTATTATAGGTAAGTAAAATCAATTCTATTGCTTGACGTATCTGCGATAAAGCTACCGATGATTTTTTATTTTATTAATTTATGCACCTCAACATCGGTATTTTTTGTAAACTAAAAACTAAATGCGTAAGTCATTTTTATTTTAATGTAACTTTGATTTTTTTTTTTTTTTTCTAAATATATCATACATACATATTTTTTATTGACACAATTAAGTATAACTTTACTTTTTCATTAACGCAATTCTATATCTGATTATATCTAAAATAAAAAATTTTTGTTATAAAAACTTTAAGTAAAGTTTTTTTGAGTATGTAGTTAACTAATGCAAATATTTGTATTTGTATTTGTATTAATGAAAATAAGCGAATGAGATGATATTCTTAATGAATGTCGAACTAGTTAAAAAGTATATTAAATTTTATTATTTACAGTTGATTATGTATTATATATATTTAAAAATTATTAAATATAAAGATTTGCTAGTATTTAATTATAAAAAGTCGATTGAAATACATTTAAATTATTATGCATATCATTTTATAAATAATAAAATTAATTTAGCAGGTGTGTACTATATTTCACAAAGTAATGTGATAAGAAAAAAAATCTATGTGACGGTTTGCAACAAATGTATATGAAAAAATTTAGGTTTTAAATTATTAGGTCAATATTTTAAAATAAACCCTTTTAAGTCAATGATCTTTCTCACTGAATTTTTGCAAATGGATAGACCACATTCGACTTCAAATTAGGTGTCATCTATTTAACACATGATCATAATGCACGTCTAAGCTAGCCTTAATGGTATCAAGGCACGAGTGAACTCTGGCACATAACCGACGCGGCATTTGCTCACTATTCTCTTCTTGTTGCTTTCCTTCGCTTTAGCCGTTCTGCGCCTGTCGCGCCGACCAACTACTATCAGGACCCCTACCCCGCCCTGCACGTACGTGGTGTCTTTCTCTTCTCTAACTTTGCGTGTGCATTGTTCGACGTTCGTGACATTTTATCTAGCCTTTAACCTTTAAGTTCGCGTATATTCGTTGGGTGATTGCGTGACCCGCCGGACGGAGTTAGGTAAGCACTGCTGTGCCGGACGAGCTGAAGAAAAGTCGAACTAGAGGGAATACTACTGTACTTCCGGGTTAGAAAAGAACCACTCTTAACAGCGGGAAAGAAGAGGACGAATGCATATGGGGCTAAATAACGATCGACACTCAATAATATGCATCGAGTATACTGACACACAGATTGCTTTATTGATGTACTCAATGAATAATAGGTTTGAGTAATTTTTTTACCCGTCGAAAGTCAATTGCATACGTTTTTCACTAAAGCAACTTAACGTTTTTTCTTTAATGGAAAAAAATTGTATTTTATTCGCTTAATTGATGTTATTAATTGCATTTTCTAAATGGAATATTTATGAGTGAATTTAAGACGCGGATTGATATCAATTATTATTTCAATCTGCAGCAATAAAAATTTTAAAATTATTCTTTATTAAATCTACATTTTAACTAAATTTAATACTCATAGTAAATTATTTTAAACGAAATTTTATCAAGAAAAAGCTATTAAGTTTACAATTAAATGAAATAATTTTACATAAATACATTCTTTTATTAGCTTCTATTGACAAAATTATTGTTATATAATTAATGACATATTTATATCTATAATAATTATAATAATATAATAAATATATATAATATTCTTATATATATTATAATATATATGTAAGAAAGTTTTACGATAATTACATTTAAAATAATACATATCGAATCCATATTATTGTATGATATACTGATTTATGATTGTATGATACAATAATCGTTTACTGATCTTTTCTTCACTATCTTTTTGCAATTTTCTGGCTTATCTAAGAGTTTTCACTTATGTTATAATATGTTATTTAATATATTATAGATTATAAAACTTTATGAAAATACAAAATTTTAGAACTTATGAAAGAGTTTTAAAATTAATTATTTCGTACATTTCTTCATTATAATTGTGTTCAAAATTAATTTGAAAAATTCATAAACTGTAGTTTACTCACCTGCATTATGTGCATCGTGATATTAGTAACATTTAGAATAAGAGTTATAATTTTATATTTTAATACTAATTACAAAAAAAATTATTTTATTTATTCATACGTAGAACTAAAATTCTAGTATAAACAATATATTTATAAAGAATTATTAATTGTAACTAAAAAAAAATTTATTCTCTTATTAGATGGCATATTTACGAATAACCATAAATTAAATACAAAATATAAATTTCAATGCTATCATGGATCAAGTAATGAGATAGCTCTAAATTAAAATATTGATATATACCAAATACCTATTAAATATCAATTCTAAATGTTGTTAAATAATGATGTAAAACACTATATTTAAAACATTTATTCAAAAAGTAAATTTATTTTAACGATACACAAATGATAACATATAAACACAGAATATATAGTATTGATAAAGTAGATATAATTATAGGTAACACAGCACCAATCAATAATATAAAGTGAAATAAACCTTATGTAAATGAGAAACAGTTCAAATTAGTTTCTACAATACGTATCTGCTGCGACTATATCTTTTCACAGCTTAAAAAACTACTAATGCTCTTGTAGAAGAAACGATGCCTTGAAGTTTAGATGTAGTAATAATATTATAATACAAAAATATTATATTACAAATAGTATATATTTGTGCGATGATGACCACAAGTATTACGGACAATGCAAAAGCCGTTGAATGACGTCATATGCGGCTCGAATAGTCAAAAGTGTTGCTTGCAAAACAAGTCGTGTTCGACGTAAGGTAGCATGCCCTTTTAATAAGCACTTTTTAAGTACATCGTGTGTGCGTCGTAGCTTAAATGCATATTTGACAACACTAATGTATTCAAAATTTAA